>OU343223.1:8803182-9403182 GCA_910596185.1 Chrysanthemum makinoi
TTGATTTGCTTATCGTTCAGATTTACGTATTGCACCTTATTAAGTTCATTTTTAAATATAGGGGCATTTACATATATAACTTTGCAAAATTCAAAAATTACATATATATCCTTTTGATGCATTAAAAACATTGTACTTTATGCATTAAAAACTAGTAAAAAAGATATATATGTAATTTTTGAAATTTACAAAGATATACATGAAATATAATAAACCTACAAATCCTTTATTTTATACTCCTCGTTTGATGATTAAGGATAAATTTTGGATAACAAGTACAATTCAAACCCTACCAAAAAGGAGTTTAAGCATTTTTAAATACTTATTCTAAACAGTCCTATTTACAACGACACTAAACAATAAGTCATCTAAACGATCTAAAAAACTACAATGACGACCAAAAGAGTTACAATAATGAACAATCCAAACAATCAAAGTAAAAACTCTCGCCAGCCAAACCCAACAAAGGCATGATCACTCAAGAGCAATCATCTAACATAAAGTTTGAAAACAAGTGTAAATTTGACCATGATTGACCCAAACAACGGCGCAAATAAAAGATGATTAAACACAACTACTATTTTAAACTCTAAAGATGATTACATGTATTTCCTTACAATCAATATCTTTAGAAATTCGTAATTCAAAATTAAGTTTAAAACGTAGGGCGAAAATGATGTATGAGTCTAGAGGAAATGGACCAAGTGATAGACAAACTGTGTTGGGAGAAAATAATTCATATTGTAACTTGTTAAAGTTGGAACACTTATATTGACATTCTCACAATGGTTTTGTCCACTTTCGTACCAAAAATGTTGTGCAAGAAAAATAAATATCTCGCAACTACTTTGGTGGATATTTCAAGTTTTGCTAATAGCAAATACTCACCCTTGTATGATTTTAAAAGAGCTTAACTCACTAGTACAATCATCATCATCTCCACTTACGGATTTTTTTACACTTTGTTGACGCTCTGTCGTTGACATCAAATAATTCCGACAACAAGGCATAGGCAGCCGTTAGTCGGCTGAGACTCGTCGAGAACCACTATCCTAACAACAAAATTACCATCGTGCCGACGCCAATGTGGGTCTCACAACACTTTCTAGTCAAAGGTTTTGTGTAGTGGAAACATATGGTGCTGACGACAAGGCGTCGGCACCATAATGCTAATCACTCTCTTGATTAGCAAAAGGTCAACAAAAATCAAACGTGTTTAACTATGCTCCGACGCCCTGTCGTCGGAAATATAATAAACAAAAAAAAATGTTTATATGGTACCGACGACCGGGCGTCGGGACCATATAAAACATAAAAGTTATATTGTTATAATGCCGACGACCCGTCGTTGGCTACATAATATTGTTGTTGCTGCAGAACAGGTTGCACAGCAGCAATATTCCAGATTTTTTTCGTAAATTTTTCCTAAAAAAATCTACACAACCTACACCTGCTATTTTCAACCAAAACATCTAAACCACCAATACACCGATATCCCAAAACAAGTTATAACGACTAAAACACTTATATATAATCGCTAAAACACCCTCAAATACATTAAGCGTTACAAATTATACAAAACGGGTGTTATAATCAACGCATCTAGCGGCCATATACACAAAGTTGTTATAAGCGCAATGTTCAAGTCTATGCAAAATGTTAAAGTGTACAATAATAACATAAGGATGAGTCGATCAAAGCATAGTCTAAGCGGTAATATATATGGAGCCAAAATAACCAATATACTATCACTCATCATCATCATCGACTCCCATACCATCAAGATCACCACTCCGCCTCCTCCGCACCACCCGGCGCCATGCAGGGTACTACGCCATCTCACGAAAAAGGTTTGGCTCGGCCCGTGAGGTTACTCTGTAACACCAATAACATCACAGGTATTTGGCGTGAGCGATGATCGACTCTTTCACAGCCTCCTCTACCTTCTTGTTGTTGGATTTATATAACATGACATTCAAATAAATAATCACAAAACATCAAAGTAATCATGCGGAAGCGTATAGGATTTATTAATGAACAATTAATTAACATAAAAGAATATGCGTACCTTTTCTTGATTCTAGCCGAACAAATATCATAATTCACAAACTAGCAACGGATGAACCCTAATTTGGTTTAATTAGGATTATGTGAATTACCCCTTACCGTTTTGTAATTCAATCCAAGATAATAACAAATGTATGTTATTACTATGTTCTTGTACACCGCGTACTAAACCGAATTAAAGTAATGCTAGTTTTATTAAACAAAATAACTTGGTTTGTGGAAAAGTGTGGATCGACACCCACAAGTTGTTCAACGGTTTGGAGAAGAAAACACACACACAAAACAATTTTAGGGTTTAGCTTAGGCACAAGAGATGAAAAACCCCTAGCCTTGTTTATATACCCAACTAAACTTGGTGAACAAGTTAGTTTTTCTTTCCTTGTTTCTCCCCTTGGCCGATCGGTTTGGACTCCCCAAAGGGATTCCGGAACCTTCCCAAACTTTGCAATTAAGTCCTTTTCCAAATACATTTAGCGTTAGTCCATTACATTAATTACGCGTTTTTTAGTTATTTCGTTTAATAAATAAATAAATATAACATTTATATTTAATTATTAACTTTAAATTCTCATAAGTAAAGTGTGCAATCCCATAGTCTCGAGTTCGATCCTAACTCACGTCTACTAATTTATATCCATAAAACCAACATCTCCCACTTGGATATATCTTAATAGAGTGATCACATCGGTTAGCGTCTAGCAACGCCGATGCCTCTAGTACAACTCGAGCAAGGCTTCTGGAAAACCTTTTAATGATTTCTCATTATTATTATCCTTTTGTTTCTAATACCACGTTAAATAAAGATATGGAATTAAGTCATTCTTTATAAAACTATTCTGTTTCTCGTTGTAAGTGATTGACCAAGATTACCAATCATCTAAACATATTTAGGGAGATTTGGGTGGGCGCCAAACATGTCTTGTCAACCCTGAGGGCCGTGATTAAACTCCAAATAAATTTGAAGGAACAAATTCTATCTTGACTACAAGAATAACCCACAAACTTTGTAACATTTCTGAAAACAACCCTTATGACTACCATTTACGTATAGCGTTAAGTTGCTTCCACGAAATGCACTACATTCATGACACTTATCTGGTATCTCAAGTCCGAGGATAACTATTCATAATTTACTTATAACAATATCCACAAAGTAAATTATGTAGTTGGGATAAGTCCTATATTCATTTCATTGAATATCATCGAAATGGTATGCATTCTCATCAATATACTTTCAAGTATATTCTACCACATATCTCAGATTTGTCTTAATTTAATGATACTCCCATATCATTAATCGACAACGAACATTTAGAATAACTTAGTTATTCACCGATTAAACATGCAAATATAGGACAACAATATTATAAATGAAAATAAACATAATCCAAACTTTATTTCATTAAAAAAAATAAATGTTTTACAATATCCTTTATCCAAATACTAATCACAGTTATGCATGAAACTTTTAGCTAAACGAAGTCCAATTCCATTGGCAAGTCCTACAAGCTTGTCTTTAGCTAAAGCCTTAGTGAACGGATCAGCTAAGTTATCATCTGTGTGAACTTTCAGTAGATTTATTTCACCTTTCTGGACTTGTTCCCGAACATAGTGATACTTCCGTAGAAAATGTCTGGTGCCCTTCATGACTCCAGGTTCATTGGCAAATATGATTGCAGGAGAATTGTCACAATACATATCAATAGGCGATTCAATTGAAGGCATAACACCAAGCCTCGAAATGAATTTCCTAATCCAAACAGCCTCCATTGCAGCTTCCGAAGCAGCTATGTATTCTTCTTCGAACATCGCAATCGTACTCTGCTTCTTGCTCTTCCAGTCAACTGCTCCTCCATTGATGACAAAGACATAACCAGACTTCGTATCATCTTTATCACACTGCCAGGACGCATCACGGTAACCTGTAACACCAAGTTCGTGTGCGGATTTCCTCCATACACTAAAAACATCTTTCGTATTCCTAAGATACTTCAGAATATGTTTAACAGCAATCCAGTGAAGTTCACACGGATTCTGTTGATATCGACTGGTCATGTTTTGAGCGAACGCCACATCTGGCCTTGTGCATCTCACGGCATACATAATAGATCCTACAGCCGAAGCATAAGGAACTTTCTGCATGCGTGCCACCTGCAGTGTTGAAGCACACATATCGCTACATAAGCCATGCTTTACTTCCATCGGCAAATATCCTTTCTTGGAATTTTGCATATTGAATCTCTTCAATATTTTATCAATGTAAGCACTTTGACTTAAACCAATTAACCGCTTTAACCTATCTCGGTAGATCTTGATTCCCAGAATGTATGCAGCTTCTCCTAAATCCTTCATGGAAAAACACTTCCCAAGATATGCCTTAACATTTTGCAAACTCGAAATGTCTTTTCCCATAATTAATATGTCATCGACATAAAGAATTAGGAAAATTACATCACTCCCACTAACTTTGTGATATACACATGGCTCATCAAGATTTTGAATAAATCCATACCTTTTGATTTCTTCATCAAATCTTTTATTCCATTGCCTTGATGCTTGCTTCAATCCATAAATGGACCTTTGAAGTTTGCATACACGGTTTGGAAATTGTGGATTCACGAACCCCTCAGGTTGCTTCATATAGATGTCTTCATCTAAGCGACCATTTAAGAAGGCGTTTTTGACATCCATTTGCCATATCTCATAGTCATAGTATGCTGCTATAGCTATGAGAATTCTAATAGCTCTAATGTCTGCTACAGGAGAAAAGGTCTCCTCGTAATCAATGCCATAAGTTTGAGTAAAACCTTGCGCAACTAGACGAGCTTTATAGACGTGTACATTGCCATCCATGTCAGTCTTAATCTTATAGAGCCACTTACTTCCAACCACCGTGGCGTTTGGAGGTAAGTCAACCTCTACCCAGACTTCATTTTCTCTCATGGATTGCATTTCCCATTCATTGCAACCTGCCATTTTTCCTTATCAGGACTTGCCATGGCAGCTTTTTAACTAGTAGGCTCTCCAATCTCTAACATAGTTTCCTCAACCTCTACGTTAAGACATAGGCGTTGGTGCACGCAGTATTCCTTACGGATCTACGAACGGGAATCACTTCAACTTCTGGTGGAGGACCTAAACTATCAGGTTCTACGGAATGCGTTAGTGTTTTGAAGGTAATGCATCTTCTTGATCATCTTCCAGATCATAAACTCTCCCTTGAATTCTTGAGATCGAGATCTCTTTCAAGAAAATCTCCATACCTAGCAACAATTACTTTATTTTCAGTTGGATAGTAAAAGTAGTAACCCATAGTTTCCTTAGGGTATCCTACGAAGATACACTTTACAGATCTTTGTTGGAGTTTATCTGCTGAGTCACTTCTAACATACGCCTCGCAACCCCGGACCTTTAAATAAGACAGGTTAGGAGCTTTACCATGCCATATTTCATATGGTGTCTTATCAACCTTCTTTTTGGAAACCATATTTAGAATCGAACAGTGATTCCAAAGCATAATCCCAAAAGGATAAAGGTAGAGTGGTAAGATTAAACATAGAACGTATCATGTCCAACAATGTACGATTTCTTCTCTCAGATACACCATTTTGTTGTGGAGTATATGGAGAAGTGAGATTCTGGACAATTCCATTCTCAACTAAGTAATCTTTAAACTCTTGGCTTAGATACTCGCCTCCTCTATCGGATCGAAGAGCTTTTATCTTCTTTCCCAATTAGGTTCTACTTCAGCTTTGAAAACCTTAAATGTTTCAAACACCTCATGTTTATGCTTAAGTAAATAAACATAACCATAACGACTGAAATCATCAGTAAAGGTTAAGAAGTAGCTAGCACCTCTCTTTGACACATGTCTAAGCGGTCCACACACATCAGTATGAATAAGACCAAGTAGATCAGAAGCCCTCTCCATATTGCTATGAAAAGGTTTCTTAGTCATCTTCTCAGATATGCATGACTCACATTTATCAAATGATTCATCATTGATATTTTGCAAAAGCCCTTCTTGTTGCAGCTTATGCATGCGAGCCTTGCCTATATGAGCAAGTCTACAATGCCAAAGATAAGAAGAATTCAAGTCTAACTTTATCTTCTTGTTAATGCTAAACATTGAATTATTATTATTGTTAGATTCATTTCCAATCACATCAATTTCAAACACACCATTCACAGTAATTGCTTTAAAATAAAATACACCATTTAAAGAAACATCAATTCCATTACGTGAAATAGTATGAGTAAAACCATCATCCAACAAAGCTGAAAACAACACCTCTAATTATAGAAGGTGCGTAATGACAATTGTTCAATAACAGTACTAAGCCTGAAGGCAATACTAAACTAAACGTTCCTATGGCTTCAACAGCTGCATGTGCGCCATTTCCCGTCGTGAGATATATTGCTCCCCATAGGCAAGCTTCCTCTTCACTCTAAACCCCTGCAGTGTATTACAAATGTGAATACCACAGCCCGTATCATATACCGGGAATTATTATGATTTAGAGTAAATAATTCAATGACAAATAAATTACCGAGAAGGCGCCCATGGACCCTTCATACTTCATCTTATTTGCGCAATTCATCAAGATAGAGAGCGCATTTCTCTTCCAATGCCCAACGCTCTTACAGTGGTGGCATGCTTGATCCTTTTTAGGATTTTCCTTCCTAGGAGTAGGGTTCTTCTTGGGTTGAGGTTGATAGGCCATCACCTGTTTGCCTTTGTCAACCTTACCCTTACCCTTCCCCTTCTTGTTGTTCGCACGCTGCGGTTTTGGCTTATTAATCCTTCCACCCTGAATAGCAAGTACCTGGGCAGTAGGAACCTTTTGAGGCAACCCTTTCTCATAATCAATAAGCAATGCGTGTAGGTCAGTAACTGTCTTCCCCACGCAGTGCATATTGAAATTTCTGACAAAACCATTAAAATCCTTGTTAAGGGATCGATTAATCAGATTCACAGCCATGTCATCATCATAAGTTTTGCCAAGTGCTTTTAGCTGGTCCATGTAACCTTTCATTTCCAGTACATGAGCACTTACGGGTTTACCCTCACCTTGCCTACTGGTGTTAAGCGCGTCGGTCAAGTCATAAATCTCGACGGCAGTTGGTTTCTCAAACATAGTTCGAAGTTCATTGAGCATATTATATGGGAAATAATGTTCAAACTGCTTTTGAAGAGCAGATTCCATCGTTCCCAACATAAGACAAACATCATTATGCGCTTATACTCAAGTTGTCAAGCATCAATTTGAGCTTGAGTAGTATCGGGACCAGTTGGTTGTTCAGGGCAAGGTTCATAAAGATATTTCAACGGTCGGCAACTCTCAGAAAATTCTCAAAGAGCGGTGCCAATCATTGAAATTCTTAGAGCCAGTCAACTTTTCTCGATCAAAAAAGCTTTTGAACGCAGAACTTGGTGCATGTTAGTGTTATCGTTATTTTGAGCCATTTCTACAGAAAAAAGTTCAAGTATTAGTATTTTCGATAATACAAATTTTCAAGAAAATAAAATATACCCAAGGTAATATAAACATATAACCATATAATTTTCTCTAAAACTAGGATCCAAATTATCATAGGTTCATTACATCAGTTGATCTGCTAGCAACGAACGCATATAATAAGGTAATCTGTCGAACATTAATTGGCAAACAATTTCCAACTCCTAGATCATTATGGGATTTATATTTTCCAACGCTATTGCAAATATAAACATGTTTCATCCCATCTTATGCCATTGAGTCCAGGTCTCACTTCCTACTCAACTTAATTGTCTAACTTAAAAAGCTGCAAATATGTCCATGTAAGGTCTGACTTTACATAGAGATTTACCTCTCCATCACAATCTAGCCAAGTATTGTCATGACGTAAATTGCAACTTCAAGTGTTCCTTTTAATTAGATGGCATATAACTTAATTTAAAAGGGTACTAGTTTTGATTTTATGTGGTCAAATCAAATATGTACAAAGATGTCATGCATTCATCTTGTAGCATAAATTTAAAACAAACTTTTTATTACCAATTCATAAAGATCAAATTATCAAAGTTTTGATTGAGGTATTGGGTTCACCAATCAAGGTATTTAGTGTTAATTATATCCATTATCAGTACTTTTGCATAAGTGTAAACACTTAGTGTTTGGATAATTACCACGAAGTGGCGCATGGAATTAAAACTAATTCGCCCTTAAGATGAGTTTGCACATATTATGGCTTACTAAGTAGCTCCATTCAATTACGAGGCAGAGGACCAGGTAAAAGCATAGCATAACCTAAGACATCCATTCATTGTGACGTCGCACTTCTTTATTAACCCCTTTATAGTTCATTTTAATGGGTGAGCCGTTCGGACCATATTTACCAAAGTCACCAATCAATTAAACTATTGAAAACTTAACTCTTCCAAAACAAATCAAATTTCGCCATTGTTTAGTCGTATTATCTACAAAATTACCCTGAATAGCCACCGGACAAAACTTGTGGGTAAATAACTTAATTTAGTAAATAAATGGGTAATACTTACGGACTACCTAACATGATTATGGGTAAAACACTCGATGCTAATTATTTGCCCATGACATTTTCACTCTGTAGGAAAATTTACCCGTCATTTAGGTCGATTGGTTTTGTTAGCGTTCATGGGTAATGTTTTGTGGGATTTTCTACATAAAATTCCCATTAGAAAATATTGTGTGTAATTAAATTGTGTAAACTTTAGGTATTGAATATACTCATGGTAAATTATTTTAATGGGTGAAATTTAGCCAATTCTTTTTAGCTAGTCCTCGGTTAATTTATTATAGTTTCTCAAATAATCATAAGTATCCATGAAAAAATAGCACCCACGAACTATATCTATATAATGCATTTTATATAAGTAGATTTTACGAGTGCAATTTCAACCAATTTCAAAATAAAAAATGTATTGATTGCTTTTGCAACCTATAAAAAGCTGTCCTATCCACTTTACAAAATTTTCAAAAATACAAAACATATTTAGATTCTTTGCAACCTATTCCAAATTGATATCATTTCCCACTTGATGAGTCTCGTTAGAAATAGAATGACATCTCCACATTTTATATTTGTTCATGTGTTTGCTCTTCACTTGGTAACAATTCTGCCATACCTACATATAACACATATGCACAAGCTTTGGACATGATCATATAACCTTAGGAAGTTAGTTTACCAACAAAAGCAAGGTGTGAAAGATGGTAAAATATGAAACAATGTGTAGAAAATTAACTTGAAGCATAAAAACAGAATCCTAGAACTTATAATCTTAAACTTTAGAATCCTCAAACTTTAGAATCCTCATTTTACCATAAAAAGGTAAAGGTGGTAAAATATGAAACAAAATGTGTAAAAGAAATTAACGAACCACAAAAACATCAAATTCATAGATTTAATATATCCTCATGAGTTTGAAGGTTAAAAGACCAAATCAATTCTTTTGTTTTGTTGCTCGACCCTACCGACTAAATTTCTTCAAGTTTCTCGGACATTTCCATCAAGCTTACGTTTTGGCTGATCACCAATTTCCTACACACCAACTTAAAAAGTTCATATTAGAAACAAGCATGTACTAAGCTAAGAATTGGATACGAGAGAGAGCAAAAAAAAAATATTATAAAAATTAGAAACATCCATATTGGAAAACACGTACATAATATATGATAACAATTGTATTGTTTCTATCATTCTATCACGAATGAAAAATTCAAATTGTTTCCTTGTCATTGTTGTGACACTTTATTTTGGAGGAAGCGGATGCAATCATGTACAAAATTAAAGGATTCGGTTAGTGGATCAAATAGGGAAGTTGATTCCTGCCACTAAAATTTTCAAGTTTCAACCCATTGGAATCTTGATAGCGCCTCTATTTTCATTGGGGGGCTACTTCACACGATCTTTAAACTTGATTTGAAAATTTAAATTTTAGACTTTAAAAATTTTGATTTGGAATTATCCCAATTAAATGCACTAAAAATAAAATTATAGACATATTAAACAAAACTAAAAATAGCGTTAAAACAAATTTATAAGAATTCACTATGAAAAGAACGGCGGGTGGTTTACAACAATAAATAATTAGAGTTGTGAAATTGTGGTTCAAGTTTTTGTATAATATTTATGCATTCAACAAAAATAATAAAATATTTTTAATAGTTTTCATAAACGCTACAATAAGAATAGTAATACATTTTTAACTTAACCCGTTCTAAAAAGAATTTGCTTTAAGTCTAAACGTAATGAGACCAAATGAAATGGTCAATCTACCCATTATAGATGCATTCCTTCCCCTTACAAGCACCATACCAACGCGTCCCTCTGAAAAAAATAGAAAGTTCGATGCGTCGATGGACCAAAAGAGTTGAGATGGTTTGTTGTGTGTAAGATTTTTACATTTAATTTAGTGGGATATATTTTTGTTGTGTGTGTCGTCCCTTACTACTAAAGCATCTAATCTATGTTTCATTTAGAGAGAGAACCGAAGCGAGGACCCCTCGATGTAGCCAGGGTTGTTTTGTCCCATTACTATCAATCTAACTTATTTTATCATATGAACAATCTCAAGCTTATCACTAGCTACGTTGAATTTACATGTTTGACAAAATAAAATATAGATGTTAATCACAAATGTTAATTGTAGTTGCAAGCTGTAACTTGTAGCTCTGATGCTAAATAATTTTATTTTATAAGAGCGTTTGGCAACGATTTGTCAGAAGCGATAAGTATTAAGTGTAAAATAAACTTACAATCCCAAATGTGAAACGCTTTTCCCATTAGCGTTCCATTAGAAGCAATAAGTATTTTGGAAAAATATGTGCATAAATCTGTGGGTACATGTTTAACCACAAACCACCCATGAAAATTTACCCATAATCAAATTGGATGCTTGTAATCCCTGGTAACAAAATTTTACCCACAAATTTACCCACGATAAGTTTCTTTATGGGTAATGTGTGGGAAAAAAATTAGCAAGAAAGCATTACCCACTAAATACCCACATATATACCCACAAGAAATTACGATGTGGGTAATCCGTAAGGAAATATTTTATGCCAATTATTTACCCACATATTACACTCCAAATATATTTATGTGGCTATTAGTGTGGGTAAATCCATGGGAAAATTGAGGGAAAATAAAATCGACTTTGTAAGTCACTGATAGTGGGTAACTAGTGGGTATTAGGTGTGTAAATGCCCTCAAAAGGCTGAGTGTGGGTAATATTCGTGGGTATTCCATCAGATTCTTGTAGTGATTATTTTTCTATTCAAAATTACCCTTTGCTTAAAACTGTCTAACATAATAAACAAACAAGTAACAAATAAAAAATAAACTACTAAAAAACAATGCGCACATAATAAATAATTTATACGTGTAAACAAGTAGCCAGATGCAACTTATTCGATAAAACCCTATTAATAATCAATATCTAGGTTAAATTAATGTATATATTAATTAGGGCTTTCACTCTCTCAATTGAGAGTGAGCCACATACATCGACGAATCGATTGCGTAAACCCATAATTAATGACATACCAAATTACACATAATTGATTCATTAATATACATAATTGGAGTCTTCCCCAATTCAAGATTTATCATAATTAAATATGTCTCAACAATTAAACAATTATCAAAACAACTTATCCATGACTAACATGAATGTATAATCATGGATATCATAACAATTATACAAATAAGTCACAAGATCGCATATAAAAATTCCATGACACATAACAAATTATTCACGAATTAATCACGTAATCAATATTAATTCTAGGTTTTAATAAGGTTAGCAAACAATTTTCAAAACCCTAAAAAAGATTATACATGTGTCGACATAGACAAAAAATAGGGAACGCCCAATTAATTAAAAAAAAATCGACCAAACATAAATTAAAACATAAACCCTAGATTAACATATCAAACAACATACAAGTATTTGTTTTATTACGTGTTTATGTAATAAATTACTCATTAAAACCAATGACTCGTGATGCCACTGTTTGATTTATATAACATGACATTCAAATAAATAATCACAAAACATCAAAGTAATCATGCGGAAGCGTATAGGATTTATTAATGAACAATTAATTAACATAAAAGAATATGCGTACCTTTTCTTGATTCTAGCCGAACAAGAATCAAATCCACAAACTAGCAACGGATGAACCCTAATTTGGTTTAATTAGGATTATGTGAATTACCCCTTACCGTTTTGTAATTCAATCCCAGATAATAACAAAAGTATGTTATTACTATGTTCTTGTACACACGTACTAAACCGAATTAAAGTAATGCTAGTTTTTATCAAACAAATAACTTGGTTTGTGGAAAAAGTGTGGATCGACACCCACAAAGTTGTTCGATCGGTTTGGAGAAGAAAAACACACACAAAACAATTTTAGGGTTTAGCAATGAGCACAAGAGATGGAAAAATAAAACCCCTAGCCTTGTTTATATACCCAACTAAACTTGGTGAACAAGTTGGTTTTTCTTTCCTTGTTTCTTCCCTTGGCCGATCGGTTTGGACTCCCCAAAGGGATTCCGGAACCTTCCCAAAATTTGCAATTAAGTCCTTTTCCAAATACCTTTAACGCCCGTTAGTCCATTACATTAATTACTTAACGTTCGTTAGTTATTTCGTTTAATAAATAAATAAATATAACATTTATATTTAATTATTAACTTTAAATTCTCATACGTAAAGTGTGCAATCCCATGGTCTCGAGTTCGATCTTAACTCACGTCTACTAATTTATATCCATAAAACCAACACTTGTCAGCCTCTTCGATCTTCTTGTCTTTGGCGGCCATCATCTCATCAATCTCGGGCCGAGTGTACGAACCTGAAGGCACCTCGGGTAAAATTGTCTTCTCGCTCAACATCTTACCCCTACCGGCGACTTTTCCCCGCTGCTTGCCCTTGATAACCATGGAAGGTATCTCTTCGTCGGTGTAGGCTACGCGAGTAGGGGTGTTTGCAGATCCCGTAACCGACACATCTCTTCATTTACAGAAATTAACATAATAATTTACTTAGCTAAATGATCACTTGTTGGGAAGTGGATTAAATAGTTAGCGATTTTTTTAAAATGTCAAAGTAAAAGAGTACAAATTATCTTCTTCTCCCGCAGAAAATTTTGATATTCTTGACAAAAAAGTGTGTAATAAATTATTTAAAGTGTTTGACAAATTATGAAGATTCGGTTAAACTCATATCTCATCTCATTTCTCATTATACTATAAGGCAACAGCCTTTCAGCTTGTACTATTCCTTAAAGCATAAAAGAAGAAACTATGAGTTATGACAAATCAAGTTCAACCACTATTAAAAAGCTTATGATTATCATCATTAAAATATAAAAGGTCCCGAGTTCAATTTATAATATATAACATATGCAAAAAAACTCAAAAAGTAATCATGTCTACTTTTCGGATCTTTCCGTAAATAAGAGCGTTTAACATATTGTCTAACTTACCACCATGTGCCCTTATATGGGTTAACCCAACATTCTTTCTTTGGTTAGATGGCCTTGAATGAAGACCCAATGGTTGGCTATAAATGACTTGATGAGTACTAATTTAGGATTAATTTCATATATCACCCTACTTTTATGATTAATTTCATATATACTCAAAGTGCAAGTGTTAAATGCATAATGTACAATGTTTTTAATGCATGTTTGGGTATATATGAAATTTCTAACTAAAATGAGGGGAGATATGAAATTGCCCCAATAATTTACAAGCCACCATCCGTCAATCCCGGTCAACTGAGGTCTGCTATAGTAAAAGCACGGCTGATCAGGTGCATGTAGTTAGTGCAGGTGTCGCGGTTATTTGGACACGCTACAACAATTATCTTACTTTTATACCCTTTTTTTAAGGTTTGACATATCACCTTTCATTTTTTTCACATTCATGAATATGTACATGTACTACTCAGTATATGTTTATAGTGGGTGGATTTCTAAGTATGATAATTTGCATGACACCAATATGCTACTGTAACTGATTTAACTAGTTCAACATGATGGTGTTTAATTAATGGAGGTGAAAGGGGTAGTTTGTAAATTTGAGCTTGTAAAACGAATGATTGCATCGTGTATGCATCAGATTTTGTGTTGTGACTGGCGTTTAAAACACCTATCGTTACTCATAATGTGACGTTGAATACCTTCCAAAACCAATACACAACTGAGCCTGAATGTTTTATAAAATTAAGATTATAGTGTGAAAACAAGGAAGAAAAAAGAAACTGTTTTTTGCATAAAAAGCACTCGACGGATGTCATTGAACCAAACACACAACTAAACATGTTCAACCCATTCATGCATATGTACATGTACTACTCAGTATATGTTTATACCCTTTTTTTAAGGTTTGACATATCACCTTTCATTTTTTTCACATTCATGAATATGTACATGTACTACTCAGTATATGTTTATAGTGGGTGGATTTCTAAGTATGATAATTTGCATGACACCAATATGCTACTGTAACTGATTTAACTAGTTCAACATGATGGTGTTTAATTAATGGAGGTGAAAGGGGTAGTTTGTAAATTTGAGCTTGTAAAACGAATGATTGCATCGTGTATGCATCAGATTTTGTGTTGTGACTGGCGTTTAAAACACCTATCGTTACTCATAATGTGACGTTGAATACCTTCCAAAACCAATACACAACTGAGCCTGAATGTTTTTATAAAAATTAAGATTATAGTGTGAAAACAAGGAAGAAAAAAGAAACTGTTTTTTGCATAAAAAGCACTCGACGGATGTCATTGAACCAAACACACAACTAAACATGTTCAACCCATTCATGCAAGTGCTTATTTGATGATGAAAATATTTGTATTAATAAGCCTACTTTTGTTTAAGTCACCAACCAATGTGGGACAGTTTGCAAGACACAAATCTTTTAACTAAGATTATAAATTGCAACAATATGATGTTGTAGTAATATTCAAGAACTTGATAACAAAGACTATTCGTAACTAAGTATCGCAACAAAGTATGTTTTATGAGTTGATCTCGTGTAAAAATCCATTCAAAAATTGCGTTCTTAGACATCAAGTACGTTGAAAGAGTATACATGTAAATCCTACTTATAGTTGTTACTCACACAGTTGACTGATGATCTTATATGTGTTAACATGTTATACTATACGTAATTGGTTCGGTGCACTAAATTGTGTCGATAGTTTCATGTTGCTTGTGCTTTATTGTATGTATTGCACAAAGAGTTGTAAAGTTCCATCTCTGTAGGTATGTTTCAAAACCCAATATATGACAAAGAAAACATAACAAAATAGGCATGAAATATAAGTTGTACCGGTTAAAAGAAGTTAGGTGTTCTATGGCGTCTTGAATTCATGTAAATGCTAATAACATTGTAGACTGGTTACATTGTCGGTATAATTTCTGGCGTTAAGTTTTTGGTGCTAATTCTCAACGTGAACCATTTCCAGATTTTAACAAATTCAAGAGTTATTGATAAATTGATAAGTATTTACCCATGTGATATATTATAAATCAAGCAAACTGTAGTTAAGAGGTTACTGTTTAGACCTATGACCACATGGAAATATGGGCTTGAATGAAGACCTAAATTGTGAAAAGCTCATGAACTTTTTCATTAGTGATGCATAGAGCGGGTGGACCTAGGGGATTTTTGAAAGCTCATGAGAACCCGATTGATCTACAACATTGACCGGCTACCCCAGCGACATTTTGACACTTTCCCAAGCGACATGTCGCTGGGGATTCCTTTCCCCAGCGACATGTCGCTGGGGAAACGTAGCTGGGGAAGCCTCGTCAGGGATTATATCCCCAGCGACAATCCCCGGCGACGACGTGGGTCCCACTCATTTTTCAGTCACCAAAAGTAGTGCCACGGTGGCAAATTATCCCCAGTGACATGTCCTGGGGATACTTCGGGTTAAGCTAAAGTAATTAGCACTCCTAATTAAGACTAACGTTAATTTTTTACTTTCCTCAGCTGCATGTCGCTGAAACTATGCTTTAATTTTACTTTCCCGACATGTCGCCGGGAAAGTGTCTGCATTTTTTAAAAAAAAGCAGCCTGCACAATGCCAGCATTTCCGCATTTTTTCTAAGGAATTTTTCCGAAAAAATCTACCAAATAAACCTACCAAAACCTGTATAGACTCACCACAACTTGTACCAAAACACAAATACAATATAACGGATCAACGCAATACAAGTACATCACAACCTTTACATAAACAGGACTTAAAAGTCAATATTCAACATGATAGATAAGGAAACAAGTGTTTAAATGTCGCCAAGATGAACCTAATAATATATAACACAACTACCTAAAGTACCAATGTAGCATACTAATAATATATAACACAACTACCTCTCGTCGTCGTTATCCTCATCACCGCCACTTTCCTCGTCATCACCACACCCGCCACTCCCGCTAGCACCACCCGACTGAAAGTCCCTAAACATATCAGCGTATATGTCGTAAACCGCTCAAGAGACTCATCATAAAGTCTACCTTTCTGTGCATGCTCTTGAGCGACTTTGTCGGGCGCATACTTGGCCTGGATGTGGCCCGTGTTGGCAATACCCCACCCACACCGGAATATGCCCACGAAACTTACCCCCTCTTGCCAACGCATTGATCTCAAGCCTTTTCATCTCCTCCTATGTAGTGACAAAAACACAAGATAGTAAATATATTAGTCGGGTTGCTACATTATTTCTCGATAATTCATTAAAGTGTGTTTTGCCTTGAAAGAAGGCTTGTTGGTATTGTAGGCTTTTTGCAAGTGCGAGTTTATGTAAATATGACTATGGAACATGTTCTGTCTTTCACAAAATATAACTAGTTCAGCACATCAACTTGTATAATAGCAAATGTCGAAACCAATACTAATTAACAACTTTCACTTGATATTCTACTTCAAAAAAGTTCATCCAAATGAGCTGATAACTAATCATAAATAACTAAACTAACACTAAAACATACATAACAAACTAACTAATCTTAAATAACTAAACTAACACCACAACTTGTACACTCAAAATAATAACACAAACCGCGATATTACTTTAGATATTTTACGGCATTAGCCTACTTTCTACTTGTACCACACATATTTATAACTAACTAAACTAACACTATAACAAACATAACAAATAAACTAATCAACAAAACAAACTATTCAACATCACAACTTGTACAATAACAAATATAATACAACCACGATATTACGCTCCTACTTTACATCATAACTAACTAAACTAACAGTGTAACAAACATAACAAAAAAAACTAAGTAAACATACCTGACCTAAAATAGCATTAGGATGAAGCCGATGCTTATTCTTGGCTGTATGCACACATTTTACTGCCAAAACCAAAAAAAAATTACTTAACAAAATTTTCTAATTAACAACTTCTTACAACAATAATAATCTTGTTTAACCAAATCATATTATAAATAACAAAATTAAAATATATATATATACAACCAAACCACCAATAATCGAACCAAATCATTAAGAGGGTAAAGAAATAATTAGAGGGTTAGAAAAACAAAACTTATAATTAACAAAATTAAAAAAATATATAAACACGGCTTGTTCTCCTTCGGTGCTCGCGGTAACATACGGTCGTGGTGGGTAACGTTGAAGTGGTAGATGCGGTGGTGGTGATGGAGGTGCTCGAATTGTTGGTGATGGTTGATTTTATGGATGTGCTCGAATTGCTGCAAAAATAGCCAAGGGAGGAGAGGATAATTTTTATTTTGTTTTCTGCAGTGAAAGATGAACCAGATCTACTTTATCATAAAACTGTTTCCCTGACAATCCCGCACTTACAAGTCGTAGGGAAAGTTTATTTTTTGTCGTTTAGCGTAATTGGCGCGATAATGAAATTTTGGGGGGTGGGTATCCCCGGCGACATGTCGCCGAGGAAAATTAACTTAATTTTATTTTATCATTAAAAATAATGACATGTGTTGTTACGGTAAAGTCAACGAAGTCAAAAGGAATCCCCGGTGACATGTCGCTGGGGAAACATATATATATATATTTTATTTTAATGTTTAGCGATAAAAAAATCAAATTCTATTTTATAAAATTAACTTAATTTTATTTTATACGTAAACTTAATGTTTAGCCATAAAAAATATGTTTAGCTTCGTTTTTGTACGTAAACTATAAAAAAAAATATCATTAAATGTAACAAACTTTAATAAAGTGATTAAATATGCATATTTTGATGTGTTGTTACGTTAAAATAATGACATGTGTCATTTACGATATGAAAGCATATCAAAATGTTATGGTTACACATTAGACGTTCAACGGATGAGTCGATATGTTAGGGTTAGATATTAGACGTTCAACGGATGAGTCAATATGTTATGGTTACACATTAGACGTTCAACGGATGAGTCGATATGTTAAGGTTACACATTAGACGTTCAACGGATGAGTCGATATGTTAGGGTTACACATTAGACGTTCAACGGATGAGTCGATATGTTATGGTTACACATTAGACGTTTAACGGATGAGTCGATATGTTAGGGTTAGACATTAGACTTTCAACGGATGAGTCGATATGTTATGGTTACACATTAGACGTTCAACGGATGAGTCGATATGTTAGGGTTAGAGATTAGACGTTCAACGGATGAGTTGATATGTTATGGTTACACATTAGACGTTCAACGGATGAGCCGATATGTTAGGGTTGGACATTAGACGTTCAACGGATGAGTCGATATGTTATGGTTACACATTAGACGTTCAACGGATGAGTCCATATTTTATGGTTACACATTAGACGTTCAACGGATGAGTCGATATGTTAGGGTTAGACATTAGACGTTCAACGGATGAGTCGATATGTTATGGTTAGACATTAGACGTTCAACGGATGAGTCGTTATGTTATGGTTACACATTAGACGTTCAACGAATGAGTCCATACGTTATGGTTACACATTAGACGTTCAACGGATGAGTCGATATATTAGGGTTGGACATTTGACGTTCAACAGATGAGTCGTTATGTTATGGTTACACATTAGACATTCAACGGATGAGTCGATATGTTAGGGTTGGACATTAGACGTTGAACGGATGAGTCGATATGTTATGGTTAGACATTAGACGTTGAACGGATGAGTCGTTATGTTATGGTTACACATTAGACGTTCAACGGATGAGTCGATATGTTATGGTTACATATTAGACGTTCAACGGATGAGTCGATATGTTAGAGTTGGACATTAGACGTTCAACGGATGAGTCGTTATGTTATGGTTAGACATTAGACGTTGAACGGATGAGTCGTTATGTGTTGTTATGGTTAAAAATATATTATCATTAAATTTTAGGTGTGTGTTGATATGTTAGGGTTGGACACTAGACGTTGAACGGATGAGTCGTTATGTTATGCTTACACATTAGACGTTCAACGGATGAGTCGATATGTTATGGTTACACATTAGACGTTCAACGGATGAGTCCATATGTTATGGTTACACATTAGACGTTCAAAAGATGAGTCGATATGTTATGGTTAGACATTAGACGTTCAACGGATGAGTCGATATGTTATGGTTAGACATTAGACGTTGAACGGATGAGTCGTTATGTTATGGTTACACATTAGACGTTCAACGAATGAGTCCATATGTTATGGTTACACATTAGACGTTCAACGGATGAGTTGATATGTTAGGGTTGGACATTTGACGTTCAACGGATGAGTCGTTATGTTTTGGTTACACATTAGACATTCAACGGATGAGTCGATATGTTAGGGTTAGACATTAGACGTTCAACAGATGAGTCGATATGTTATGGTTACACATTAGACGTTCAACGGATGAGTCGATATGTTAGGGTTGGACATTAGACGTTCAACGGATGAGTCGATATGTTATGGTTACACATCAGACGTTCAACGGATGAGTCGATATGTTACGGTTACACATTAGACGTTCAACGGATGAGTCGATATGTTAGGGTTGGACATTTGACGTTCAACGGATGAGTCGTTATGTTATGGTTACAATTAGACATTCAACGGATGAGTCGATATGTTAGGGTTGGACATTAGACGTTGAACGGATGAGTCGATATGTTATGGTTGGACATTAGACGTTGAACGGATGAGTCGTTATGTTATGGTTACACATTAGACGTTCAACGGATGAGTCGATATGTTATGGTTACATATTAGACGTTCAACGGATGAGTCGATATGTTATGGTTGGACATTAGACGTTCAACGGATGAGTCGTTATGTTATGGTTAGACATTAGACGTTGAACGGATGAGTCGTTATGTGTTGTTATGGTTAAAAATATATTATCATTAAATTTTAGGTGTGTGTTGATATGTTAGGGTTGGACACTAGACGTTGAACGGATGAGTCGTTATGTTATGGTTACACATTAGACGTTCAACGGATGAGTCGATATGTTACGGTTACACATTAGACGTTCAACGGATGAGTCGATATGTTATGGTTACACATTAGACGTTCAACGGATGAGTCGATATGTTAGGGTTAGACATTAGACGTTCAACGGATGAGTCGTTATGTTATGGTTAACGAAGTCAAACGAAGTCAAACGGAATTATTATTATTATTATTAAAGTCAACGAAGTCAAACGGAATCCCCGGCGACATGTCGGAAACATGCATAATATTTTTTTTTAAAAAGTCTCGTCATAATAAGAGTAATTAACACTAATTACGAATTTTTAAATAAACAAATGAATCACCGGCGACATGTCGCTGGGGAAAAGTAAGCGGAAAAGTTCCCGCCACGTTGTACGAAGAACTTTTCGGTCAAAATATAACCGTTGAATCCCCGGCGACATGTCGCCGGGGAAAACTTCTCAATAATTTAGCTGACTTTTCTACGAGAATTTGTGCCACGTAGGATATGTTTTTGTCGTTTAGTGCGGATTCCCCAGCGACATATGTCGCCGGGGAAAATGTCGATGGGAAAACTGGTAAATGTGGTAGTTATGAATATTTGCCAACTAGTGTAAATGTTGGTTAAAATTCTCCGATTTATGTTAATGAGTCTGTCTCGAAAATTTGTGTCACATAAATACATATTCATTTGGTTAATCTCCGAATATATCAAAAGAAATACATGTCTTTTTAATTTGTTTACTTGACATATATAGCGGTTAATCATTTTGCATCATAATCTCTCTTTCTTATGGAGTATTTTTTACCCTCCACAATTGGTTGTCAAATTATTGTGTGGATATAATTTTGTAATTTCTTGTGGATGTAGCAATTCTATTATGAACAATGAATATCATTTTAGGCATACATTTTGTAATTTTGTAATTTTCTTGTCAAATTAGGCATACATTTTAGGCATGAATATCATTTTCCTTCTATTATCCATATATACATTTGTAGAAGTAAATGACATCGTTTAGGATTTAATGACAAAATTTTACATGACTAATAAACAACAAATTTTATGCAGTAGACCTAAATGTGAAGGTTCGATTCCTATGAGGTCTAACTTTTTTACGTCTCTTTTTCTAATTTTGTTTCAACACAATTAAGATGCACATGAGTTAACAGTAAGTTTAGATAACTTGCGTATATTTTGTTTGAAAATAGTTTCTAATGATGAATCCCACATCGTTTAATTAAAGGAAATGTTGACGGCTTATATATGGTATTGTATATAGAGTATTTGTGTTTAGAATAATATTATGTCTTCAAGCTATAAAAGCTTCTCGAGTAAAACTTAAATTCTACTTGGCTGCTTTTCAGAGCGTGAAAATTTATATGATCTCTTAACTTTTTAACTTTTATTATATAATTGTTAAATTAGATATTGATTTGTGTGAATCCCAGATAATACTCGTATATTTTTGTTTCAAAGTAGTTTGTAACATTGAATCCCACATCGATTATTTAAAGGAAATGTTGGCAGCTTATATATGGGTATTGTATATGGGTACTCGTTGTTAGAATAGTATTATGTCTTCAAACTCTAAAAGCTCAAGCAAAACTTAAATTCTATTTGGAAACTTCTTCGAGGTTGAAAACTTATATGATCTCTTAACCTTTTAACTTTTATTTTGTGATTGTTAAATAAGATATTTTTAGGTGCAAATCCCATATAATATATTTTTGTTTGAAAGTAGTTTGTAACATTGAATTCCACATCGACTAATCAAAGGATATGTTGGCAGCTTAGATATGGTATTGTGTATGGCGTATTCATGTTTAGAATAGTATTATGTCTTTAAGATCGAAAAGTTTCTCAAGTAAAACTTAAATTCTACTTCGGAAATTTCTTCGAGCTTGAAAACTTTTTGTAATTGTTAAGTTTGATATTTTTTTGTGTGAATCCCAGATAATATATTTTTGTTTGAAAATAGTTTCTGACATTAAATCCCCCATCGATTAATTAAAGAAAATGTTGGCGGCTTATATATGGTATTGTGTATGAAGTATCCGTGTTTAGAATAGTATTATGTCTTCAAACTCCAAACAATTTCCAAGTAAAACTTAAATTCTATTTGAAAATTGTGTTCTAGATTGAAAACTTATATGATCTCTTAAAATTATGTGCATCTGATGACTTAGAATAATGTGTCCGTCCCTGCTTGGAGCTCTTGTTTAGAGTCGCATACAATTTTCTTTCTCACTGATAGATTTTTATTGTTTGATTTATCGGGTAACATAAAGCTCAACTCATGTTATCAAAAGAGGGCGTACTTTTTCTTTACTGTTATACATATACATTTGTAGAAGTAAATTACGTTGTTTAGGATTTGATGACACAAATTTACCTGACTAATAAACAACAAATATAGAGTGTTGGTGCGAGTAGCAAAACATGCAACAGTAGACCTAAATGCCAAGGTTTGATTCCTATGAGGTCTAACCTTTTTATTTCTCTTTTCCTAATTTTGTATTGAACACAATTAAGATGGAGTCCACGAGTTAATAGTAAGTTTAGATACCTTGTGTATTTTGTTTGAAAGTAGTTTCTAAGTCCTAACATTGAATCCCACATCGATTAATTAACAAAAATGTTGGAAGCTTATATATGGTATTGTATATGGGGTATTTGTGTTTAGAATAGTATTATGTCTTCAAGCGCCAACATGTTCTCAAGTAGAACTTAAGTTCTACTTGAGAAACTTGTGGAGAGCTTGAAAACTTATATGATCTCTTAACCTTTTAACTTTTATTTTGTAATTGTTAAGTTAGATTTTTTATGTGTGAATTCGAGATAATATATTTTTGTTTGAAAATAGTTTCTAACACTGAATCCCACGTCGATTGATTAAAGGAAATGTTGGCGGCTTATATATTGTATTGTATATGGAGTATTCATGTTTTGAATAGTATTATGTCTTCAAGCTCCAAACGTTTTCAAGTAATACTTAAATTCTACTTGGAAACTTCTTCGAGCTTAACAACTTATATGATTTCTTAACCTTTTACCTTTTATTTTGTAATTGTTAAGTTAAATTTTTTATGTGTGAATCCCATATAATATAATTTTGTTTGAAAATAGTTTCTAACATTGAATCCCACATCGATTGATTAAAGGAAATGTTGGCGGCTTATATGTTGTATTGTATATGGAGTATTCATGTTTTGAATAGTATTATGTCTTCAAGCTCCAAACTTATTCAAGTAAAACTTAAATTCTACTTGGAAACTTCTTCGAGCTTGAAAACTTTTATGATCTCTTAACCTTTTAACTTTTATTTTGTAATTGTTAAATTAGATATTTTTATGTTAAATGCCAGATAATATGTCTATTGAATCTCCTATTTAGTTGGTGGGTTGACATTTTGGTCGACTAACAATTAGATGGATTTATCGAGTTAGTATGTAGGATGACAATATGCCGAGAAAGAAAATGTTGAATGACATTGTGTAAGATAATCCTATTGATCATAGACAATGATTGGTAATACTTATAGTCCTACTCGTTGATAGATTTCCTCATATTATATTTTTATCCTTAGACCTTATTCATTTCAAATTGTCATGAACTACCTTATTCTTAAACTATTATTACATCAAATAGACATTCTTAACAATCTCGCCAAGTTGTAATAATAGTTTGAGCAGCTTATCTTCAATCTAACAAACTGTCTTAGCTCAGTTGGCCACTTGGGCCTTTTTGGAGCTTGAGACAGGTTTTACTCAGGGGTTGAGGCTCGCAAAAGACAAAAAATCCAGCTTTTCCTCCTAGTGCGAAGTCGTGAGTTTGAGGGGTTTTCTTTCGCGGATCTCTCCTAGTGGTTCGGGTCCTGAGGCCTGCCATCAGGGGTAGGATTGCAAGTGTGGTGCCGTTCTTAAAAAAAAAAAATTATGGGGGAATTCTTCGTTACATCTTAAATCCTCTTCTTCTTCTTTCAACTGTTTGGATCTTGTTGATTACTCCTTTATATTTATAAACACCTTTAAAAAGATCGACTTCGTATTTAGTACAAAAAGTAATTTACCTGCCAATATATGCATGTCATGTTTTCTAAAAAACAAAATAAGATAGATACAAAAGAATGACTTAAGTCATGTGTCAAACATTGTTAGCAAGCTAAAACTAAAAAAATTATTATTATGTAAATGGTTGGTGCCATGTTTGATGAGCTGTTGCTTGTAAAACAACAGTTGCTACAAGTTTCTCCATTTAATTCAGACAATTAGTAATACTTCTAACCATTTACAGTAATTATAAAAAGATAAAAATCTTCCTTTAAATGGATAGTAGATAGGGGCAGATCTAGGGGGTTTGCCGTCTAGTGTAAAATTTCATTAAAAATCTTGATTTCTCCGAAATGAACCTGGTCCCGAACTTTTGTGTCACACAAATATATGTTGTTCTTTGGTAGACGAGTAATATATCAAAACAAATATATGTCTTATTAATTTGTTTACTTGTATAATGAAATCGTATATTTTAGTTCATTTTTCTTTACTTTATTCTTGAAAAAGAATTATGCACTTAATAACTTAGAGTCATGAGTCCGCCCCTCACTATAGACCGACATTCTTGATTTGATGAAACGTGAATGAATTATTTTGTTTTTTCTTGACAGTTCTTTTTTATTAATAATATCACATGTAATCAGCACTTTAATAAGTTCATTTTTAAATTTAGTAAACTTACAAATCCTTTATTTTATGATCCTCGTTTGATGAGTTAGGATAAATTTTGGATAACAAGTACAATTCAAACCCTACCAAAAAGGAGATTAAGCATTTTTAAATACTTATTCTAACCGGTCCCATTTACAACGACACTTAACAATAAGTCATCTAAACGACCTAAAAACTACAATGACGACTACAAGTGTTACAACAATGAACAATCCAAACAATAAAAGAAAAAACTCTTGCCAGCCAAACCCAACACGCGTGATACAACGGAAAAATCGTAATTCGAAATTAAGTTTAAAACATAGGGCGAAAATGATATATGAGTCTAGAGGAAATGGACCAAGTGATAGACAACTGTGTTGGGAGAAAATAATTTCATATTGTTAATTGTTAAAGTTGGAACACTTACATTGACATTCTCACAATGGTTTTGTCCACTTTCGTACCAAAAATGTTGTAGAAGAAAAATAAATAGTATCTCGCAACTTTTTAGTAGATGTTTCAAGCTTTGTTTTGGAAAATACTCACCCTTGAATGATTTTAGAAGAGCTTAACTCATAAGTCATTTACAGAAATTAATAATTTACTTAGCTAAGTGATCACTTAATGGAAGTGGATTAAATAGTTAGCGATTTTTTTTTAAATGGCAAAGTAAAAAGTACAAATTATCTTCTTCGTAGTGAAAAAGTTACAAAGTAAAAAAGTTGAGTCACTTCGTAAATTATATCGATAACATATGGAATTATAAGAATGTTAACTATGCTTGTAATAGATCAACCAAATTTTTTATACTAAACGTTTATCTTTAACATACTTAATGTCTCCTTTATTTCTTAAAGAAGAAAAAACTAGGAGTTATGACAAATCAGGGTCAACGACTATCAAAGTCTGTGATTATCATCGTTAAAATATGAGAAGTCCCGAGTTCAATTTACTAGAGATGTAAAAAACTCAAAAGTAATCATGTCTATCTTTCCGTAAATAATATTGTCGAACTTATGACCATGTGGCATAATAGGGGCTAACCCAGCATTCTTTGTTTAGTTAATATGGGCTTGAATGAAGACTCAATGATTTGTTATAGATGACTTGATGAGTAATAAATCATCCGTCCATCCTGATCAATTAAATCGTCCTCTGCTTATAAGCACGGTTGATTGGACCGCATGTAGCTAGTGCGGCTGTCGGAGTTAGTTGACCACGCTATCTTTACTCATAATGTGACAGTTAATACCTTCCAAAACCAAAACATAACCGAGCAACGTTTTCACCAAAATTAAGATTGAAAAGTGTAAAACAAGGAAGAAAAAAAAACTGTTTCTTTTTTTGCATAAAAAGCATATGACTGATGTCATTGAACCAAACATACAACTAGATATGTCCAACGACATCATCACTTAATGCTTATTTGATGTTGAAAATACTTGTGTTAATAAGCCTACTTTTATTTAACTCACCAACCAATGTGGGACAATTTGTAAGACACAAATCTTTTAACTAAGACTATAAATTGCAACAATATGATGTTGTAATATTCAAGAACTTGATAACAAAGACTATTGGTAACTAAGTATCGCAACAAAGTATGTTTTATGAGTTGATCTCGTGTAAAAATCCATTCAAAAATTGTGTTCTTAGACATCAAGTACGTTGAAAGAGTATACATGTAAATCCTACTTATAGTTGTTACTTACACAGTTGACTGATGATCTTATATGTGTTAACGTGTTATACTATACATAACTCTAGTTCGGTGCACTAAATTGTGTCGGTAGTTTCATGTTGCTTATGCTTTATTGAGTGTATTGCACAGAGTTGTAAAGTTCCATCTCTGTAGGTTTCTTTCAAAACCCAATAATTTGACAAAGAAAACATACCAAAATAGGCATGAGATATAAATTGTACCAGTTAAAAGAGGTTCTGTTTGCCTAGACAACAAGCCCGAGCATTGCGATCTCCACACCAAGGGGGAAAGTAACAGCAAGTCAAGCAGATGAAGAGAACTGACGCTTAGAAAACTCTAACCTAATAATTTGGATGAAGTCGGAATTGGATATGCATCAAGTTAAACTTAATCGAGCAAAGCTGGTTCAGTAGCTATGTAAAACCTCCAATTTATTGTACAAAATCAGTGTTGAACATAAATCTAGAATGAGTAACGGGAGTTATAGTTCAACTGACAAGCAACTGCATTAAAGCCAAGCAACAGGTCCAGCGGAACATGACAAGCAACTGGTTCAGTGTACTAATTAACCGAACCAAAACTTTTTAATCAAAAATCCGAGATGGTAGAATAGTCAGCAAAAGTAATCACAAGCGTAATATATATGTGAAAAAAGAGACGTGGCATCATACCCAAAGATGTTATACAATAAGGTTGCCAACATCTGAACCTAAAACGATCCTTGATTTTGGAGCTATAAGTTGTAGTTTGCTTTGTCTGAGATTACAACCCCAAGCATTGCAATCTCCACACCAAGGTAAAAAAGTAACATCAAGTAAAGCAAATAAAAAAGACATGACGCTTCGAAAGCTCTAACCCACAATTTCAACGAGGTTGCAGTCGCACATGCTTTAAATCACCGTAGCTTATTAAAACCTCCAAGTCATTGTACGTGATTAATATCGAGAGGAAAGCTAGCATGAGCAATGTGTACGAGTTTGACAGACATTATTATACAAGCAATAAGAATGGTTTATTGAATCCACTCTTTTTTTGGCGCTGGTGGTGGTTAAGAGAATGGTGGGGGGAGGACTGGTTTCAGCTTTGTATATTATCATATGCTCTGAATTCCCATGCTCGGTTCAAATTTCGTTCATATGTAAATCTACGCCACTATTCTTGCTCAGACACTACAACCTGGAAAGAAGATTCTATACACCCTACTCGTTAGGCAACAATATGAAACAAAAGGTTTGATATCACTCGGTAACATAACTGAAACAATATGATCAAAGCTGCGCCTGCAACCAAGACCAGTCAACAAAAACTACCACAAGTGTAATATATAGAAAGAGAGGCATATATGATCATGCCTAAAGAGCTTAACCATTGGAGTTGCCGACATCTAAACCTACAAAAAACACGATTATCCTTGACTTGGAAGCTTATGACTCAATATCAATGCTCGGTTCTGCTGTACCAATTTATGCCAAAACATACCAGAGATCAAACAGCAACATCAACACTAAGTCCTGAACTATCTTTTCTCATACAGAACAGCTTACTTCAGACCCAAATATCTTTGGTTGGCCATTAACATCATGTTCAGGCCACACTCAGCACACTTTAACTAGGTTTATGCTGATAAGGCGACGAGACAAATCATATGGTTACATAAAACTAAAGCAACGAGACAAAAAATTTACGCTCACAACCAAATCAAAGCCATATAAACATTCACGGAAACATCATGAGCCACAAACAGAATTATTTATTACTTGAAAACGAAGTACGACAATGTTCATGAACACTTGAAAACAAACACATAAAACGTTCACAAAGAAACAACCACGAACTAGACAAGAGCTTAAATTCAATTACCACCACGAAGACGAAGGACAAGGTGGAGAGTGGACTCCTTCTGAATGTTGTAGTCAGCAAGGGTACGTCCATCCTCGAGCTGCTTCCCTGCAAAGATAAGCCTCTGCTGGTCTGGGGGAATGCCTTCCTTATCCTGGATCTTGGCCTTCACGTTATCAATAGTGTCTGAGCTTTCCACCTCAAGGGTGATTGTCTTGCCAGTCAAGGTCTTCACAAAAATCTGCATGCCACCTCTTAGACGCAGAACCAAATGGAGGGTGGATTCCTTCTGGATGTTGTAATCCGCAAGAGTACGTCCATCCTCCAATTGCTTACCGGCAAAAATCAATCTCTGCTGGTCTGGTGGGATCCCCTCCTTGTCTTGGATCTTGGCCTTGACATTATCAATCGTATCGGAGCTCTCAACTTCCAAAGTAATTGTCTTCCCTGTCAATGTCTTGACGAAGATCTGCATACCTCCTCTCAGCCTAAGCACAAGATGGAGGGTTGACTCCTTTTGGATGTTGTAGTCGGCGAGAGTACGGCCATCTTCAAGCTGCTTGCCGGCAAAGATCAACCTCTGCTGGTCTGGAGGAATTCCCTCCTTGTCCTGGATCTTGGCTTTCACGTTGTCGATGGTGTCTGAGCTCTCCACTTCGAGAGTGATTGTCTTGCCAGTTAGGGTCTTAACAAAGATCTGCATACCACCACGAAGACGCAAGACAAGATGGAGTGTAGACTCCTTCTGGATGTTATAATCTGCCAAAGTACGACCGTCCTCAAGCTGCTTTCCAGCGAAGATCAACCTTTGCTGATCTGGAGGAATTCCCTCCTTGTCCTGAATCTTGGCCTTAACGTTGTCGATGGTGTCTGAGCTTTCGACTTCCAAAGTAATTGTCTTGCCAGTAAGGGTCTTGACAAAGATTTGCATTCCTCCCCTCAACCTGAGCACGAGATGGAGGGTGGACTCCTTTTGGATGTTGTAATCGGCCAAGGTGCGACCGTCCTCAAGCTGCTTACCAGCAAAGATCAACCTTTGCTGATCTGGAGGAATCCCCTCCTTGTCCTGGATCTTAGCCTTAACATTATCGATGGTATCTGAACTCTCGACCTCGAGAGTGATGGTCTTACCGGTGAGGGTCTTAACGAAGATTTGCATCTGTACAAAAAAGTTGAAACAGAGTAAGAACCCTAATAATCAAACTGTACTGGATCAAATGAGCAACATACATGTTTGTAATTTACTAAACTACGATGGCAATACTACAATTCCTCAGACCGTCAAAGGCCATAAACTACTCAATTCACAAAATCAGCACACAACCAATTATGCGAAACATATTTCATTAAATCTATTGATGCTCATAAATAAATTCTACCAATGATACTGCTGAAAGAGCACAAGCAACTAGCGTCTAACTAGGTCAAGTACAGAGTTATTCTATGTTATTTCAGCACACGTAAACCTCTTGACTATGATACTTAAATGCTTTTACACACTCGTCGCCTAGTGTTATTAGATCTAATGGTTAAGATTAAATTCTGTTTGGTTTTTGGATGTTTCATGAGCTCACTTTTTGTGGCTATTTCCGAGACTTTTCGGCTTTGTATATAAGTTTATTATGAAAAGTTTCAAAATAAGCCACAAAAAGTGAGCTTATGAAATATAACCCCATAACCAAATAAGTCATAAGCCGAAACAAACACCCCCTAAATATATAATGGATAGCTAATTACACCATAACAGAACTAACTTAAACCTACCTAACATCAATCATAATCAAATATCTTATTAATCTATGATTTGATCTATTATATAAAATTCACCTACTAATCAAATATCATAATCACATAAATTTTATCAGATGAATATAATCGATCAAACAAGCATATACAGAATTAGGGATCTAAACGATAGTTAACCTACTAGTCATGACGTCATAAATAGATCTAATTATTAATCATGACGTCATCAAACAATCGTTGACCTAACAGATGCAAAACTAACTGATCCAATATAACAAAAATTAAACATAAACAGTAATAATTATTAAAATCAAGTTATTAGGATGATACATAGAAGATTGAATTTGATTGATTGTTGTTTTGTATCAACAGATTATAATGAATGAACAAATGAATATGGGGATGATGATGATTTATAGGATCATAAAGATGAGTCGGTCACGGGTTTATGGTTAAACTCACTAAGGTGTTGGGACACGGTCGAATGGGATTGTGACACGTGTATGTTTGGAATCTTCGAAAGAGTTGTAGTTGTAGTTGGGTTGGGTTTGATTCTTTCTTTCTTCAACTCTTCCTCTTTGGATAAACAAACAATCATTCATAAGAGCATTCCTAATCATAACACTATAACAGTAATAACATCGTCTACGTTAGCGCCATATCAGCTTTAATATTTAACATTAACATTTCAAAAAAAATACCCACAACAATAATATCTCAATAACATCAATAACATTCCCAACAATTTACAAAAACAACCCCTCATTTGCGCATAAAAAAAAAAAACAAAAAAAAAAAGGCGTTAAGCCACTAACGGGCAGGGACTAACGCCGTTATAACGCCGGAGGTCCAATGAGAATAACGGCTTAACGCCGTTAATTTGGTTTTCAACGCCGTTGGGGCGTTAACGTTGCACATGCTCTAAGTACCATGGAATATTGTTTTGTACCTTGGCTATTTAAATAGTCATGATGATGATAAGATTTTTTTTAGAGCAAATTTCTCATCGAGCGTTAATTGAGATACGTAAATTATGTGTCTAAGGATGTTTTTAAGTTTGTGTAGTGTCATCATGACGGTTACTATGAAACTTATTTTTTTACAAACAATCAGAATTATGACACATATATTTAGTCACATCTTTAGACACAAAATGTAAGTCTCACAATCATTTTATATTCATTTCTCATCTGAATTTTGAAAACTACTGTAAGTCTTATATATTAATCATGGCCGGATTTGAGCATGTGCAAGGTGCTCAACGGCACATGGTCTCCACTTTTTCAGGACCCCAAGATCGAAACGCTTATGTCTTGTTTCAATTTCAAATTTGATAAGAGAGTGTTATAATACGTGATATACTTCGATTCCTACTAAAAACTAGGCATAATATATTAGTTTTTAGATGAAATAAAAAAAGTTTTCGGAATCGAAAAGATGGAGATCTGAAATAACGGGAAGAAGAAGATGACTTGGGTCATATTTACTTATGACCCCTTTAAGTTTATCATATTTACACTTGTATCCTAAGTATCTGTTTATATATATAAATATGTGCAAACAGATTAAACTAGTGACAGTTTTAACCCTTGGTTAACAAAAGTAATTACAAAATCTTCCGATACGCATTTGAACTAGAGGAATAACTTAAATATTGGTTAATAATGTCATAATTGTATGTATTTCACATTGTTGTTGTATGTGTTTGACATTGTTGTTTTATCTGAATACTTATAAAATATGTAGAGTTGTAAACGTTCATTGAATATCTATTCAGTTATGTTTATTACGGAGGGCCCTAAAAATTTATGATTGGCAGAATCTCGTGTTCATAATTAAGAATGTTTCAGGGAATACAATCAAAGCTTGAATTTGGAGTTGAAGTATTCAATCTTTAAAGCATGGAGAAGGCGAGCATCTTCAAAATGGTATACTAAGCCGAGTTAGGAGTATGAACATTTTACATGTTAAAACCTTTGAAAGATTGTATGCAATTTTAAACAAGTTCAAGATTCCATTTAACGAGATTTTGTTGGGTCCGCTCATTGTCTACTACGACACACAATGTCAAAGAGGTAGACGGTAAAATTATGTTTAAAGGGAGGTTGAACGAGCTTTCTGATCAAAATAATGTCCCAGCGTATGTGACAGTTGAACAAGTTCAAAGTAACGTTCAACATAAGGACGCTGACAAAATGGTTTAGTTTTTCTCATGTTGGGGTGGTAACCCCAACATTTTCAAGTTTTAAGGGAGCTACAAGTTTCAGGAAGCGTATTATTTGGCTTTTGAGACATTTAACTATGACTTGACATTCTCGGAACTTCGTGAGGAGCATAAAATAATGAGGAATGTAATAATTTCTTTATTCTACAAAACGTAAACTGCACAAACTAAGCACCTATCAACAATTGTATGCCATACAAGTATTCTAATCACTTTGAATCTGTGTACTCATCCTCCATCTTGAAGCTTAACACTCGGATAATTGTAATCACTTTTTTTGTAGTTCGATTCTTTTAGTTGTATTACATTTTCATAGAAAAATTGCGTCCATGTGAATTTAAAAGCCACAAACGTGGTAGTCACTAGCCTCTAACTAGTAATCCATTGTGGTCCTTCAAAGTTCATTGCAAATAAGGTAAATCATTCACAACACAATATCTAGTAAAGAATGAAGTGAATTAACCACATAAGCACATATCAATAGTTTGACAGCTAATAAAGCATAAGAACCCATACCCATACCCATATAACTCCAACCAACACAAGATAACAATAACTTAATAACCCTCCAACTTATAACTACAATTGAATCACAATTACAAACCATATTAATGGTTGCTCGAATCTATACAAGCTCAACGGGAAGAGATCTAGTGAGAAGAGAATATAAATTAAGAAGAGTGAGAAATATTCCTAGCCACATATTTCAAATAAGAAAAAAAATAATAAGTGAAGATGCATCTACTTTTGTAAGTGCATCTGAAATGTGCGGTTGTGGTTTCTTCTCATCCTTCTCACTTCAATTTTATTTCTCATTTGATCATTACTAAGTGCATATGCTTCTACTAACATATATGTATATATCATCATTGACAACAGACTTAACTATGCTACCTTAAAGTTCATCGCAAATCAAAGCATCAGTGACAACTCAGTTGTCAATCTAATCAATTTTAGAAGTTTGGATGCTGGAGAAGGTGTGAATCTAGGTGCACGAATGAGAGATAAGGTTATGAACATTGTACATCGTAGAAACTAGGGGTGAGCAGAAACCGCACCACAATCCACAAACCATAAAAAAACCGCAAAATCCGTACCGCAAAAACCGATCCACAACAAAAAACCGACGGTGCGGTTCTTGAAAATAGAAAAACCGTATTTTGCGGTGCGGGTTGGGTTTTCATCGAAAAACCGCACCAAAATAACCGCACCGCACCACTATGTTATATTCAAATATATATATATATATATATATATATATATATATATATATATATATATATATATATATATATATATATATAAATATATATATATATATTTTAGAATAACATACTAAAATTTGTAATTTTTTGTGACTTTTGTTTATAATTTTATAATAAATTATTTCAAACACATTTTAATGGTAAATTATTATCTGAGTTTTTAGTTAATATAACTTTATTTTTCTTTTAATTTATCATCGAAGTTTATAAAATTCTTCATCTCATTTGACTTTTACTATATAGTGATTTATAATTTCATACTAATACACAACATTTTGTATATATGTTTTACCACATCATGCAACATTATAATATATTTATTTTATAATAAATATATACCAAAAATTATAATTTTAAAAAAAGATAAAGAAAAAACTTTGACCCAAAAAACCGCAAAAACCCGCAAAATCGCATAAACCGCAAAAACCGAAACCGCAAAACCGCACGGATGTAGATTCTCTTTTTTTAAAAACCGCAATTGCGGATGCGGGTTGGTTTTTACCAAAAACCACACCAACCCGCATCACACTCACCCCTAGTAGAAACTATGAAATATCGTTCACCACCATGCACAAATTCAAGATTCATTTGTACGAACTGAGCGTATTCTATATCACAAGGTATCAATGGGACGATGGTAAAGTAACTTTTAAAGGGAGACTTACATACCACTACTTGGGTATAGTGATGAATTTACCAATGTGACGGTTGAACCAGTTTCGCCGGATAAAGATAATGATAAGAAGGCAATTGAGTGTTACTTCATGATTTTGGAGTTACACACCAACATTTTAAAGTACTACGAGGTCCATGAGTGCAATGAATAATTCTTTTTTGGTTTTTGAGTCATATAGCCATGACTTGACGACCCCTGACTATAAAAATCCTAAGGAGCGTGACATACTCTTTAGGATTTTTATAGCTAGGGGTCGTCAAGTCATGTTATATAACTAAAAACAAAAAAAAAAAAAAAAACAAAAAATCTTTATTGCACTCGTGAATACCGTAAAACTTTAGAATGTTGGCGTGCCACCCCAATATCATGAAGTAACACTCAATTGCCTTCTAATCATTTTCCATATCTGATGGAACTAGTTCAAAGTCACATTGCTAAATTCATCATTATAGCCACGTAGTGGTATGTTAAGTCTTTTTTAAAAGTAACTTTACCATCATCCCTTTGACACCATGTGTTATAGAAGACGCTCAGTTCGTCTAATTGAATCTTGAATTCGTGCATGATGGTGAACGATCTTTCATAGTTTCTATAATGTACAATGTTGATTGCCGTATCTCTCATTCGTACAGCGTGATCCACACTTTCTACGACATCTAAAAAAACTTACGACATCTAAATAAACTTCAAAAACTGAATAACTAAACTTGTAAAACTTTATAAAACTAATTTATAAATATAAAAACATAATCTTAAAACCTACGAAAATATTTTTTTTAACGATTTAATAACTAAAAAAGCTTTCAAAATACTAAACGAAATCTAAAAATTCTACAATAACTAATCTAACTTCTAAAAACCGATAGCCGACAACAGAAAATATAGAAACAAAACTTTTGTTAAAAAAATGATTTATAAAATAAAAAGCTAAAACAGATGAAACTAAACACTATTTTATAAAAAATACTAAAAATAACTAAAATTTTTAAAAATGAGGAAATGAAAATAAAGACTTTTTAGAAATTTCTAAAAATACAATATGAATTTTTTGGATTTTTTATTTTATTTAGCTAATTAAAACAAGATAAAAACTATACCTTTTGTAAAGGAAATGATTTAAAAAGACATTTAATAGCAAAATAAAAAGAAAGAAAAGTGAAGAAAGTTGTAAGGTTAAAACTTTATAAAAAAGATGAACTTGAAATTCAAAAACTTTAAAAGTTTATAAAGCAGGTTCCAGACATCTATATATAAAAGGATTAGGAGAAAAGAACTTTTATAAAACTAACAAGTATAAACAAGAAAACTACACTAATCTATCTAGTCCACTTACCAAAAACTATAAAGAAGAAGAGAGAATTTATAAAAAGAAAAGGAAGAAGATGTAAAAATAAGAAAGAGTGGGTCTTATAAAGACACCTCCATGTAGAGGAAGAAACTGCCATTGGCAATCTGTTCCCAGACAAGGGTGACACGTGGCACCTTCCAATTAGGCCACATCGGCTGACATCATATTGGCTGTGGGAAGCGTGTGCCCGGTGTATGGCCTGCGTCTTCTCTGCTTACGTGGCGTGCTGACTGGACGATGACGGGGCGTGACGTGGCCGGTTAGTTAATTAAAAGAATATCAATGTCAAAATTCGAACGTGGGTCTCTTCCAGATCCTTCACCTTACAATCGACTTACCAATGGGCTAAGCAATAAATCCACATTATATCAAGCAAACATAATTTTTTTACCCTGTTTCTTTGGCTCTCGGGCGGGCTGGTTCCATTGGACTCTTTTTTACCTACAAAGTAACACAACAACTTTTAAGAGTATTTGCAATTAAAATACATAGTTTCGTTATTTAGTTAGCTATTAATTGAGGGTTTTCGACATTAAAAAAGTGTATAATTTATCGAATATCAGTCCATCTGTTACGGGTTTTGTCCGCATGTTTTATTTAATCAAAAGCATGAAAAGATAAGAATATCCTACTGTTTAACGATTGTGAGTTCTTCAATATTGGAGAGGATCCAATACTTATAGAAAAATTAATCATTACTTAACAAAATGAGGGTTATGACATTGCATTCCTTAGTAATTTTATTATCTTTGTCGTTGTCATTCCTTGATTTGAACCAAGCGTATTTTCTTTACTTGTTCAACTTTGTCCTTATACACTTATTCAACTTTTCAATACTGAGAAAACTTTCATCTAATCAAATAAGTTCTTAATACAAATTAAAAAGAACCAACATATTGTACCATGAATAAACATGAAGGTGGAAAAATGTAAATATCATATAAACTATGATCACAATCTTTTTATTTTTATATTATCTTTATTTTTTTTTTCATTTTCGTGTGTTTTACGTTTTCAAAGTTTTTAAAGGAATTAATTAATCAAATAAATAATCATATGATATATTGGTTCGATGGTTTGAGAAAATGAAATCTGTGTTTCTTTTATGCAATTGCTCTGATGATTGCAAGGTTAAGTTCGCTACAAGTACACTTTTAGATGGGGCAATGTCGTGGTGGAACTCGTATGCACAGCCTATGGGAATGGAAAATGCTTACAAGCTCACCTGGGAGCAATTTAAAGGGTTGTTGACAAAGAAGTATTGTCCGCGAACTGAGGTGAAGAAGTTGGAAATGGAATTTTATGAGCTAGTGACTGTTGGGTACGACATCGAGACCTACATTCGAAGGTTTCAAGATTCACGTTATGTCCGTCTATGGTTTCGGACAACGAGAAACTACTGGAAGCTTTCATTGGAGGACTTCCCGAAATTATTCAAGGTGATGTGATTTCCTTTGATCCACAAACGATTGAAGAATCTATTCTAGTATCTCAAAAGCTCATGGCACAAGTATTGAAGGGGGGAAACATTAACAACACCAACCGTAACAACAATACCAACAACCGCACCAACTACAACAATAACCGAAACAACAACAACAACAACAACGACGATAACCAAATCAACAACAACAAAAGAAAATGGGAAAATGATCAGGAAGGTTATAATAACAACAACCAAAACCGTAACACTAACCATCATCAACAACAGAATAGAAGGCAAGAAGCTGCAATGGTTTATGTTGCTGCACCAATAGAAGGAGAGGTTATGCTGGAACACACCCACCATGTAATCGATGTAAGTTTCATCACTCAGGTCCTTGCCCTTCCAAGTGCCACAAGTGCCAAAAATCGGGACACCTAGCCAGGGATTGTAGAGGTAAAGCCGTAGTCACATGCTTAAGATGTCGGGAGCAAGGACACTATCGGAATCAATGTCCTTAAAACCAAAGGTGTAAAAAAATATATCCCTCTCCATCCTCTCTACCATAACCGGCCATAGCAAGAACAAGGCAAGGAAACCAATTTTTTTTCAAGACAAGTTATTTTCACAACTTAGGCATACTCTTAAGCAAGGTTTTGAAATAAAAACCTAGGGTATTTAGGATAAACCCTTGTTCATTAAACCTCATCAAGTAACTAGTAAGCATTTCATGATCATTTTCATCTTTCATATTCATTTTATGGTCATTTTATCATGCTTGAGAAAAACATGCAAGTTATATGGTTATCTATACCACTTTAATTGTTTTTAAGCACTACAAATATATATATATCATCCTATAATTACTCCTTGAAACATATCACTTTTGATGATGTCTAGGAACCCATGACACCCTAAGAAGGTGTATGGTATGTTTAGAATAGCTTCGTCGTTGGTTTGAAGTGGTTAGAATAAGTTTTACGCGAGAAAAACTCATTTCGACAACAATATGAAATGGTCTGATCATTTTTGCTAATTCTGAAATTTTCGACAGTTTGAAAAATATTTTGAGCTAGATATTCAGAAAATATACTTTAAAAGAGTTAGGGGGACCGGGTCCTGATCAGCCAGGCCGAGTAATTGAGCTGGAACTGAAGTGTACCGTCTATATGGTCTGGTTTATGCAAAGTGGTGATTGGTCAAACACTCAAAAGGTGAGGGGAACCGGTCCTGAGAAGCCACGCCAATTGATCGAATGGGACCCTAAAACTGAACTGGTTTGTAGTTATGGCCGGTCTATGAACTGTGATTATTTCTTGATCTATGGTCCGGTTATGGACTACCAGGATTAACTAAGCCCAAAACTGAATGAACTCATGAGCTGAACCATGACTTTGTTTTGTACATTGTTTACGTAGAAGGTCACATGTGGGCCGGTTTTTATACAACATTCTTTTTTCCAAAGTAGTTTGGCTAAGTTTTATTTTTTATTTATTTACTTTTTAATTTCTGAGTTTTTGACTCGACATTGTGAACCGACCAATTTTAAGGCGACTACCTTTTAAGAATTTTTAACATTATTAAACTTCAGAAATGTCAACTCTTATGCTACCTGTATTTGGGGCATGTAACATGGTGAAATTTCGAAAAAGCTTTATAAGCTTGACTTACGATTACACCAACTGTTTATAATTTTTTGAGTTGATTAACTTATCGTCAGGGACGGAACAAAGGGGTGTCCCGGGAGGCTCATGAATTTTTGTCTCGTAATGCCAATTTTGTTAAAAAAAAAACCTTTAAATGCACTTGGTGAATTTGTCTTCTGGTTACGTACTTGCTTATCGACACTTTAAGTGCTCGGTGCAGACATGCAATGGTCGGATAACATGCCATATGAGATTTTTGGCCACCTATGACGCCGCCATACTGCACCGGCATAGCGTCATAGCGGCCTTATAGTTGCCATCGCCAACCGGTTGGCGATTGTTTCAGATGTTTTTTCTTTTTTGATTTTTAAATCGGTGTTGTGTTTGTGTTTGCCGTTTTTTATTTATTTATTGATTTATTTTATATTTTTTAAAATTTTTTTAATCATTAACTACATTTTCGTTATTTAGTTTTTATGTATAAGTTAAATTTATAGACCTCAAATTTAATTAATGACCATAAAAAAAAGTATTCTCAAACATACGTACACCCAAAAAGTCTATAGCAAAATTGTTAAACTCTGTCGCAATGCACAGGGTTTAAAAACCTCGTTTCTTTACCAAAATGTGGTAGAGTCGGTACTATATACTATGTCTTGGCTCAAATGATAATAATTTGTTGTCTGATTCAGATGCAAATGCTAACATTTGACAAATTACCGAGACAATGGCTTGTAAAGGATGGGCAAATAATGTTTATGATGCTATGGTGTTACACACCTATGATGGGGATTTGAGTTCATTTTAATAAGAAATTGCTGTACTCGTAATAATTTGAGATGATTAGCCAGTGTTGAGTTCTTTTCATGTCAGCCAAGGACTTGCAATATTAACAAGGACTACATAATATTAACGAATACGGGTGAACACGTATATGTGTTGTTTGGAGTAATGAGATGTATATAGTGCGGAAGATCATTCCTGCATCTGCTATCCTGTATTGATCTCCCACAACCCCATTGACGTTGTTTCTATCTTTTCACGCATTCGTTACACCCCTCTCTGGCCTTTCCCATGTACTCCATCTGTGATTCAATTTCAAATTAACTAATTGGCAACATCATTTACCTCTGATATTACTTGCCTTAGGTTTATGTAACATGGGAATCATTTCAAAGGCATCAATTTTGTACCAGTCAAAGATGAAGTGAGACGTTGTGAAAACCCATAATTATGCTTAAAATTGAAAATAGTAGTTCTGTACTTCTGTTTACTCGATTCTAAGGACAGAACCAAGACAAAAACTGACCACGTATGTTACAGAACAAACGAACCCAAGCATAGAAAACTCTAACCTTAACACTTTGAATGAGATATGGAGTTGCATATGCTTTATGTTAAACCTTAACCGTGCAAAGCTGGTTCAATAGCTCAGTAAAACCTCCAGTTCATTTTACTTTATCATTTGTTGAAGAGATTATGAGCACTCAGAATTACTGAAAAGTATAATAAACATACAAGCATTTAAAATGGCTTGGAACATCAGATCTAAGCAACGGGTTCAGTCTGATTTACTGAAGCTTTATTAGTGTTGGTGTTGTCACTCTTTATTCGGCTCACAAAAAGGCAAGGTGGGGGTGGGTGGGTTATTCAGCTTTGAATTACCATCCTCGACAAGAACCCGAGATAGTAGCCATGAACATTACAGTATTTGAACATATGGAATGAAAAGACGTTAAACTAAAAGGGTGCCGACAGCTAAATCTAGACATTCTCCTGGACTTTGGAGCTTTTGACCCTAAACCTTGGATTTGCTCGAGACAAGGATCAATTGTTATTGTGCCCGCCCAGTTTGCAACAAACATACTGCAATATCAAATCAATTTCACAAACATACCTCAACGCCTGAACTATGTGTTCCTGTATAGAGAAACCTACTTTAACAAATAGCATAAAGATATATCAGACCCAACCATTTATAATCAAGCCACGCTGAACACACTTGAACTAGGTCTATGCCAAACCAACGAGACTAATATGCTCTCAAACACAGCCAAAAATCAGGCCACACTGAACACGCTTAGCGCACTTGAACTAGGTTTATGCTAAGCCAATGAGACAAACTGTATGCTCAAACATAACCAAAACTACATTTATACCAAGGCGATGCGACTAATCATTTGCTCACACACAACCAAACCAAAGCCACAGGAACATTCACAAAAACATAAGTCACCAAACAGAATTATTATTATTTCAAATCAAACAGAGTACAGCATTGTTCATCCAACACGAAAACAAACACATTTAAAATTCAGAAAGAACCATCCACGAACAATACAAGACCTTCAATTCAATTACCACCACGAAGACGGAGGACAAGGTGGAGAGTGGACTCCTTCTGAATGTTGTAGTCAGCAAGGGTACGTCCATCCTCGAGCTGCTTCCCTGCAAAGATAAGCCTCTGCTGGTCTGGAGGGATGCCTTCCTTATCCTGGATCTTGGCCTTCACGTTATCAATCGTGTCTGAGCTTTCCACCTCAAGGGTGATTGTCTTGCCAGTCAAGGTCTTCACAAAAATCTGCATACCACCTCTTAGACGCAGAACCAAATGGAGGGTCGATTCCTTCTGAATGTTGTAATCCGCAAGGGTACGTCCATCCTCCAACTGCTTACCAGCAAAAATCAACCTCTGCTGGTCTGGTGGGATCCCCTCTTTGTCTTGGATCTTGGCCTTGACATTGTCAATAGTGTCTGAACTCTCAACTTCCAAAGTAATCGTCTTCCCGGTCAAAGTCTTGACGAAGATCTGCATACCTCCTCTTAGCCTGAGCACAAGATGGAGGGTCGACTCTTTCTGGATGTTGTAGTCGGCAAGGGTACGGCCATCTTCAAGCTGCTTGCCGGCAAAGATCAACCTTTGCTGGTCTGGAGGAATTCCCTCCTTGTCCTGGATCTTAGCTTTCACGTTGTCGATGGTGTCTGAGCTCTCCACTTCGAGAGTGATTGTCTTGCCAGTTAGGGTCTTAACAAAGATCTGCATACCACCACGTAGACGCAAGACAAGGTGGAGTGTAGACTCCTTCTGGATGTTGTAATCGGCCAAAGTACGACCGTCCTCAAGCTGCTTCCCAGCGAAGATCAACCTCTGCTGATCTGGAGGAATTCCCTCCTTATCTTGAATCTTGGCCTTAACGTTGTCAATGGTGTCTGAGCTTTCGACTTCCAAAGTAATGGTCTTGCCGGTAAGGGTCTTGACAAAGATTTGCATTCCTCCCCTAAGCCTGAGCACAAGATGGAGAGTGGACTCCTTTTGGATGTTGTAATCGGCCAAGGTGCGACCGTCCTCGAGCTGCTTACCAGCGAAGATCAACCTTTGCTGATCTGGAGGAATCCCCTCCTTATCCTGGATCTTAGCCTTAACGTTGTCGATGGTGTCTGAGCTCTCGACCTCGAGAGTGATGGTCTTACCGGTGAGGGTCTTAACGAAGATTTGCATCTGTACAAGGAAGTTAAAACATAGTAAGAACCCAAGCAACAAATTGTACCATAGACAAGCAATAACTAAATCGCACTGGGTCAGCTAAGCAACATATTAGTTTTCACAATTTACTCAACAAATATATCAAAAGCTCATAAACAATTTATAAGAATGATACCAACTGATAAAAACCAAGCAACTCATCATCTAACTACTGCCAGCTCGACTGTCGTAAGACTTATATCATATTTGCATCCGATATAAAAACGCTCACCTATGTTACTTCAAAGTCCATTGCAAATCAGGGAATCAAAGACAGATCAATATATAGTTAAGCACCGTTTCCATCAACCACACTCTTTTAGCTACACACATATTATTAGACCTAAAATTCGCCCTCCTATAACTACATAAACACAATTACACATCTTATATTCTGATTAGGCATCAACTAATTGTATATATAATGTGGTACTTGAACCTAACCAGCTGTATCTTATAACTACCCAAACACAATTACGAAACTTATTAAACTAATATATTAGCTGATTGTATCATAGCAGACAAAACTAAAACCTACATACCATGAATCAATTCACTATTTCACACATCACAAACTCAGATTCTCTAACCTAGAGGTTAATCATACAAATTCAGATCTCGTTGCCTAATTATATGTTCATTACACCTAAACAACACTCAGCTAATACGCGCATATAAATCTCAATATCTAGATAAGCTTCGATTTGATTAACCATACACATCTAATTATTTAGACCTCCAACCAACACTATTTAAATGGAATTTAGACCTGAAAAGCTCCGACGTATAACTAACATTAAGCAGCGATTAAACCAACCAACGCAGAATTACTAATCGCATATACGTATCTACTTAAAAACCTCCAATTCCTAACTACATAAACACAATTACAAAACTTATCAAGCCTTGTTTTGATGTATATAAAATTCAACTACTAATCGCTATGCTCGAACCAATATATCATCAACATCTGATCACATATCAGACCTAACTAAAACCTACCTAACCTGAATCATAATCAGGTAACTCTAATTATACCTATTCAATTTCATATCATTATCATCATCATCTAAACAGATCAAGCTAATGACGATTAGATAATCATGACGTCATCAATCGCTTCAATACATGTACAACAGCTTCTAATCTAAACAATCATGACGTCATCATCAATCAATATACAGATCTAAACAATCATTGAACTATAGCAGATCAAATATTCATGACGTCATCAAACAATTCATTATCACAAGCATATCACAATTTTTTTTATCTAATAACAATAATCATGACGTCATTAAACGAATAATTATCACAAGCATATACACAATCATTGACCTAATAGATATATAACTAATAATAATAGAATATTAAAAATTTAAATATACAGGAATAAAAAGAATGATACCTTGAATGAAAATAGATTGATTGGTTTTGATTGTTTGTTTGAATGTGTGAGGGATTATGAATATGGGGATGATTATTTATAGGATCATAAAGAGAGTCGGTCACGGGTTTATGATTAAAGTGACTAAGGTGTTGGGTGACGGTCGAATGAGATTGGGACACGTGTATGGTGGAGAGTTAATAGTGGGTGGGTTGTTGTTGTCAAGATGTGAACCACACGGTAGGGTAATGTGTTTGGAATCTAGAATGAGTGTTGGGTTGGGTTTTGTTTTGTTTTAGTTCTTTCTTTGGATAAATATCATTCATGTCAAGGAAATGTTCAAAGGATATTTTGGTAAATTTGCCATCTAAATAGCTTGAATTTAGGGGTGTAAATAAGATGAGGCGGTCATGGATTATTCGAGATCGACTTGTGAGCTACTTGAAGTCGACTAAATATAAACGAGTCGAGCTCGATTTTGAGTTACTCGAATACACTTTCAAGCTCGAAAATACTCGGTTCGTGAGGCTCACGAGCCATTATCGAGCTCCATTGATATTAAATCAGGTCGAATTGAGTTTGATATGCCGATTTTTCATCGAATTCGAGCTTTTAATGTGAAAATAATCGAGCTCGAGTTTGAGATGACGAGCCGAGCTCGAGCTTGAAACCCGATGCTCGACCAATCTCGAGTCGAGTTTGAACATGGCAGTATTCGGTTCGACTCAGCTCGTTTGCAACCCCAACCTTGATAAGTTTTTTTCATATTGAATGTGATATTTACATCAATTTCTTTTTATACATATATCATTTTATACAAGTAATAATAAAGCACACAATACAACATTACATTGCACATATATTGTTGTTTGCCAAAAAAAATGTTGTAGACATCACATCCTTTTCTTATCGGAGAAAAGCTAAATATTAGTACTAATCTTCTCCTCATCTTTTTACCTAGACAATTGTAACACTTGTAAAAGTTATTAGAGGAAGTAAGAAGAGATAATTAGTGGATGCAGAAGTGTCACAATTATGAATTATGTGCGGGTAAAAGGATGAACGTAAGATTTTGAAAGAAAAATTTTGCATTTTTTTCTTATCGGTTTATAAAAATCAGAATTAAAAACGTATATTGATGTACTAATAGTATGTATAACTCAAAGATTTACACCTTATTTTGTTTTGGAGAAAAGCTACAAATAAAATCTGATCTTTACATTTCAAAAGACATACCGGTTGCTATTAAAACACCAACACGCAATTAAAATATTAGGTTAAACATCATTTTCATAAACCAAGTCATATATCATTATCTGCCTTGTTTGGACCACCAAATTATTGTTCAATGCCACTATGCCTAATACATTGAATCTGGCCAAAATGATTTGGTTAAAAATCAATCTACCTAGAAAAGTATTTTATTATCTATTTGAGTTGTTTTTTGTTTTTTTTTTCAATATTGTTTATTCAAAAGCCGTCGGCAATTGGATTTTTGGATGAGATATTCATTTATAGGTTTGTTTAACGGAGTAATAATAAGAATGCATGTTTTGCTCAAGGTGTCATCATTTTTTAGGAAAAAAGTTTGGGTATTTTTAAAATACACCTTAAGACTTGCGACTTTTTTCTTCCAATCTAAGAGTGTCAAGTGTCCTGACACTTTTCAGAACCCAATCATTGAAATTACCTTTTCGTACCTATGATTTATAATCGACTTATATCCAACGACTTTTTAAGATTCGAGCGATTTTATTTTTTTATATTTTCGAGACAAAAGTCAAACTTTGGAAAGTATTATTTTATTCCTTTTGCTCCTTCCCACGCCTTGAAATGACTTAAGCGAATTACTTTGAGCGCCTTTTTTAACTTTGTACTTTTGTACTTTTATATTTTTTTTACATAACTCTTAAATACTTTTTAAATTAAAATGACTATTGTATCCTTAACTATTTTTACATGTTGAGCATCTTTTTTCCTTTAACGAAACCAAAATTAGCCTACTACTACTACCGGTTCACTTTTTAAACTAAAAACTATGAAACTAAAACTCTAAAACTGTTATTGGCAACTGCTACCAATTCAAACTACAAGAGAAATTCCATTGACTGAAACTTTGACTGAAGAATAAAAAAGTAAATAAAAAGTCGAACAAAAACAATAACTCCTCACATTATTTCTCATTTCAATTAAAAACCCAGAAGTTTTATCTCTCTCTCAAGCCGCCATCAACTCCCTATCAACACCTTCACCTCGGCCACCATCACGCATTCGGTATCAACACCTTCTCCTCCGGCTATCAACACCTTCATCTCTGGTTATCTCACCATCTCCGGTCAATTCACTCGTCGCCGGATGTATTATTTCTCTAATTTTAATATACATATAATAATTAGTGTTTCATTTACACCGATTGTTGTGTAAATGAGCTTCGATTATCACCAATTGTTGTGTGTACTTAGTATGCAATAGTGCGAGTCCCATATTGATTAGAATCAAAACAAGCTAGCAGGGGTAACGACAAGAAACTAGCGGTGGTTTCGGAAACGTAGCAGGTTACCTAAATATACTAGCAGTGGTTTAGTAACACTAGCAGTGGAATAAAATAAAGTAGCAGTGGTTACCAAAATATACTAGCAGTGGTTTGGTCAGTGGTTTGGTCAGTGTATGTTCGTCCATCTTTATGCCACTAACCTTGAGCTTTTACGAAATATATGTAAAATAAGTCTTCTTTGTGATGTAGCCAAACGCAACCTTAATATTTCCCTATGGTGAAGTGTCATTAGAGGAGTACGAGGATCAGGGAGAGGAGGAAGAAGTAGCGTTCCGAAGTTGGCGGTTAGCGCATTATTCAAAGGTCAACTAGCAGTGGTTTAAAGTGATCATGCTATTGTTAATATGACAACTTTGATTGGAATATTGGTTTACTGAAATTGATCTGATAGTTTGATATTGACTGATAGTTTAGCTTGCCATCTAAAATATGCGGCTAGTTAAACATTGTAGAACATCTCACTCGTGATTCTTGGCCAAATACATTTTAAGCTCATAAGCTCTTCAAATAAGCCAATACAAACACCCCCTTAGCCACCCGTTGTTATTGCCAGAAGTTAATTGCCTGAATTTGTTGATTTTTATGGACATTTAGCATTTTGCATATTGTGATGACATAGTAATTAGTTTGATTTACGTTGCACTTCCGAGTAACCGTGATGATGAATGGCTTATTGGCTCACAATACAAACCGATGGAGCCGGCAAAAGCGGTGGGCAACAATCGGAAGTCTCCACCATGGGCAATTGATTCTTGGGGTTTAGGTAAGCTTTTGTTTACCGCATATGTTTGTAAACGACTCGTTATGTTGTTACCTTATTGCCACGCTGGTAGGATACCCGATCAGTTCATTCTATAATTGGTACTATACAATATTTCTAGAATCTTTTAGGCATTAACGCATTCAGAAACTTCAATAGTATAAGTAGTTTTTCGCTTATTACGATTATTATATTCCGATAGGTTCTTGTTAAGTACCCAAACGCCCTAGGCTTAACAACTTATTTTTGTCAGCTAAGCTATTACAAGCAAATGTGGAGGTACTTGTCTAAAAGAGCTTGTTTAGCTTAGTTACTAGGTGACAAGTTAATAAGCAAAAGCTATTTATAAATAAGTTATAAGAAACACCCTTAGTATGTTTTTGGTCAATTTATTTTATGTTATGTTATGGTAAAACCATATGGTGTCTTTGTGAATCTAATACTACATATGTTATTGCAGGTGAAAGATTTCATCCAAACACTCCTACATTACGGCGGGTACAATGAACTAGCAGACATTTTGGTAAACTTAACATCGTTAGCAACATAGATGGGAAAACTAGTATCAGAGGGTTATGTTTTAACGGTGTTAGCACCAAACGATGAAGCAATGGCAAAACTTACAACAGACCAGCTTAGTGATCCGGGTGCACCAGAGCAAATCATTTATTATCATTTAATACCCGAGTATCAAACTGAAGAGAGTATGTATAATTCAGTTAGGCGGTTTGGTAAGGTGCAGTATGATACATTGCGGTTGCCACATAAGGTGGTGGCTGAAGAAGCTGATGGGTCGGTTAAATTTGGGTCAGGGGAGGAGTCTGCGTATTTGTTTGACCCGGATATTTATACAGATGGGAGAATATCGGTTCAGGGTATTGATGGCGTTTTGTTTCCGATGGAGGAGAAAGCGGAGAAGAATGCTACGGAGGTTGATACACGACCGCAAGTGAAGGTTGTGGCTAAGCAAAATAGAGGTGTGTTTGTTACTTTTGATCCTTATCGTTGATAAATTACCAACATATTGATAATCTATATAACGTCAATACATATGTGAATATTTGATTGGCGTTGAGTAAGGAGATAACTGATAGTAGTAATTTGCCTATTTTCTATATCCTAGTTACCATCCTTGCCTATTTTATATTTGCAATCCTTTTAGCAAAGCATCCACGCTTTGCCATAACCTACAAGCTAAAACAAGAACGCAGGCCTACCCCGACACCTTTATGTAGCCCCACTTGTTGGGCTGACGACGGTGAGCCTTACGATTCCCTTTATAAGATGGCCGCCTAGTAGTAAAGTTGGAAACTTCAACCCATTTACATATAAATGGGTTGAATCGGGTCAATTGGGTACAATAGAAAAATTAGCTAACTGGTCTTACGGGTTGAAAAGTAGCTCAAAGAGAATCTTTAATTCATAAAGTGATAAACCTTTTTAGAAAAAGATCGACTTATTATGGAAATGATGTAAATACGGTAATTTATTTATAAAAATGTCAAAACTTTTGGGCCAAAGGCTTTGTGGATCAACGCACTGACATAAATAACTTATATTAACCCGTTTTGAACCATGACTTATCCCTTGTCTTTGCACTTCTATCTAGCGACGCCGGATTGTTAACGGGTTTATGTTATCTTTTTGTGTAGGTGTCAACCGTGTTCGACCAAGCGCCGCTAGCTTTTATTGACCATGGAACTGTTGGAAGGACAATTGACGCAAACGTATCGAGGTGAAGGTATTACAGTGCACTAGAGAAGTTGGGAATCACCGGAGTGTTGTTGGGTCTCGCTTGGAGAACGAAGGAGTAGATTCATTCAAGAAAGCCTTTGATAGCCTTCTCGATAGCCTTCAAGAGAAGGCTAATTCCATGAAATTTTTCACCTGTAGACCGCCGATACGATTTGTTTTCCAAGATTTGATTTGCATAAAAACGAATTCAAAATAATAAAGAGACTTGCATGTACATGGAGTGCTCAGTAAAGTAATGGTTGGTTGTGTAATGGGGGAGTTTTAATTGAAGTAGTAGTGAAATGAACGAGTGGTTTCGGCTTTTATATTGATTTCCTTATCTTTACATTCCTTGGTTGTGTGGCGGTTCTTGCAAATGTGATTCAGGTGTACAGGAAAGAGCTTGAAGATAGGCTTTCCATAAGTTAGCCTATAATTATTTCGGAACTAATAAATCCGAACCTTAAATATGTGTCATTTGGTATATAATCATGATTGTATTTCTTGTACAATGACACAAGAGAACCACATAATTCAGTGTATATATGTTAATTGAATCAAAACAAGCTAGAAGTGGTAACGACAAGAAACTAGCAGTGGTTTCGAGAAAAGTAGCAGTGGTTACCAAAATATACTAGCAGTGGTTTAGTAACACTAGCAGTGGAATGTATATTATTTGGTTTTAGAACACATCAATATTATTTGGTTTTAGCAATGGCTGCTTACCTCTATCCAAATGGGATGAACTCAATAGATTCTTTAAAGATACTCGGTAACCAAATTGCGCAACCGTTTTCATTTTTAGTGTTTTCGTGTTTTTGGACTTATAAACGTCGATTTTTTTTAGGGCCGTATTTACTTTTGGACTAAATGTTCTCATGGGAAAGGCGGTGTTAGCCAATGGTTCTGCAGTTGGAACTTGGGACTCGACCAATGCTGAGACTTTTCTACGTTATACGGTCAAAAAGAACTATAGTGTCTACGGTTGGGAGCTTGGTAGGTGACCAACACACTTCATTCGAGCCACTAAATCGATGTCATACTAGGATCAAGCTCTATACCACATTATCGAGTGCGAGTGCAGACTGTTATTGAGATAACAGTGTTTTTTCTAGTCATATGTAACACAATAAAGATTTATGAAGCTTTAGAAAAACCGGACAAACGGTCTGACCCAAACAACTTTGACTAGTTACCCAACCCACCCATTATGCAACACTAAATATTTGAGCATTAATGTATTAGCCACTGTCAGGCTTGCATATTCAATCATAGTTAACAAGTTAATTTCTTACAGGAAATGAGTTGAGTGCAACTGGAATTGGAGCAAGTATATCAAGCATCACAGTATGCCTGCGACACATACCCTCAGCGACATTGCGCTGCCGTGTTTACAACTCTACCAAATCTAAGCCACTGATCATCGCACTGGTGGTTTCTTTGATAATTCAACTTGGTTCATGGAATATCTAAACAAAACATCCAAAACCCTCAACGTGATATCTCACCACATCTACGATCTCGGCTCAGTATCATTCTTAGCAAAAATCAAGATAAACTTATCTAATCGTTTGGATTTTGCGTTTTAAAACGGTTATATGTTGATGCAATGATCAATTTTTATGTTTAGGAAAACATATTCTCGTTTTTAATGTTTCGAAAACATATTCTCGCTTCCTATCGTGTCGATAAAAACTTAACCACAAGAATACTTGACCCGTCTTATCTTGATGGGGCTGGCGATCCTTTTAAGCAACTTGAATGCACACTCAACACATCTAAAACTTCAGAATCTGCTTGGGTAAGTGAGGCTGGTGGAGCTTACAACAAATGGTCGAATAATGTTACTAATGCATTTGTGTTCACTTCGGTAAGGGACACAAACGGAAAACCCTAGAAAGTAGAACTATTAATGCATATGCTACAATTTTTAATGCATGCCGCACTAATGCAGTACTTGGATCACTGGGAATATCGTCTGTTTATGACACAAAAACATATTGGATTAGCTGGTCGCATACCTTCATTGAAACCTTTGTATGTAAATTCTTCTAAGCTGATAAGTGTAGCTCCCTATTCAATTGTATTTGTACATATCCCGCGTTTTAGATTACACGCTTGCAATAGATAGCAAGGAATATACTGGAGTTGAGCCGAGAATTAACTCCAATTGGGATATAGAAATTTATACCACATTGGTCATAAAAATGTAATAACACCTATATGTGTTCATAGTGAAAGTTCATAAATGAAATATTCAGCTCAACATTCATGGGATGTAAGTTGTTCGTGGTTACCAAGAAACTAGCAGTGGTTTCGATAAAAGTAGCAGTGGTTACCAAAATATACTAGCAGTGGTTTAATAACACTAGCAGTGGAATGTATATTTATTTATCAAATTGACTGCTGCTACTCTGCATATAATATCCATATGACTAATTTATGACTATCTGAATTGAGAAAGATGGAAATTGGGCGCAAATATTATGCGCCACTCTTTATTTTGAAAACTAATAAACAGAAACTGGAGAAAATAACTTGTTAATATGTAAAATTGACCCATAAAAAACTAAGAAAGTAAACTAATTGGGGATTTAAAATATATTGCAAATATAAATCTGTAATCTTTTTCTCTATATTACCAAGCCGTGAATTCACAGAGATGGCCACATGTCTACTGATGGACGTGACACAACAAAGTAACATATAGGCGAATATACATACATACATACTTACATTCATACATAAGCATTTTACACCATAATAATATTTCGCTTTCAGTTTATTATTTATACTTACTCTCTAGTCTGCACAAGTCGCTGCAGAGTCACATATTTCACAGCAAAGAATTAAGGCATTCAAAACAAGCCAGTGCTGTACATAGCTGTGTGAGAGCAATGGCACATTGATCATTCATTCGAGAACATGTCCGGATGCAGCAACATCTATCAAGAATCACGCCCCAACAAGAGGAAGCTGCCTGCATCACCATTCCTGCAGGCTCGTTTAACTTTAGTTCTTCTAAACCTGGAGGTCGATTTTCACTTTGTTGCAGTCAAGTTACCAAATCCAATGCTTATATTCTTCGGTATATAATCTTGTGATTCTCCGCTTTGAGCACTTCAGTGAGGTCAAAACGTGAGACTCATATTAAACATGCCGCTGAAATATAATATGTTTGACTTCAAAAGTCAAAGTACTACTCATAAAGACACTATTCACTCGTGTAGATATAATCTGTCTTCTTGAATGTGTATCTTTAGTACTGGAAATATTATTACATCACGTATAGCGTATATAGCCATATCGATAAAAGGCGTACCTCTTCTGGTAGAACTGAATCGAGGCCTGGTGTTACTTTGTCACTCTCAACAAGGATCATGCGAGTATATTCTGAAGGAACTCCCCTTTGAAATCGGCATGATCAACAGTAAATATGCTGTTTTGCTATTATATTTTTTGGGTAATATATGAAACAGAATTATATTTTGATCTTTGAGTAGTGCTAACAACTTTTTTGCATAATAAAGTTAGTTATTTATTTCATACAATTGCACGTGAAGAATTAAAAGGATACCAACTTAAGAAAACATGTTTCAATCCAGTTTATATTGTTAAATTTATTTTATTTGCTTGTATCTCCATCTCTCAATAGAACGAAAACTGTTTCATTGGGGGAACTTTTCATTTAAAGAGTCAGACAGAGAAAAACTCGATAACCACACGTAACCACATAAAAAGTATTTTATCAGAAAAAAATTGTGGACAAAGATGATCCAAACTTTGAAACACGAAGATACTATGTTTGAATATCTGAAAGTCAAATGCAGACTTTGGGATAGAATGGCTCTAACCTGTTGTCTTTCACGGGGAAACAGTCCACGGAGACTGCAACATTTACCCTTGGCTTCTAAAATGTCCTCATGCATTGAAGCCAGAAGATTAGAATACGTCACTCTTGAGTTTTTTGTAAGTGCCTTTTTAAAAGTGAATGTCATCGCACCTTCCATCTGCTTTCTCGACTCTGATGGTCTCAAATCTGTTGGAAGCCCATCAGAAATGGTCTCAAATCTGAAGCCAGGATAACATGAGAAACGAGAGACCACGTCAGTGTAACGTAGAAGGCGACGGTGGATGATGTCAGAGTTGAGGAACGTTACGTCTACACTAGAGAGACAAAGGAGCTCTGCTAGTTTGAGCATGCAACTAACATGGCCTTGGACTGGAAATGGGAAGATTAGTACGTGTGGAGATGCTTTTTTGTGATCTGTGACACTTAAATTTAAACAACTATTTTCAAAGTGGAGATGCTACTAGGTTAAGATGTCATAAAAGAATTAGAAGAAGTCCCAGATGCATATGATATTGTTATACTGATAGGATATAATATGATACTGTCCCAATGAACTGCCCTCCAAACACCTTCCCAAATCTTGGAGCACCGTGCAAGTGCCCCCTTTAAAATATTGACCTAAGAAACCACAGCAAATACAAGTTACTTTTGCTTTATGAACGATAACAAGCCTCGATAGAGCATATGGGCGGGCCAGCGGTGGTCTGGTTAACTGGTTGAAACGGTTTGGACCGGTTAGGTTAACCCGTTAAAACTTATTGTCTTCCACTAAAAACAATAAAAATATCGATTGCCTTAATTATGCATAAAGTAATAATCTAAATCTTTGAATAGAACACTTTAGGAGGTTGTATGCACACAAAAACTAGACTGTTTACAACTTTTAACCCGTTAGATTAAGTTACATTTTCTTGATTTGACCCATTAGAGATTAAACACAACCCAAATTGACCCATTTATAAGTAAAGGGGTTGAAAGTGTCACCTATAGGAACTAGCAACACAAAGGAATCAAAAATGTAATGCACGAGGGTACCTTTTGATTTGGATATGATGAATGTGTATAATCATCATTATCATCATCGGTAAACGCAGCAATCTCAAGATCACCATCGTTCACTTCCGAAGCAGACTCTTGCCCATACTTATCCAACGACGACTCTTATCGCCGACAAGCTACTCTCCTCGCGAATTAGTCTCGTCTCTATCATTTGATGTATACTAATATACAAAACCGTTGTGCAGTTACACTTTTAGAACTCTTTTTCCATATAATCGGAACACTAAGATTCAACACATTCTCAATGATCCCATAATCTCCAAGATTCACAACCGCCGACCCTAATATCTGATCTTTATGCGGCTTATCCTTTCTCGGCTCCCACAAGTGAAACTCCAAATAGTTTTTCTGAAACTTATCTAGATCCTTTTTATCTTTACGCAAAGTCATCACCTCCATTAATAATATTCCAAAACTATACACATCCCCGCTACTTGACATCCCACTCCCGAGACCATACTCTGCACATTATAAGCAATTAATTTAGACAAAAGTTAATATTGTAAACCAATATATAGGTGGGAATATGTTAGTTTTACCAGGAGGGCTGACCCGTTCTCCGGACCCGCCGAGAACTCAAAAGAACAGATTAGACAAGTGAGATCACTTACAGGAATGACGGCCATCTGATTCAACCTCTTGCCTACTTCATCATCTAGAGCATACTCGTCACTAAATGAATAAGACAATTCTTCATCATAGTTCAACTGTCTTGTAGGACTATCACATGAACTAGAAGGTGGCATATCATTTGTGTTCTCATCATCTCCTATAAAATATAAAATATATAAATATCATTACACCATAAACATACTGATATGACCATTTCGAGGGACAATTGATATGTTACAAGTGAGCCATTTTCTCAGAAAAAATGAATAAGATAAAAAAAACTTGCCCAGTCTTGTACATGTATGAAGCTGGTTCCAAAATAGATCAAGACATGCTTAAGTTGTTTCACAGACGCATAATCTGTTTTGTGAATGCAATCCGAAACAATAATTGGTGGAAATGTATAGGGAATGAATGAGAAAAATAATTGGTAGAAATGGAAGAGACAAGGGTATAATAGACAATTTAGTTAAAATTATAATTTTGAAAAGTGTAAAAAATGTACTAAAAGGTACAAAAGTATAAAGTAAAAAAAGTCGCTAATATTATTTCGCTTAAGTTGCTCAGCATTGGGAAGGAGCGAAATGTATAAAAAAATATTTTAGTAACTTTGACTTTTTTTACTAAAAGACAAAAAAAATTCGCAAGATTCCTCAAAAAGTCGCTGAGATTCGGTCGCTGTACAATCGTAGCTGTAAATGTCAGAAAAAATGATTGGGTACACAAACTTCGAAGGACACTTGTCAAGCTTATATGAAAAGTAGAAAAGTCGCAAGTCTCAAAGTCTATTTTGAAAATACCTCAACTTTTTTCCTAAAAAGTGTTGACACCTTGAGCAAAACATGCATTCTCATTATTACCCCTTGTTTAACGGGTGTCTTAAAAAAAAACTACTTTTTGTATATTCAATGTGTTTTTCAATTTAAAATGAAAATTTGTGTTCAATAGTCATTCTTTAAACAATGCCTATGAGGACAATTGTTAGACAAACTCTTTATTAATTATTTATTAGGATTAGAGTAAATGGATGTTGTTCTTTATATTTAGTACAACTCGCGAAGAGCACTTTTTTAAACTTAGATTTACGCGATTCAATCGGGGTATTCTCGTGACTCTTTCTGACATTTTTCCCTCGCTACCTTCAAGATAAGCAGTGAAGTCAAACGCGAGATCCCTTGTAAGTATGTCAGAATTGCTTAATCACTTGCCCTCTAAGTAGTGGTTCTTACTGGCTTAAGAATATGATTCCATTTGTCTAAAGTTTAAGTTTCGGTCAAAATTTATAATGATTGGCATGTTAGATAAGTTGAATAACAAATCACATTTATAACTTATAATTATGGAACTTTTTTAGTATTTCAAATAACTTTTTTAGTATACCAAATTACCCGATATTTGTTTCTGAATCAGTTATGCTTTAAGTTTGCAAACCTTTGAGCATGTCCTTAAAAATGTTCAGGTATAGTTTATTTATTTGCTAGCTGGATTTTATACATTAAGGGAATCAAATGTTCGACTAAGCAAGTTTCAGCAAAGTTGGCTCAATCGCAACCTGCAGAGTTTCAAAGAAAGTTTCACATATAGACCAAACTATATTTGAGTGACAGCTGCAGCGAGTTCTTTAACCAAGTCTAATGTGAACGTCCGTTAAAACAACATTTGCTACGAGAATTGACTTAAGAAGCAATACTTAATATGTAACAAAAGTTGAACCCCAACTTGCACCAACAAAACAACGCCCACTCAATCCTACTTACATGTGCCAAAGCCAGTTTGACTGGTTCCATTTGTCCTATAGAAACCGTTAAAACTATACCGACCTTGAGATCTTTGCACACCAATCAACCTTAGTTTCAGTTACCTACTCAATGGACACCGAGGCGACTGTGCAGTGTGCAGGGACTTTAAAAACAAGTTTATCGTTCAGTTATGAAGCCTGTCAAGCTCACGCTCAGATGAATAGAAATCTTAACATATAACAGCTATTAACTAAAAACTAATATGAAGCATAAATCAAGCATATGCAAGCATAATACAGACACTAATATTACGCCAAACGACTCCATAATGTTATTCAAAACCAAAGTACGTAGAATACCATTGTCACTAAAGGCTTAAAAGCCTATAACATGTATCTTTCACAAAGTAACAACCACGAACTATTAAAACGACTTTCAATTCCAACAATAAAATGACATAGGAAAAGGTTGAGACTGGACTCACTTATCACCACGAAGACGGATCTAGATATTGAAATCAGCAAGGGTCCTTCCATCTTCAAGCTGCTTCCCTACAAAAATGAGCCTGTGCTGGTATGGAGGAATGCCCTCCTTATCTTGAATCTTGGCTTTCACATTATCAATAGTATCCGAGCTCTCAACTCCCAAAGGTATGGTCTTGCTAGTGAGGCTTTTCATGAAGAATTGCATACCACCACGAAGATGCATGACAAGAAGAAGTGTCGACTCCTTTTGGATGTTATGATTATTAGATGTCATAAGTCCAAATGCTCTCATATTTCTAAGTTTCATTAAGACAATTATACATGTATTATTATCAGACATCTATTCAACCAATAAGGTTGAATACATAGGATAGATGACCTGTAATTTTGACAGTTATAGCAGTTATTATTGTTAGGAAAACGTTGTGGCAGTTACTCATGAAAGGGTGTGTCCCTTATGGTCCAAACCTGAACCATCACACCTTTTAGATATGCCTGTTCACAACATATAAATAGGACCTTGTATTGTCAGACATAGATATCAATAAAACAGTTACTTTTCTTGTTACTTTCCCTCCAAATATGTCGTGTACTAGTTCCTATTTTGCATAATATTGTCCCTACGCTCATTCTACATTCCTGCATAACCATGGTCAGTACAAATCACTATATTGAAACCAAATGGACAAATCCTTTGAAGAGGTGCATTTGGCACATCTCATGTGGCATCGAGCACAAAACACGGAGGATCGAGTGATAACAGATCTCATTGGAACTTATCCAAAGGCGTATCAAGAAAAGAAATGAATCAACAATTGGCAATTGTATCAAACAACTATCAAAGGACTGCAAGGATATGCTTAAAAAGAAACTAGAGGAGATCCATGTGTATAACAATAAGTTAACACAGAAGAAGGAAACTTTGGAGAGACACAAGAACTACATCTGTTTTAAGTATAGGCTAAAAGGACATATAGCAAGAAATTGTCCAAAAGAAGATAGCCTCATAGAAGATGCAGGCCATGGAATCATCACCAATTCTCCACAGATTCAGATAACATACCCATAGTTCATCCACTTATCACTGAGACTTCATGGTGGAGGCCCGATGAACAAGGATGGAACCAAATTTGGTATGTGAGCAACAAAATAAATAAACATGTTTGCTCTAACATGAATCTATTTTCAAAATTGAAGGAGAAATTCTCATTTGATAAAATTGAAGACCAAAAGAAACTCATGTTTGTGCATGGTATTGATACAAATCAAAATTGGATCGGAGATTTACATCATCCACGGTGTGCATTTCACACCAGATGTATCTCTCAACATACTCTCCACAAGGCAGTTGGAAGCACAAGGATTGGAACTTATCTTCAATGGAAATAGGTGCAAGCCTATTCCTATGTTCCTCAACCCATCAGACTGATCTTTTGATCAGAATAAGATGAACCATAGGCAAAATGAATACATGAAAAGTTACTTTAAAATGCTTGCTGAAGACTCTCAGAACAAGGACAAGGAGAAACACCAACAAAATGCAGTAGCCTTCTCACACAGATGCAATATATGTGAAGAAAAAAGGCATATGGACTACATGCGTCCATTCATTCATCTTTATGGATAAAAAATCACAAGACAACGATTATGTCAAATTGTGAAAGGTGTACATCTTCCAACTCCTATCAACTCTTTTAATGATTATATTTCATTCCTAGATTTAATTAAAGATGATATGATAGTTAGTCAGAAATGGGATAAATTCAGAGAAAAGTTCATGAAAGTCTATAAGTGGTTTTTTACTGTCTATATTAAAAAAGATATACCAGGGCCCTTACCACCCACAATACATGGGAAGGAGATCCATTTAATGGACCTCCACAAACTTGTTGAGACACTTGGGGTTACCTCGAGTGTAATTTTTCAAATGACTTTCCTTATATTCTTTGAGATTTTTGGCTTTCAAAAGAAAAATGGTCATGAGATGAAAGATTGTTACAATCAATATTTGAGTGTTTTTAATTGTTACTATAACCTGTGAAGGGTGTCACACTATGAAACAGATGAACCTGTTTTCAAAGGCAAAGAAAAATGCCATGATGGTCGTGAAGATCATGTGACTCAACCCACTGCATTGAACATTCAAAGGGACAAAAAGATTGAACACTTTGGCGTGAAGCTTGAAGATCTCAAAGACAACAGCCAACCATTTCATCTCAGCACTCATCAAGGAGGAGAAGCAAGTGTTAAAAAAGAAGGGAAGATGGAAGACAAAGACAACCATGATGATTTTACTATCATCTGACCACATCAAAGACAGAAGATTACAAGCATTTGAACTTAGGGGGGTGTATTGGATGTCATAAGTCCAAATGCTCTCATATTTCTAAGTTTCATTAAGACAATTATACATGTATTATTATCAGACATTTATTCAACCAATAAGGTTGAATACATAGGATAGATGACCTATCATTTTGACAATTATAGCAGTTATTATTGTTAGGAAAACGTTGTGGCAATTACTCATGAAAGGGTGTCTCCCTTATGGTTCAAACCTGAACCATCACACCTTTTAGATATGCCTGTACACAACATATAAATAGAACCTTTTATTGTCAGACATAGATATCAATAAAACAGTTACTTTTCTTGTTACTTTCCCTCCAAATATTTCGTGTACTAGTTCCTATTTTACTGCATAATATTGTCCCTACTTCTATTCTACGTTCATTGCATAACCATGGTCAATACAAATCACTATATTGAAACCAAATGGAAAAATCCTTTGAAGAGGTCTGTTGGCACATCTCACAATGATCGGCCTTAAGTGCGACCATCCTCGAGCTGCTTTCCAGCAAAAATCAACCTCTGCTGGCCAGGAGGACCCGTTATGTTAATATAAATCTACTTTTAATATTCAGCTTTTCGACACATATAACGTGTGGATTGGGACACCCGGTTTAGGTATATGCTAGAAGTGTACCAATAAACCCAAACACAATGTGAAACCAAGTAAATACCACTCAACCGAGCATGGGATGAAGACCTATATTGATCGTTCTGAACAAGTTGTGCTCAACTTGTGTCACCTGTGAATGACTCTTTTGACCCTTGATTCTATACGAGTCACTTTTTAACCCATTTAATTTCAGAAAAAAAATCATAGTTCTAGCACAATGAGTTTTTAAATCTATTTGGTGCGCATATGTTATTTAGTTTCTTAACAATAATGTCTTAATCTGTACTAAGCATGCAGATGCATATAAAGCTAGCAATATATGAAAAATTATAGAATGACCCATCAATGAAAAACTCGATATCATTGTTTGGTTGGGTGTGATAGTGAAGAAGCAGAAGCCCAGAGAGTGGGAGGCGGTTAATGAGAGGTTATGCAACATATGCTACGGAATGGATGATGTGTTGACCATGCACAAAAATGACTAAGATAGTTATTTAAAAAGCAAATTATGGAACAGTTAAATGCACGAATCAACTATGATTGTCATTAACTTCATCAAAATATTAGAAAGGGCTAATAACCTATTAAAGCACTATAGTTGTCAAAATGACAGTTCTGCGTAGCGAACTAAAAAAATAACTTTTTTAGACATTAATGTTGACATTTTTGTCTTTCTTTAAGTATTATGACCATTTTACCCTTCCAAATTACATAAATGGTCCATGTGGGTTTGCGAAAATTGCATCCATCGTCCCTAGGCTAAATTACATAAATCATCCTTGTGGTTAGGACCAAACGACAGTCCTTACGAGTTATTTACATAAAGCGTCCTTGTGTCACCATAACAGTTTACTGCTAGTGTTCTCCATTTCACAGAACCCAACAAAAAAGTTAACTCCTAAATCAAAAGCCATGTTTCAATCTCTAACCAAAATACTAACTACAATATCAAACATACAGAACTTATGCTCAATCCATTTACAAATCAAGAATCAAAACTTATCGTCTAACATTCTCACCCAAAAAATCCAAATGATTATTACAAATCAATGAAATATAATCGTTAGTTTGACTCCTCATAGTTCCTTCGTCGGGTCCCCATCGAAACAAAACATCATCCTGCACACCGGTTCATGTTTCATTTACCCACAAAATCATGAACTATAATCGAGTTCTTTATCAGATCTATCTCCACAATCTAAACTCACGGCGTCAACAACCGGCTATACAAACTCCACAATCATTAAATATGGAATTAAATCTTGTAATAGGGAATTATTCTATTTCCGGCGATAGTTATATTCCGGCGACAGATTTTTAATTCTGGTGATGCTAAATTTGGTGGGTTTTACATATCTAAGTACATCCATTAAATCACGGGTTTTGACATGTTTTATTAGAGGTTAGATTAATAACGAGTTTGTGGATTCGTAGGTGATTGTTCTTTGCAATTTGGATGTTGCGGGTATTTTGGAGTTTGTGGATTCCGGTAAGGATTGACTGTTCCGTTGGGCTGCTAACATGGGCATGAGTCAATGATAGCTCGATTATAATTCATGAAGAAACTCGATTATAATTCAGATCTAACATGAAGCAAACATGAAGAAAAAAAAGTTGTGAAAAGAAAGTTATGAGTGGTGCCAGGTTGACCGGTCTAACCACAAGGATGCTTTATGTTAATAACTCATAAGGGTAAAATGGTCATAATACTTAAAGAAAGACAAAAATGTCAACATTAATGTCTAAAAGAGTTATTTTTTTAGTTCGCTACGCAAAACTGCCATTTTTGACAACTATAGTGCTTTAATAGGTTATTAGCCCTATTAGAAACTAAGTTTTAACCAACCTTTAGATAAACAAATTAAACATAATGATGATAAGATCAAATCTTTTTACACGGCAAGAACAAGTTACATATGATATTTATGATTTATCAAGTAAGTACAGAAGCTTGCTTTCGACACCCGGGCTTAGTGCTCTTCTAAGGTTTGAGTGATCTTCTAAGGTTTATATTAGAAATAGGTATCACCATGAGCCACAACTGGATGAAGATATACTAGCTCTGTGTGGTAGCTCCATGGAGGGACTTGAAAAGTACTTGTCTCAGGTCTTTCGCCATCTCCATGTGGAAAGATCTCAAACAAATACTCCCAAGCCCGTCCACGTATTTACCATACAGAGCTCGAATATCTTTGTAGTTGTGGCTCATGACAATAATTGTTTCTATGGTCATCTGATCTCATCTAAACAGATCGTTATGTCATAATCTTTAAAGAATCCCAAAAAAGTGATATGTAGATTCAATTGGGGTACTGCTGCAACAAATTTAAAATAATTACTAGTAATATAATTATACAGTTTTTACAATTTAAATAATTAAAATTGTTAACTAACTAACAACTTTTCTAAGGTTTCGAAAAAGCATAACCATCCTTGCACCACAAGTCATGGATGACCTAACACATCGGTTTAACACATTAGGTTTATTTTGAACCATAATAAGGCCAACCCAAACACCCACTAAACATTTTCTTTTCAAAAGAGAGAGAGAAAAAAAAAGAAAGAAAGAAAAAGCTGTTTTGATAATTTTTTTAATAAGTCAAACAAAGTATAGATCTGCATTGCTAATATGCAAACTGAAGAAACACATGCATAAAACTAACTGGCATGCATAAAACTAACTGGCACTATAATAGATAGTAAATAGAAAAAGAGAAACATACATACATATGCGTAAGTAACTTGAAGTTACAGAATCACATCATGATTGCTACCATTAGCTACTAGATAATGAAGAAATCAAACACCATGGGGAGAATATGCTGCAAATTAGGTAGGGAGACTAACTTTAGAACAGAAATCAGGTAGAAACGATATTTTAGTTTTTGTTATGAGTTTTTGATCAAATAGTCTCGGTTATATATAAAGGTGATGAGAAGTTGTAGCAGAATTAAATGTAGTAGTTGGGGTTGAAGACATTGAAGGGATGATGGTGAAGATGATGGACGGTGGAGATTGTGATCCGTGTGATGTATTTGTGATCAATGGTTAAGAGTTTGTTTGTTGAGTAGTGTGGATTGATCACATGGCATCAATGGTTAAGATATGGAGGTGAAGATAATATGAACAAAGATTTGCAGATGATGTTTGTTGGGAATTATGCGAAGTAGGAATTCTGCTGTATCGCCGAAGGATTCTGGCAGTAGAAGCGGAATCTGTGAAGAAGAGATTCTCATGAAGATTAAAAGCGTTGCCGTGTTTCTGCTGAAGGGTGGAAGCTGACTAGGATCAACATGCGCTTTATTATTTAAATGCTAACCCATCGTTATTCTTGAACTGCCCGAGGTTAGCATGGGTATTAATGTATCTCGCTCAATATTGTTTAGTGTTTAGTCATTAAATGCATGCTTGCATGTTTAGTTGATTGAGTAGTAATAGTTTAGGGTTCCTTGTCTATAAAAGGAACTTAATAGTTTGTAATAGAACTCAATTCGAAACATAGAGTTTCAGTTAATAAAAAGATCCATAGAGGATCTAAGTGTTCTTAGTTATAATGACTTGTATTTACATTCCGCTATAGAATACGGGTTGTAGAGATTTTCTATTAGTTTGCTTGTGATTACATAGGCAACACTAACGATTCACGAGTGCTCAAGATGTCAAAGTGCAGTGTGTGTTTACAACAAGTGGTATCGAGCCTCGGGAAAGTCTCTACGATCGGAGAACCATATTTTCCTCACCCCATACAACCAAAACACATTCACCATGCCCGAAGGCCGATGATGAATCGAAGTCACCAACAACAACATCAAAACACCACCTCTATGCAAAGAACTTAGTCTTTCCAACAGTAATGGTAAGTTTCCTTATCTGAAAAAGGAAGAGTATGATCTGTGGACTATGAAAATGCAGAACTGGATCTCCAATAATGATTGGAATCTTTGGGAAATTGTAAAGAAAGGAAACGGTCTGAAGAAGACTATCCCAGATCTTGATGGTAAGTTTACCATTGCTCCTCCCAAAAATGCTGAAGAGATTTTAGCTGTGCAAAGAGAGCACAAAGTGAGAACCATCCTTCTTCAAGCTATTCCCGAAGATCACTTGGGTGATTTTCACCACATGGATGATGCAAAGGACATATGGATGGCTCTTAAAGCAAGGTTCGGTGGCAATGAAGAGTCCAGGAGAATGAAGAAGTCCATGCTGAGACAACACTTCCAAGAGTTCAATATCTCTTAAGAAGAAGGTATCCACAAGGGATCTGACGAGGTTTCACAAGATTTCGGTCACTAAACCAGTTGAATGCAAAACCTGACAATGATGATTGCAACTCAAAGTTCCTTCGATCTTTGCCTCCTTCATGGTTACATGTCGTAAGATAGCTCTTAAGGCTAAAGGTGGGTTGGACATGCTCACTTTTGATGAGCTATACAACAAGCTCAAATCTCTTGAACTTGATGTTAGATCTCCCTACGTGCATCCTCTTACGGTCATACGACCTTTGTTGGGACATCTCACTCCAATATGATGATGCATGCTCCAAGTCCATCTTACTTACCATCATCATCTTACAATCGTCCCACTCCATCCTACCCTCAAGCTAAAACTGGTAGTGTATTGGAGGTTGTGCTTCATTCATTTGTTCTTTGATTATGATACTCAGCAGCATCTTGTTTATGAAGACTTTGATCAGGTGGACCCACTTGAGATGGAGGAGATGAAGCTGAAATGGTGGTGGCCATGCTTTCAGAGATATCAAGAGGTTTGAGGAGAAGTCGGGAAGAAAGTTTGGCTTCAAGGGAAAGGATCCACTCGTTTGTGACAGGGAGCAAGGTCAAGTGTTTCTCTTGTCACCAGATGGGTCATTTCTCAAGGGAATGCAAAGATAGGAAGAGTGGATAAGGAGCTAACTACAATTCCTATCGCCAGTGAATCGAAGGAAGCTATAACTTCAGCTCTTGTCACCTTGGATGAACAGTCAACTGGGCGCACATGAACCTGTGAATGAGGAAGCTGCGATCTGCAGAAGCTTGGATTGTCGGCCAAATGTACTTCAAAAGATAGGCATGATCAATTTGCCTTGATGGGACTTTCTCAGTACATAACGTATATTTGGTTGTAGTGAAAGATACAATGAACTTAAAGAAGCATATGATACTATGAAACCTAAATACAATGAATCCTATGTTGATAATGAAGCTTATAAACTTTCGTTAAAAACATTAGAAAGACAATAGGTTTGGTTTCAAAAGAATCAGATAGCTTATGAAGAAAAGATAAAGGGATTACAAATTGATCTATATATTGCAGACATTAACTTAAAACGCGACGAAAAGGAAAAAGCTGATGCTATTCAAAATCTAGAGCTTAAAGAGAAACTTGCTGAGGAAATAGCTAGACATAAACAATGGTTAATATCTGGTGACAATCTAGCTAGAGAACTCTATAATAGTCGGTCAGTGAACTCTGGAATAGGTTTAGGTTTTCAAAAGTATGTAGGATTGGAAGCTAGGCAAGACGGGCGTAAATCTACACTGCAGCTTAGAACATTTTAAAAGGAAGGTGATTTACATGCTGTCCCTGGACCTATTAGAGGTGAATTCATGCCTACTGACCGACCATTCTGTTGACTTTGATGGATCACACCATTTGTATGGCAAAAAGTCAAAAGACTTGCCAAACACCGATGCTTCATCTTATGACTTTGTCTCTTTCTCGGCAGTGACAATTCATCGGATCAAGGATCTACTTCAGTTGTGATTCAAGTGATAAGTCCAACCTTCCCAAGCCCCTCACTGAGCCTACACCCAAGCCTGCACCCAAGACTATCTACAAGCCTTCTAGGGTAGCTACTTTGGAATCCATTTCCAAGCCTGTTTCCCAGAAGACGTGTCCTTTAAATCTTTGCATAATATGTGCATTAAAACAATTCCTTTAATGTTTCTGGTTTAAGTACTTCTACATGTAATAGAACATCTGATTTGTTGAATAAATCTTCCAAAAGGAAGACATGTTTTGTGTGTGGAAGTAAATTTCATCTTATTAAGGATTGTGATTTTTATGAGCAAAGATGGGGTGTTTGTGCTACTCGCCAGAAACCTAGACCAGTGTGGACCAATGTTAAGAATATTCCACCTTATGTCCCACAAGCTTCTTGTAATAACTCTCCTTGGAGGAGATCAGTTGATAGACCTTATGTGCCACCTACTAGCCCATACTTTAAACATGGTTATAGGCCTGCATATGTTGACTCTATGAATAATGGGAAAGGATTTTGGGTATCATGTCAAGTCCTCACAGGTTGTTCTTGGAAAAATAAGGGACCTAACTTTCAGTGGAAACCCAAGAACAATGGTGGATCTTACTCTTTTGCTAGACCTAAATCTTATGATCCACAATGGGTTCAAGTCGGCAATGACTTGAGCCTCCTTCGTTAACTAACATTCTTTTGTATATATTGTTTGTTCTATAGGATCATCCTCTTAAACATAAAGATATCGGTATTGTTGATAGTGGTTGTTCAAGAAGCATGTCTTGAAATAGAGATATGATGCACAATTTTATTCCTATTGAAGAAGGAGGCAATGTGACTTTTGGTGGAAGTGATGGTAGAATTACTGGGAAAGGAACCATCAAGACACCCTATCGAACTTTGAGAATGTGTACTATGTTAGGGAACTTGGACTTCAACTTGTTCTCTGTCTCACAAATTTGTGACACCAAGAACAAGGTACTCTTCTCTGAAGATGAATGTCTTGTGCTTTCTAAAGAGTTCAAGCTTCCTGAAGATACTTCAATTCTACTGAGAGTTCCTCGAACTCACAATCTATACACATTCAACCTCAATGAAGTTCATCCCGAAGGTAACCTCACTTGTTTGGTGGCTAAAGCATCCTTGGATGAGTCTACCAAATGGCATAGGAGAATGGCTCATGTGAATTTCAAGACCATAAACACACTCTCTAAAATGGGTCTTGTTGAAGGTCTACCCTCCAAAGTTTTCTCCAATGATCATAATTGTGTTGCATGCAACAAAGGGAAGCAACACAGAGCTTCCTACAAAGCTATCACATCGCTGTGAGCATTATTTCGAGCCTCTTTAGTCGTTACATATGGATCTATTTGGTCCAACTCAAGTCAGAAGCATTGATCACAAGTATTTTTGTTTGGCTATCACCGATGGATATAGCGATTTTGTTGGGTGTTCTTTCTAAGGACTAAAGATGAAACATCTCCTGTTTGAAAGACTTCATCACCCTCGTTGAAAATCAGTTGAACAAGAAGGTTAAGGGAATTCGGTGTGATAATGGGACAAAGTTCAAAAACGCTATTCTTATAGAACTCTATAGGTCTAAAGGGATAAAGAGGGACTATAGCAATCCAAGAACCCCACAACAAAATGGGGTAGCGAAAGAAAGAATAGGACCTTGATAGAGGCTGCAAGATCAATGCTTGCAGACTCTAAGTTGCCCACTATGTTCTCGGGATGAAGGTTGGCATAGCTTGCTATGTACTAAACAGAGTCTCCATTACTAGACCTCACCTCAAAACACCATATGAACTTCTCTTTGGGAAGGTTCCAGCCATTCATTACCTCAAACCTTTTGGTTGTCAAGTGACCATTCTTAACACCAGTGATCCGTTGGGGAAGTTTGATGAGAAAGCTGACGAGGGATATATTGTGGGTTTTCAGGCTCATAGCAAGGCGTCACGAGTATATAATCTATCTGCCAAGAAGATAGAGGAGACTTTGAACCTGAGATACATGGAAGATAAGTCCAATGTTCAAGGACGAGGGGTTATGTGTGGTCTTTTGACCTTGACTTCTTAACTGATTATTTGGGTTATACTAGACATATGGCTAACCAAAGTGCATGTTCTCAAGAGTCTCCTACTAACAATGCAGGCACCTTGGATGCTGAATCTGAAAGTGAATTTGAAGATGATGAACAACCTATAATTGTGCCTTCTTTCTCCCCTAACAATGTTGCAGGTAACACTTCTAGAGATTCTTCCGAGTGTGAAGATGAATCACACTATCTTTGAGGACCTTGCTAGACTTCGACTCAAGAGTTTGCACTAAGCTTGAAGTGAGAAGGTGAATGGGAGCTTGCAAATGAGGCTGTCATGGAGTGGAAACCACATCGACACCGATGCAGTCTCTCCCATCGTCATCAAATCTGAAGCTCATTTGCTTTTACTCCTATTCCTACTAGAGTGTCCACAGACTTTGGTGAACCGTATACTCGCTTTCCAAGACCTTCAGATCTTGGAAATCATCAACCCAATCGGCATTTTCACCTCACCTTTCTATGACACAACTTTTGTACCAACTGTGTCTAATCTTGAACCTACCATTGAAGTCAACCCCACCGCTACTAAAAGAATCAACATAACTCACCCTCAATCCAATATTATTGGTGACATTCTAGCATCTGTTAGAACTCGAAGGGCTATCTCTAGTCCTAAATTTGGACAGGTTGCTTTTCTCTCTTATGTCTCAAATCAGAAAAGAGACAATCACACAGACTTCAAGCATTGTCTGTTTGCGTGTTTTCTTTCTCAAGTAGAACCAACCAGTGTCACTCAAGCTCTTGAAGACTCAAGTTGGATTGAGGCAATGCAAGACGAAATGAAACAGTTTCAAAACCAACAAGTTTGGATCTTGGTACCATTACCAGATGGCAAATATGCTATTGGAACTAAATGGATTCTGAAGAACAAAAGAGATGCAAGAGGTGTGGTTATTAAAAACAAAGCAAGATTAGTAGCTCAAGGTTATAGGCAAGAGGAAGGGATTGATTATGATGAAGTGTTTGCACCTGTTGCTAGAGTAGAGGCTATTCAAATTTTCTTGGCCTATGCATCCTACATGGGCTTCATCTTTGTATCGAAGGATGTTAAAGGTGCTTTTCTGTATGGTGAGATAGAAGAGGAAGTTTATGTCACTCAACCCAAAGGATTTGAAGACCCAGATCATCCTAATCATGTTTACAAGGTCGTTAAAGCTCTCTATGGACTTCATCAGGCACCAAGAGCATGGTATGCTAGGATTTCATCATTTCTGTGAAGCATGGCTACGAAAGGTGCCATTGATAAGACACTTTTTCTAAGAAGAACCTCGACGACATCATTCTTGTGCAAGTGTATGTGGATGACATCATTTTTGGATCCACTAAAGAAGCTTGGTGCAGGGAATTTGAGGATCTGATGAAGGGAGAATTTCAGATGAGTGCTATAGGGGAGCTTACTTTCTTTTGGGTCTCCAAGTTCAGCAGAAACAAGATGGGATATTTATCATCAAGATAAATATGTGAGGGACATGTTGAAGAAATTTGGTATGGAAGGTGTCGAATGCCACAACACCTTATGAAGCTCCAGCGAAAACCAACAATGAACCAGATCTTCCTGTGAATGTTCATTTATACAGATCTATGATTGGTTCATTAATGTATCTAACAACTTCAAGGCACGATATTACCTTTCTTTGTGAGTGTCTGCTCTCGACATCAAGTCACTCCACTTACTTCCCATCTCAATGCAATCAAGAAGATCTTTAAGTACCTCAAAGGCCAACCTCATTTAGGCATTTGGTACCCAAAAGAGTCTCCTTTTAAGTTGGAAGCATATAGTGATAGTGATTATCTTTGGTGCAAATCTGGATAGGAGATCCACAACCGAGGTCAATTCCTTGGAACGAGATTGATCTCTTGGCACTGCAAGAAACAAACCATTGTGGCTACCTCCACTACTGGGATGGCAGAGTATATGCTGTACGAAAATTGCGGATGGTCCTTTGGATTCAAAACCAATTGCTGGATTATGGGTATAACTTCATGAACACAACTCTTTTTATTGATAATCAAAGTACCATATGCATTGTCAAAAATCCAGTCTTTCACAGTAGAACCAAACATATTGAAATCAAGCACCACTTTATAAGAGATGCATATGAAAAACATTTGATAAATGTGGCTAAAATTCATACAGATGATAATGTGGCAGATCTGTTAACAAAAGCTTTTGATGGACCAAGGTTTTAACACCTTGTGGTCAATATTGGAATGCTTAACCCTTAACCAAAAGTTTAAGGGAGGCATAGGAAACCCGGGGGAGGTATATGCCTCGGGGATGATTTTGTTTGATTTATTTTGTTTGTTGTATTCTTAGTTAAAAAAAAAAAAAAACTATCTTTCTTGCAGGTTTGTTGTATATAGTTGATGGTTTTAACTCACCGGATATACCTTGTATATCTCAAAGAGTTGGCTAGTCCAAAGGGTACAACTTTGGTAAAGACACATCAAATCTGTTGATAGCTGTAATGATTTGCTCAAAATCATAGGGTCTGCAACCACCCATGCTTTATTGTTGAGTGTTGTATGGTCATCAATTCACCATGGTATATTCCTTTTTGGAATCCAAGAATTGGCTAGCTTACAAGTATATGGCTTGTGGTAAAGGCAACGAATCCATATTTGGTTATCAATTCACCAATTCTAAGAATTGACTAGTCCCGAGCAAACTGGCTACGGTAAAGACACATCAAACCCGTTTATATGGTTTCGGTTTGCCAATAAATCGATGGTTATCGTGTACCATAGTTTTCGAACTTAAACATTTGGCTACTCCACTAGTAATGGCTATTGGTAAAGAGACATCAAATCCATTATTTTCAATGATTCATCTCTCTCAGGAGTTAAACACACGGATGTGATGAGAATAGTATGCAACTAATTTGTTTTGATGTACACTATGTCAATTGTTGCTGCAAAGACCTGGCGTTTCAAAGATTAGTCATCATAGAGATGAGCTTATTATTGGTTCTTTGCTACTGATGTTTGAGAACAATCCTCTATTACTGGAGTCTCTAAGATCTTTCAGGTTAGAACCTGGAACTTAACCAAGTCAAATTCCAGTTTAGGGGAGGATTGTTGGGAATTATGCGAAGTAGGAATTCTTCAATATTGCCAAGGATTCTATTGAAGTAAAGGCGAATCTGTGAAGAAGAGATTCTCGAAGATTAAAAGTGTTGCCGTGTTTACTTGAAGGGTGGAAGCTGAATAGGATCAAGATGCGCTTTATTATTTAAATGCTAACCCATCATTATTCTTGAACTTCCCGAGGTTAGCATGGGTATTAATGTATTGCTCAATATTGTTTAGTGTTTAGTCATTAAATGCATGCTTGCATGTTTAGTCGATTGAGTAGTAATAGTTTAGGGTTCCTTGTCTATAAAAGGAACTTAATAGTTTGTAATAGAACTCAATTCGAAACATAGAGTTTCAGTTAATAAAAAGATCCATAGAGGATCTAAGTGTTCTTAGTTATAACAGCTTGTATTTACATTCCGCTATAGAATACGGGTTGTAGAGATTTTCTATTAGTTTGCTTGTGATTACATAGGCAACACTAACGATCCACGAGTGCTCAAGATCTGTCAAGGTCTGTGTGTTTACAACAATGTTGGATTATAGGAGTTGGTACGTAAGAAAATGACTAGAAGTGTGTGAGCATATGGGGACACACACGTTAAAAACGAGAGTACGTTTTTACACGTTTACTACTTGAACTACTTGACCCGTCCATTTAACCCGTTTAACTCTAGGTCCGATCACTTTTGTTCAAGCCCATGATCGTTTTTTCTCTTCATGTGGGGCGTTTGGAATAAGTGATGGGCTAATAGAGTTAGAATATAATAAGGATTGCATGCTTGCTTGGAGGACAAATTTAAAGCCCAAGAGTTTTAGGTCTTGGAGACTATATATATACTCGATCAAAGGCTCCTCAAACCTCACGCATTCATAATCGTATTCACAGCTTTATACCTAAAAATGATTCACCTAGTTTCTCAGTTAAACCGATCGGATCTCTAAGACGATTTGGTTTTGTTTGAGTCGATTGAACTTGAACCCTAAACTTGCATATTTGATTCAAGCGTTTTTAAGGGTTAAGTGTTTGTGTATCTTGGTTTGTTTTTTTGGTCGAATTGGACAGCCAAGCTAAGGGTTTTCATTTGTTTAGTTCTCGGGTTAAAAGGAGTTACTGAATACATCGGATAGGTTTATCCGATATCGGACAAGACAATTATTTGGTTCTCGGGTTGCTGCAGATCTCGGACAGAAAGAAAAAAGGGTTCTAGGGTTTTCTTGGTTCGAGTTTGTTCAAGTTTTACAAAGGTTGTTTGAGTAAACGTTCACGACTAGCTTATATCGGGCGTATTCGTGGTTAAGTGTTTGTGTGTGAACTCGTAGAGGTGTTTGTTTTAAACACTTGGTTTCTTTATTCGTTAAAACTTGCGGGTGACTACGAGGGTTAGTTTTCTTGTTCCTTTTATATTTATATTGTTTATTATTTACGTGTTAACATAATTGCTTAAACTAGATCCATATTCCGCTGCGTACTTGTAGTGTTAATTGGTTAACTAGATGTGAAATCCCAACAGATGATTGTGACTGAAAATCTATATAAGACTAGAGGTATATGCATCCTGTACTGTACATGAGTCTTTCCATGGGTATTCATATTTGATGGTTGTTGTAGTCATGAACACATGGTCATGCATAGCGTGTTTGTAGTCCATAGTTTTTAGGATGTCGATCATGATCTTAGGTCTTACGATTTTACGATACTACAAAGCAAAAACGATCGGAATCCTATGTAGGATCTTAGCTCACTTAAAATCCTATAAGATCCCGATCTTGATTATAGGATTTTAATATCTAATCCGATCCGATCTTACTTTTCTCGAATCGCAAACTAAAAAACAAAAAATTTATGGATCGTGTTTTATAGAATTTAAAAAACAGCATATTAATCTTTTTAAATATTACATATTCATAATTTAAAACAACATTTTCATGAAAATTCATATAATTTTGTGTTAATGATATATAATAATTTGTAGATTTGAACAATATACAAATGCTATTAAGAAAATGAAATTATAGTAGGATCTTAGGAATTCGATCCGATCTTACAATTCTGATCTTGCAAAAGCAAAAACGAACTTGAGTAAAATCCCGATCTTAAAAACCTTGGTTTGTACTTTGTCCCTTGATTTATATGTTCTTTGAACTCTTTATGTCAAGCATAGTCTTGTTTACTTCATGCATTATGTTTGCCTCATATGTTGTAATTATCTTTCAATCCCCATTACAGCGTCAGGAGTGGTGGCTCAATCCGTTTCGTCACCTCACCATCTCATATTTAACATTCATACATCAAAATACTCCTTCACTAATAACTCAAATTAAAACACCCTTTTTGAGACCCACCATAAACAATTAAAACACAAAACCAGTTAAAAAAAACTTTGGCCTTTTGCGAATTGGCGTGACGCCAAGAAACCACTTGGGAAATGGCAAGGGAAGGGGGGGCACATACAATTGGCGTTGTTTGAGCGTGATTACACCGTTCGCTCTTAGTGTATTTGGCCTATTTGCGCTTATATTATACTCTATCCGTCCCAAAATAATAGTTCACATTTCCTTTTTCAGATGTGCCAATTTATTTGTCCACTACTAAATATAGATAGGGAAGTTTGATTAAGATTGCCTATTATCTTTACTTGAAATTATTATTACAAACTTTAAAAAGAAAATTAATTATTTAGTTAAGGTTAAAGTTGTCATTCTACCAAAAGTAAGATAGAGGGTATGTTTGGTACGGAGCGGTGTAGAGCTTTTTGGAACGGTGAGCAATGAGCATTTTGGTTTTTAATATTTGCTATTTTTTAGGAATGATCATTTTTCTAATGCTTCTTTTAAAAAGCGGTGAGTTGTGGTTACTGCTCACCACTATTTTTAACAAACATACCCAGAGAAAACAATAATAATTATATTTTTCTAAAACTATGTGTTTTTTGTGAGAAGCAATAATTTTGAGAACGGTGGAGTAATAGGTTAACTAACAGACAAATATAAACTTTTACTATTCATTAAAGTTTGTAAATGTACTATAAAAGTAAAGTGTTAATCATATATATGCATCATTGTTTTTGTTATGGAGATGATTTGCACACTTTCATAAATGATTGGGACATTCAAATTTAGAGGGTTTAGACATTAATACTCTTATAAGATGCACTAAAAGTAATGTGAGGATATATATGTCAAGACACTTTAAATTTGAATATCCCAAACATTTATAACAGTGTGCAAATCACCTATTTTTTATTGAACAAATTTGTATTATTGTTTACTTTTCAAAAAATTAAATAAATAAGTTGAAAATCAGAACTTTGTGAGAGTTGACATCATGTGAAATTGATATTTGTGATAGGATATTAGGTTGCGATTATGCCAATAATACATGAGAGCTTGCTTTATAGACATGTTTTCTTCTAAAGTGATAATAATTGCTACTGTTGTATTTACTGTCAAAAAATGAATATGGTGACAACTAATGTGTAGTCTAGCTCCTTTCTTAAAGTAAAAACCTGGCTTTGTGGTAGTTGTATGTAGTAAATACTAAATACTACTCTTCTGAAATTCAATGTGTGTAAGTAAATATGAGATAAAGAAGGGAGTTAAAAAATGAGAGTAGGTGAGACCGGTGACTTCAGAAGCATTTAAGAAAAAGAAGTTAAGGCCGGTGGTAATAAGGCGGTAAGACGCGCCATTTTACTCTAAGATGTGTCCACCTTAAAAGCTTCACCACCTAAAGACGCGTGGTGTGTTTTGTGGAGAAGTCGGCCGACTCGAAGACCAAATTGTGGAAGTTGTTATTTTGTGTGTGTGTGTGATATTTTGGTTTTTTTGAGGCATCTTTGTGTTTAAGTAAGATATGTTTTGGTGATGACGTTGGTTGTTATATTGGTTGAAGAGAGAGAAGTTGATGTGACTCTAAATTGACGGCTATATTTGCGGTCATTATTACCGCCAATCAGGACCCATCCCTCTTTGTTGCATGCTTCAGGACAGAAAGAAGACTTCATAAGAAAATTATGATTGGAATTTTGCACTCAAGGTTTAAACAAATCCAACAATAAAAATTTTCACACTCATTTAAGGTTTAAAACAAGTGTAACAACTAACAAGTGTCAAAGCTAGCAAAGGTGAAACAGCCCAAAAATGTTTTGTTTTCGATGCATGTTAGGCGTTGGTTGGTTGAATTGATCATCAAGATTATGTGTGAACATTTCTACTCTATTTATTAACTACTCTAACCATTACAACTTGTTTTGCCTTCACGATATCTAATTAATAGAAACTTTATTTTGAACAATCGTTAATTATTTGTAACTTTGAACACCATTTACTACTCCTGCTACACGATAATAGACATATAGTGACTAACGTTTTAGTGACACAAAAAAATGTCACTAAATCTATACTTTTAATGACACTTTCTGAAAAATGTGAGTAAAAGCTTAAAATTTTGGGATTTAATGACACTTTTTATGTACAAAATGTGTATTAAAAGGCAAAAAAATATACCCTCGCACTTTTTTTGTGTCACTATAAATAGACTTTTGCCTGTTGGACTCGACCTACACTTTTTAAGTGTAGGAGAAGCATATAAAAATTTTAGTGACACTTTTTTTATACTTTTGTTGACACGTTTTTACTTTTAGTGATACTTTTTTAACTTTTGGTGACACTTTTTTTAATTGTCACTAAAAGACTATATTTTTGTAGTGTCCGTAATATATAAAGAGTGACATATACATATATTAAATAGTGTTCAATTGTTTAAAGTTTACAAAAATCATACTTTTAGCAGATTTTCAATAAGAATAAATAAGGAGATATAGGACACCTTATCGAATGGTTGGTCATAAAATCGCCGTGGCTTCTGTACTTGGCCATAACACCCACTGCGGTGCGTTTGCAAATGGTTGGTCTTGTAGTTTAAGTCATGCTCTTACTTGCTGTATAGGTATTTGCTTTTGTTTTACCCGTCTTCACTCCTCATATTCTCCATGTTATATATCTTATTTAGTATAGAGGGTGGGAAGATTGGGTACACAATGTCTTGAAGTGTTTCATGGTTGTCTCCAAGTTGTCTCGATGGTCTTTTGGTCTTGTAACTTTTTTATATTAATAAAATTTGTTGCTGTTAAAAAAAAAGGTTATCAAATCAACAACAAAATGTGCATTGTTACTAATCCTTCTTTTATTTTTTTGTCGCGACAAGGTAACAGTGTGAGTATGATTAACATGGCAACTTAAACTAACAAAAAAAATGTGCATTGTTACTAATCCTTCTCATTGTTGGCGTAGTTGCAAGTGTGTCCATGATTATATAGCTAGTTTGTTGCTAATCTGTGATAATTTTATTTCATAATTGTTTTGCCTCTATTCTTTTACTATACATACATACAATTACAAATCATTTTACAGTTTTATCTACACGTTTAAACTTATACGCCCTTCTAAAAAAGCTTTTCTAAACTTATACAATCTCACATATACTTTTAGAAAAATGATTGAGATGACTAGCTCGTGTAATTATTTTATGTCCAATATATTCATTTTGTAATACATGTGTACGTTTAGGGTTTAGGCCATTCATTTAGTCATGTGTTTCAAAATCTTTGTTAGGCATAAAATTAAGCATATCAAATAGTCCTGACAATCCTAATCATATTTCTAGATTCATATTATTTACAAAGATTTTGTACCAACTCTACACCGTATTACACTTTTTTAAACTAAGATAAATACCACCGGTTAGATGATCTCTGATCACCTAATCATTGTTTTGAAAACTAATAACGAATTCATGATCCGGTCTGCAAAAAGCTGTCTTTGTAGGTTTATAATAACACATGTAGTAGTCATGGACGGATCCACTTGGGAGCCGGGTGTGGCACAAGACACACTCGATTTTGTGTCACGAAGTGTAAATTCTTTTGAAAAATTTCATACTTTAGTACGTGCAACCCCCAATAATATTTAGTGCTACTTCAGTTGATTCCAAATCTTCTTTATGTTTCAAATCTTAGTACTTATGATCCAAAAAATTTGTGCAAAACTTCTCTTTGAAAATTTGTGCAACTCCCATCCAAAATTCCTGAATGTCTCTCGTAGTAGTATAGTGTCCAGTCAGTAATCACTTTCAACAACGTAACTTCTGTGTTTTACACGCCTTTTTTTTTACCAGCATAACTTCTGTTTGCTACACGTTTTTCATTCTCCACTCAAACAAGTACTCGATCCTTTTAGTTTCCACTTGTACCCTTCTCTTTTCCCTTTATATAAGATCAGTGACGGACCCAGAAAAATGTTAGTTTTATGGATATAAATTAGTATACGTGAGTTAGGATCGAACTCGAGACTACGGGATTGCACACTTTACGTATGAGAATTTAAAGTTAAATAATTAAATATAAACGTTGTATTTATTTATTTATTAAACGAAATAACTAACGAACGTTAAATAATTAATGTAATGGACTAACGGGCGTTAAAGGTATTTGGAAAAGGACTAGAATGCAAAGTTTGGAAGTTTCCGAAATCCCTTGGGGATACTCTCATCCGATCGGCTAAGGAAGAAAAGGAAACAAACCCAACTTGTTCACCAAGTTTGCTTGGGTATATAGCGTACAGGCTAGGGTCTTGATTTTGCATCTCTTGCATTCATTAGCTAAACCCTAAAACAGTTTTTGTGTGTGTTTTTAAGCTACAAACCGATCGACCAAATCCTCTAGGGGATCGATCATCTCTTTTCCACAAACCAAGTTATTTGGTTTAATAAAACTAGCATTACTTTAATTCGGTTTAGTACGTGTGTACAAGAACGTAGTAATAACATACTTTTATTATTATTCTTAGATTGAATTACAAAACGGTAAGGGGTAATTCTTATAATCCTATAAACCCTAATTAGGGTTCATCCAATTGCTAGTTTGTGGATTTGATTCTTGTTCGGCTAGAATCAAGAAAAGGTACGCATATTCTTTTATGTTAGTTAATTGTTCATTAATAAATCATATACGCTTCCGCTTAAATACTTTGATGTTTATTGTTTATATTTATGATTAGTCATGTTATATAATTCCAACAGTGGCATCACGAGTCATTGGTTTTTAATGAGTAATTAATTACATAAACGCGTAATAAAACAAATACTTGTATGTTGTTTGATATGTTAATCTAGGGTTTATGTTTAATTTATTGTTTGGTCGATTTTTTTTAAGAATTGGGCGTACCCCTATTTTTTTAGTCGACACATGTATAAATTTTTTTTAGGGTTTTGAAAATTGTTTGCTAACCTTATTGAAACCTAAAATTAATATATTAGTTACGTGATTAATTCATGAATAATTTGTTATGTGACATGGGATTATTGATATGCGATCTTGTGACTATTTGTATAATTGTTATGATGTATCCATGATTATACATGCATGTTAGTCATGGATAACTTACTTTGATATTGTTTAATTGTTAAGAAATATTTATTTACGATAAATCTTGAATTGGGGAAGACTCCAATTATATACATTAATGAATCAATTATGTGCAATTAGGTATATTACAGTATTAATTATGGGTTTACGCAATCGATTCGTCGATGTATGTGGCTCATTTTCAATTAAGAGAGTGAAAGCCCTAATTAATATATACATTAATTTAACCTAGAAATTGATTATTAATAGGGTTTTATCGAATAAGCTGCATGTGGCTACTTATTTACACGTATAAATTGTTTATTATGTGCGCATTGTTTTTTAGTAGTTTATTTTTTATTTGTTACTTGTTTGTTTATTATGTTAGACAGTTTTAAGCAAAGGGTAATTTTGAATAGAAAAATAATACGGACTAAACAATGGCGAAATTTGATTTGTTTTGGAAGAGTTAAGTTTTCAATAGTTTAATTGATTGGTGACTTTGGTACAAATGGTTGAACGGCTCACCCACTAGAATGAACTATAAAGGGCAAAACAAATACATGAAAGGATATCTAAGGTTATGCTTTGCGCTTACCGTCCTCCCACACTGTAAGTTGAATGGAGCTACTTAGTAAGCCATAGAATGTGCAAACTCATCTTAAGGGCGAATTAGTTTTAATTCCATGCGCCACTTCGGTGGTAATTATCCTAAACACTAAGTGTTTACACTTATGCAAAAGTACGGTATAATGGACGATAATTAACACTAAATTCCTTGATTGGTGAACCCAATACCTCAATCAAAACTTTGATAATTTGATCTTTATGAATTGGTAATAAAAAGTTTTTTTTTTTATTAAAATTATGCTACAAGATGAATGCATGACATCTTTGTACATATTTGATTTGACCACATAAAATCAAAACTAGTACCCTTTATAAATTAAGTTATATGCCATCTAATTAAAAGGAACACTTGAAGTTGCAATTTACGTCATGACAGTACTTGGCGAGATTGTGATGGAGAGGTAAATCTTTATGTAAAGTCAGACCTTACATAAACATATTTGCAGTTCTTTAAGTTAGACACTTAAGTTGAGTAGGAAGTGAGACCTGGACTCAAGGCATAAGATGGGATGAAACATGTTTATATTTGCAATAGCGTTGGAAAATATAAATCCCATAATGATCTAGGAATTGGAAATTGTTTGCCAATTATTGTTCGACAGATTACCCTATTATGTGCTTTCGTTACTAGCAGATCAACTGATGTAATGGAACTATGATAATTTGGATCCTAGTTTTTCGAGAAAATTCTATGGTTATATGAATATTACCTTGGGTATTTTATTTTCTTGAAAATTTTAATTATCGAAAATACTAAAATTGAATTTTGCTAATTCTTTAAATGTATTAATGCAACATTAAACCGTAAGTGAAGGTTATTCCTGTATTGGTAAATTGATCTACACCTGTAAGGGTTTTTGGTAGAGTCAACTTTGCTAAATGAATTAACCTAATCCTCTTTTCATAATAAAAAGTGAGATTCAATCCTATTCCTTTTCATGAATGAAGAAAGGTATGATAGGACAATTAGAATTGTCTAAATTCTAAATACATAACTCGTGCAAATTTTAATAGTTAAGAAAATTGCATATTGTCTGAGTTATTAAATTAGAAGCTAGACTAATTTACTGCAAAATTGGTAAAAGACAAACTAGTATATTTTATCTAGTTGTTTTGTTTTGACCATTTAAAAGTACTACTTACAATTGTTGGAATAGTAGGACTATTAAGAAAGAAATTGCATGCCCAATTTTTCAAGTTAATAGCGTTGATGGATAGTTCATCATCTACATAGTAGAATACACTATTTTAGTACATAAGTAATTGTTATGTATGGACTTTCTCAAAAGTGTAGGGAAGTAAATAGAACACTATTTTCTTTCACTGGTTAATGAAACACTTTCAATGTTGTCAAATGCAGTGGGAGTGTTGTTCTTATTATGAATAAGGAATTCATGTAATGATCTCTTATTCAGTGGGAGTTACAAGCTTTGTCATCTTGGTAGTAACCCGGATTATCTCTAGAATGTCTTAAGATAATTACTTTCCACTTGTAGACACTTATGTTTTCAAGGATAGTCATGTACGTTTCCTTATTAGACAATGAAGTGGTTCTACATCTACTAGTTATGCTAATATCAATGACACAATCATATTAGTCACATAAACAAACATATGTCGTGTTGTTTATCTGCTACATGATGTTGTTTCATGCACAAGTGGGAGAAATCTATATTGTGTGCAAGGTACAACATATAAGTATATGATTTAACGGATTCTCTTGAATGCAAGGTAAGAGATCAACATTCTAATATAACTTGTAAATATTTAATTCAAGAAACATTTGGTGTTGCAATTTACGTCATGTCAGAACTTGGCGAGATTGCAATAACAAAGTAAATCTCTATGTGAAGTCAGACCTTGCATTGACATATTTGCAGTTTCTAAATTAGACAAGTATTTAGAATATGTGTCAAGATGATAGATATAAGACTACTTCAAATTAAATATTTATGTATTATTAGAATGACATAAATAAATGAAATAATCTAATACTACTTCAATTTATTTATTTATGTATTTTGGAATGACATAAATGAAAAATAATGTAGTCCTACATTATTGTGAAGTAAATAAATTAACTTGAAATTACTATTGAAACCAAGAGTTGTGTTCATAATTACTTTAGTTAAACATGTTTATGATTCACTGTAGAGACATAAACATAAAGTCTTTTAAGACTTATAATAAAGTAAGACGTTAACTTGTTATGTTTTTTAATTAAGACATATACAAGAAGTCATTGAATTGATCAATGATTTATAACGTATAATGGGATTATAACTGTTTATGTTTTCTTGATGAGACATGGATATGAAGTGACTTGGTTAAAGAGTACTTGTGTTATAAATCATGCAATTGGATTGAAAAGTCTATTATACCATTAAGTTGACCTAGTTGGTAAATAGCTAAGCCAAAAGGAATATGGTTATCTTATATATTGTTATATTGTCTTACAATATTAATTCTAATGAATACCACAAGTTGATGGTATGTTCAGATAGGAGAATCAAACTCCATTTGATTTGTTTGATTCAAGATAGCCATAACTTCTTTCTTAAAAAGTAACAAGGTTAGAAAATTGAGTATGGATTGAATATACTCAATATGACTCCAACCTAGAAGATTAATAAAACACCATTTTATTATGGAATGTGATGAATCACATTAAGTTTTAAAAATTGAAGATTCTGAATTTGTTAAACTGCTTATGAATAGGTTATTAACAAAGTAAAATCAGGAATTATCAATGTGTATTTGTAATATCCTAAAAAGAGAACAATGTAGTTTTGATCTAACTGCTAAGTATATATAGATAGTATATATATTACAAAAGGCAAGTGGGAGTATTTTTATCTTGAAAGATAAAATTACAAGATACATAATCTTCTAAAACACATTAGTGAATATCATGATGAGGCTAGATATGAAATGATAGACCTCATGATGATGGAATTTTCATTCATAGATCTGCAAGGATATCTCAGATATTTGACTTATATGCTGAGAAATATGAGTTACAAGATTATAGTAAACCTGATAATCATTATGATGGATTACCAAATATTGAATTGGGTAAATTACTCATACTATGAATGTTAAAGATGCTGTCCATAAAGATAATCAATTTTGAAAATTTGGTTTATCTTAATAGTTAGACTAGAGAATAGAAATGAGTTTCTTCAAAGAGATGGAAAACCCTAGTGGTTTGAATTTCTATGTAGAAATCATATGAACAATATTGTACACATATTTAATGCATGTTTTATGACAAGATTATTAATCATACTTAAGCAATTAATTATGATTGAATATTCTTTTCTAGACACATTAAATATATAAAGATAATAATGGTCATACTTGTTTTCATTAATATGAAATATGACAATGGAATATCAAAACTTTTTCTTGGGAAATTACTTGAGCGAGGACGGTAAGTAATCGAAAGTTTTTTGAGTTCATATATATATAATCTTTGGAAGTGTACGAAGTGCAATAATTCATGAATGGATAAAGGCATGCATCTATAAAATTATTCTTATATTTAATTATTAAATCTTAGTTTTGATTTATAATTGAAATACGATAAATTTTAAGTATTCCTGAAAGCTAGTGGGAGTATTATGTTAAGGTTTTTAAATCTTATATGTTGTATACCATATAGGAAGTAACATTCCTTGTAAGCTAAATGTTAAGTCTTAGAATGAAATGAAACTTGTAAGATTTAAGAATTAAAACATACAACCTTGGAATATATGTTTATTATTAATAAACATGTGCAGTAAAATAAATGATTCTAATAAAACATGATATATCATTTGGGAAATGGGTAAATATCTTTTGACAAGAAAGAACATGAATGAAATCTAAGTTTGACCGGTAGATTCATCATGTACATCATGTTGTGTATTAAAATTGTTGTATCATTCTTGAATAAGAAGTGATTTGACAACGTTGATATCTAACTTAAAGTTATTAGATAACTTGTGTAATGAATATTCTAAAAGAATTACATCCTCAGCCTGGAATTGCTCCTAGATTCTATGGATGAACAATATGTCAATTGTTGTGAAAATTGTCATCAGCTACAAACTTGAAAGTTTGAAAGACATCAAACATTACACAATAAGATATTAAAGTTTACGGAGTTTTAATGAGCATATTGTCGTTTGTATACAATGATGCTGGTTTAATTGAGATGACACTCAATACTAGTCATGGTAGGATTTTATCCTTGTTAATGACCATGTGAACTAGTTGTGCTACTAAGAGCGCAGTTGCATTATACATTAAAAAAAATAAGAATACTTTAAACTTTAAAATGTTTGAAAGTTTAAATTGTCATAAATTGGTGAAAGAGGATGTCACACACTTTATGAATTATTATGTGGATTGGTGAATGCACACATACAAGGACTTCACTAATTGAATTCTTGAAATAAGTATTCTCAAAATTACGATAGATCAAGTTGGTTGATTTATGCCTTGTCAACAAGTATGATTGTCATTACTTGAGACATAATTCATCAACTGGAATTTTCATGCATTGATCTATTTGGTATTTGGATAAGGGATGTTGAACAATTGTTATAATAAATCAAATACTTGGTATGTTTGATTTTATAATATATTGTATCATATATTTGCATGTTTAATCCGTGAATAAATTTATTTATTCTAAATCGTCCGTTGTCAATTAATGATATGGGAGTATCATTAAATTAAGACAAATATGAGTGATTTGGTAGAATATACTTAAAAGTATATTGATGAGAATGCATACCAATTTCAGATGATATTTAATGAATTAAATATATGACTTATCCCAACTACATAATTTACTTTATGGATATTGTTGTTAAGTAAATTATGAATAGTTATCATCAGACTTGAGATACCAGATAAGTGTCTTGAATGTAGTGCACTTACGTGGGAGCAACTTAACGCTATAATGTCGGTAGTCATAAGGGTTGTTTTCAGAAATGTTACAAAGTTTGTGGGTTATTCTCGTAGTCAAGATAGAATTTGTTCCTTCAAATTTAATTTTGGAGTTTAATCACTGGGCCCCTCGTAGGGTTGACAAGATGTTTGTGGCCACCAAAGTTCTCCCTGAATATGTTCGAAGATTTGGTAATCTTGCTCAATCACTAATAATGAAATGAATGGTTGAATAAAGAATGACTTAATTCCATATCTTTATTTAACATGGTATTAGAAACAAAAGGATAATAATAATGAGAAATCATTAAAAGGTTTTCCAGGAGCCTTGCTCGAGTTGTACTAGAGGCATCGAAGTGTTGCTAGAGGCTAACCGATGTGATCACTCTATTACGATATATCCAAGTGGGAGCTGTTTGTTTTATGGATATAAATTAGTATACGTGAGTTATGATCGAACTCGAGACTACGGGATTGCACACTTTACGTATGAGAATTTAAAGTTAAATAATTAAATATAAACGTTGTATTTATTTATTTATTAAACGAAATAACTAACGAACGTTAAATAATTAATGTAATGGACTAACGGGCGTTAAAGGTATTTGGAAAAGGACTAGAATGCAAAGTTTGGAAGTTTCCGGAATCCCTTGGGGATACTTTCATCCGATCGGCCAAGGAAGAAAAGGAAACAAACCCAACTTGTTCACCAAGTTTGCTTGGGCATATATACAAGGCTAGGTCTTTTTGCATCTCTTGCATTCATTAGCTAAACCCTAAAACAGTTTTTGTGTGTGTTTTAAGCTACAAACCGATCGACCAAATCCTCTAGGGGATCGATCATCTCTTTTCCACTAACCAAGTTATTTGGTTTAATAAAACTAGCATTACTTTAATTCGGTTTAGTATGTGTGTACAAGAACGTAGTAATAACATACTTTTGTTATTATTCTTGGATTAATTACAAAATGGTAAGGGGTAATTCTTATAATCCTATAAACCCTAATTAGGGTTCATCCAATTGCTAGTTTGTGGATTTGATTCTTGTTTGGCTAGAATCAAGAAAATGTACGCATATTCTTTTATGTTAATTAATTGTTCATTAATAAATCCTATACGCTTCCGCTTAAATACTTTGAAGTTTATTGTTTATATTTATGATTAGTCATGTTATATAATTCCAACAAAAAATAAAATGTGAGGGGCAAATTTTTTTTTCTACAATAGCAATAAAATGCGAAAGAAAAAACTAAGATCGTAATGATAAATCGTGTATTTTTACTTAGAGATGAAGGATTTATAAGACTTTAGAGTGTTAAATGTTGGATTTTAGTATGTGGGTGGGGGGCAATTTGAGTTTTTGATAGGGGTCACTTTAAAAAAAAGGTCAAAATCCAAAAAAAATTACACTATAATCTAAACTTTTTTGGCTAGCCATGGGGGGCAACGGCCCCCCATACTTCTAACATAGGTCCGTCCCTGTATAAGATGATAACTCATCAGTTCACTTCTTATATACAAAGGTTTTAATTCAACCAGCTAGTTCATTACAACATTTTCCGTATATTGGTGTGTTTTCATATTCAAACGATACTATGCGTGGTCGTCGAAACAATAGCAGTGGGGGTTATTAGGGGTGTTATACTTATATTTGTGGTGCGGATAACCATCGGGTCAACATCTGTCCTAATCAGACTCTAAACATGACTGGCGAACAGGATCCTCAAAGCTCAAGAGTTAGTAGCAGTCGCTACAACTATTTCCACTTTTAGCAATGAGACATGTCGTTGCTAAAAGTGGTCAAATGTCGTTGCTAAATGTTTAGCGACCACATGTTGTCGCCATAGGTCCGTTGCTAAAGCTTTTGGCAACGATAAGTAAACGTTTTTAGCAACGACCTGTGAGGCCCAAAAAATTTCATCACATACGAAAGTAGGGACCATAACCTTTAGCGACGACAGGTTTTTATAATTTTAAATTAAAAAACATTTATTTAATTTTTTATTTAGAGAAAATTCCTTAAATAAGCCAAAAACTCAACCATGATCCTTGACATGGTCACTTTAATGTGCCTTTTCCCATTTTGGTAATGTTCAACTGCTCACTCCACTATTTTTTTTGACATGCGTTGTTGCAAGTATGATAGTTAGGTAAATATTTTATTGTTTTATTATAAAATGACAAATATACCCTCACATAATACACACCACATATTTATCTTATCACCTCAAATATTGTATCTCATCCTCTCCTACCCAAAACATAAACACAGCACAACCAACACCCACAACCATTCTTAGCCGAGCATCGCCGTCGACCCACGACCACCCTAGCCGACCACCACCATCCCCAGCCGACCACCACCAAAACCCACCACCATTCCTCGATTTCCACAAACCTACGAAGAGCTAAAGAATTTTTGGCATCAAGATCTTGTATAAACAAGGTCTCGGGTAAGGTTTTGTTTTTGTTTAAGGTTAAAAATCCATGATGAGTTGTTGTAACAACCTGAGATCCGAGTTATCTTTCTTTTTTTTTTCTTTTAATTCTTGTTGGTAGTTTGAGGAGTTTTGGTGGTGCTGTGTTTACGGTGGTTTACGGTGGCGGATTGATCGGTGATTGAGATTCCGGTGAATCGGAGGGATTTTTTTTGCCGGAATGAGGAGGTGGATGAAAAAGAGCAAGTGTGTGTTTTTGTGTGTGTGTATTTTGTTTGCCGGAATTTGGTATCCTTGGTGGAGATACAGAGAATAAATCTGGGTTTGATTTTTGATGGAGCAGTCTTACTATTTTGCACAAAGATTTATTATATTTTTGTTTTCATATATAAAAGATAGATGATTATGCTTGCTCCATACAAGTTTTAACACAAACTCAAAGGGATGATATGATTAGTCATCTAAAATTTAAAAAAAACATATTTTTCAAACTTCATTATTTGGCCAATTCTGGGACAAGACTGTACGAGTGCAACAAAAGAAAAAATGATTTATTGCTATTTTGGCTAATGATTTTCATAAAGAACTAAGTGTAACAACAACTCCTGTTATTGATCTATAAAATATAAAGGGAAATTGCATAGAAAATGTATGGATCTTGGAATTTTTTGACCTTAAAACTTTGGTCAATCTGAATATATAAAGAGGTTGTGATGATACAATTTGTGATATGTCGGAGTATTTTGAAGTGGTCGAGTAGTTGAATAGTAGTGAACGAGCGGTTGAGCAGTATTTTGAAGTGGTCGAGTAGTTGAATAGTAGTGAACGAGCGGTTGAGCAGTGGTGGTAAATCGGTGGTGGTTGACCGGTGGTGGTTGAGCAGTGGTGGTGGTGATGGAGTGGTGAGGTAGATGGGTGGAGTTATGTAGGGTGAGTGGGTTAGGTAAAGAAATTAATAAAATAATAATAATATAATATAAGAGGGTATATTTGTCATTTTATAATAAAACAATAAAATATTTACCTAATTATCGTACTTGCAACGACACATGTCAAAAAAATAGTGGAGTTGAGCAGTTGAGCATGACCAAAATAGGAAAAGACACATGAAAGTGACCATATAAAGGATCATGGTTAAGTTTTTGACCTATTTAGATAATTTTCTTTTTTATTTAATTAAATAAATATATTAAAATAATATTATTTTTTCGGAAACTACCTTAGTGATGACACGTGTCTTTGCTAGAGGTGGATCATGGCAATAGTTGTTGAAACCTTTAGTGACGACACATATGTTCACTAAAGGTGCATGCACAACAAAAAAATGTAGCAACAACTGGTATTCCAGATTTTTTTCGAGAAAAATCTACCAAAACCAAACCTGTAAATAACCAAAACTATGATATAAAATTCATAAATATACTTGTTCATTCTAAAACAACCAAACTCTTCGCACATGCAGGTGGGCATCTTTATCATTAGTTCCCGCGAAAAGCTTTTGTCTAAGTTTCCTCATGAACTGGCAGCTGATCTCAAAATCGATGTCATCATTAAACTCGGGATATACGATGCCTGATCTTTGGTTACTTTGAGACAGAGCAATATATACTTCCATAGTGAGCATGTCAAAATTTGAATCGTCCATATCCTGAAATATAAAAAACAAACAAAAACAGAAAAGAAGAGAAAAAGAAAATAAAAGAAAAACTTAAATTAAAATCCTAAATAGCTCGCCGGCATGCAAAAACTTGATGCATGGTTTTCTGACCATGTCTTAAATTTATAGTGTCTCGCAATACCTATGGTCTACCCTAGTGCACTAACGGGCAGTGTACCCGGTCGTGTGTAGTGTAGTATTCGGTAAAACCGAGGTCGTCCCAAGAGCAACGTGGATTGGAAATTAACTTAAGTCTATGTCACGATATTAATGGCTTTTAAGATTGAAATAAAATTAACTAATAAAACAAGGAAATAAAAGAAAGCAGATAAAGGTAAAAGATGTGATCAATGAAGGAAAACGGTGCTAACCCAGTTACCCATCCTAGCTAGTTATGTCTACGTCTACTTACTTCCAATTACTTCAGGTGGGATCAAAGTCGAGAGGACAACATTTGGTCAATTCGCCCTAACCTATCAACAAAGATGCCACCACAGGAGAAATCAAGTGCACCGTCATAAGTCCCTGTTGTTCCGGTCCCCTAAGCCGAGTCATTAAGTACCGCTACATGCTAGATTTATAATAGTGAGTGCCCGGACCGTTAGGAACTTGACACTCACCCCCTAATTCTTAAGTTCATCCAAACGATAGGTGATTAGTTGGTCAAATCGCATAAGTAGAAAATGGTCGTCAGTTGGTCATATCTTACCCTTCCCGTCTCAGTCCGCTCACCTAGGGTCAGTTGGTCATATCTCCTAGGCAATTGGCCTCTACCGCCATTCAAAACTACCGAACCAAGGGCGGCTACCAATAAACTATGCATGCATACACTCAGAAATAATTATACAGAAGTAATATAAATGTATACAAAACAATTAAAGAATCATAACTAGGCCAGCACCAGGGTGCTTAGCCAAACATATAATAAATCATACAACAATAATGAATAAATCATGAATTGAATTAAACATAATGTTTGATACAAATTACTTGATGTAGAGCTAATAATGATGATGATTGCGACTGAATTCTTCCTTCAAAACTGGCTTCGGACTGCTGAAAAATACCCTGGAGTGGTGCCCTAATCGATCCCTATGAGAGGGGTGAAGAGAGATACTGAAAAATGCAGATTTAGGGATGTATTTATAGGCCGCGACATAGTTACGGCGTAATTAAATATATTAATTACGTCATAACTAAAGTTACGCCGTAACTATTATTAAATAGTTACGGCGTAACTATATAAGATTTAAGTAACTTCGTACTTTTAATGGTCAACAATATATGTTGAAACTATTTTGCACTAGTTGACTCTTTTGGCCCCTCATCGTACTTCATATTTTTATAACAAGTCCTTGAAGTAAATAAACTTCATATGAATTGTCGTTTTTAGTCCCTGATCGTACTTGTTATTTTTACTTTTCATCCTCGGATTAAATATTTTCTTCATTTAGCCACTGGACTTCAACTCCTTAGCGCCTAAGTTATAATTTACTAGTAACTAAATATCCTAGTTACTGTAACCTTCACAAAAATAATTACGACGTAACCATAAGAATTGGTTACGCCATATCCTTCAAAGCTCATATTTACGTCGTAACCTTAGTAGCTAGTTACGGCGTAATCTTCACATAGAATCCAAAGGCCCTCGTAAATAAATCTTCAGAACATATACTTGACCTTTTATCACTTCTTTTCCGCTCCAACGCCTCATTTATCCTGAAATGCAAATATGAACGAATATGAAAGAATTAAGTACCATATTAATGTAAATGAGGCCATAAACACGGGAGTTTGATATATAAAAGATCAGGCTAATTTGATGTTATCAAATATCCCCCCACTTGAATCCTACTTGTCCTTAAGTAGACCCTTTAAATAATTCCTAAAAAGATATCTCCCAGGATTAATTGAAAGTTATGATTCTAAACATCACCTAAGCTAGAAAATTCCAAACCGAGCACCTCACGAAAAGAGAATAGAAATCACACTCTCTCTCATAATTCACGTGTTTAATATTTTTGGGGTGATCACTCAACTGCTCAGTCATGGCGAGTATTCTATCATAGGCTTGGCAAAGATACTACTCTCCACCACTAGAGTCTATAGATGCAGCTATTATAAAATGCAATGGGTTGACACAACAAAGGCTTATGGGGTTATTTTGTCATTACTAACAAGCTAGGGCGAAGGGGACAAAACCAATTATACATGACCAAATCCATGGCCAAGACACCAATGATTGCTTGCTTCCTCACCTAAACTTGATTCATGACTAAGGGTAGGATAAGACATGGGAAACATTTAATGGGTGTAAATAAAAAAGACACGAAACAAATAGATTCCTAAGTCCACAGTCGCCCCACCACTAGTCGCATTCAATCCCATAGCAAAAATCGAGGGTCAAGAGTCAAAGGGTCTTCAATACACGAGTCAATGCATATAAAATGTAGCGTAGTGCCTCATAATCTCCATAAACATAGGCAAATAAGATGCATTAACTCTGCATTCATCATCAATGAAAAAAAAGTATGTGCTATAAAAATTTTAAAATTTGGGTACTTTTAGCACATATTTTAACCAAAAACAACCATTTCTATCTCCCATCCCCCCACTTGAAATGTACAATGTCCCCATTGTACGAATATTGATTAAAATTTGAAAGGCGAGATAGAAATGTACGGGTTTCTAATTTTATCTGTAAAACAAAACGGATATGTAAAAATTTGCGCCAGTTGAACAAGGCGGAAACACTAATTATAGACAAAACACTTGCTTGCATGCTATTTTTTTTCCGATGCAAGACAAGGTATACATGGATAAATGATACGAACATAAAAAGTATCCCCCCACTTGAGATCAACTATCATCTAAACACGATTTTCTTCCACAACCCTTTATTCAAAACTCGCGACTTTCACTAGTGGAACCAAAATTAACCAACAGCGCCCGGACCATGGACATAAGGAAACTACAGGGTAGGCTAGGCGATAGGTGTAACGAAACAATTATATTGGGTGAACAAAATGAAAGGAAAGGCTTTGAAGGGTGTATCTAGGGGTATCTTGTACTAATGATGAGTGCAACAAAAAGGGTTTAACAGGGGGATTGACTAATCGATGTGAAAAGTCAATATACACAATACATATGTGGGCTATTTGGGTTTAATCCTAAAATTTCCTTAAATCCTAGCTGCACCGATCACACCAAGTTACCTCCGTGTAATGCTCATGATAATGGTCTCGAAAAGATATACAAGGCCAAGTTCTAAAGTCTACTACGACCCACGGCACACTCATTTTAAGGAATTATGTATAAGGGGAAAACGGAAAGGCTTATCCTCACACAATGGAATATAGGGTAGGTGTGCTCAGTCTAGATTAATCCAGTTAAGTAATGAAAAACATGTCAAAATTTTATTAATGAAGCACTTTTCATCAAAAACTAGAAAAATAAGGGAAAGTAAAATCAAGCGGGTGTCTATGTCTAATACCTTCCCCCCACTTGGGTCATACTTAAGCATATAAATGAAAGATAAGAAGGGTTAGAATTGGAACAAAAAACTCCCCTGGATTTGCTCGGCATGATCGAAGACACACGAACAAACGCGTCCCGCTTTGAGATTCACGAGCAAACTTTAATAACCTGAATTCACTTAAGACAACCAAACGTATCATACTAGAAAAACAACAAGCCGTAAAAGAAAAAGAAAAACCTAACTCACTTTCGTAGGAATCACGGTTACATTTAGCGAATGCAACAAGCCTTTTAAACCACTTGGTGTCCCAAGTGGACGAGTGAAGTCTCGTGAGGGTTTACAGGGAACACACCCACAAAGTTCATTTAAAATACTAATACAAGGTTATTGTGTTTTAAAATAAAAGAATTAAAGCAGAGGAAGGTTACGTCGTAACTCTTATGAGGGAGTTACGCCGTAACTAGCAAAACCTGACATAAGCTGCAAAGCGAGTGGTTACGGCGTAACCACGGAGATGGTATTACGTCGTAATTATTAATGCTTCAAGAATTCTGCTGCTAAAAAGTTGGTTACGGCATAATCACTAAGATGAGTTACGCCGTAACTCTGGTCAGATTAGCAAACTGCAGCAGCAATTACTTCCTCACATCCTGCAAAATTGGTTAGAAAACACAAAACCCAATTATACTAATAAAATGGGAAAGAACATATAGGCATGGGGTGCCTCCCACGAAGCGCTTGTTTTTGTTCGAGTCACGAGCTTGACTCCACCCTTATTTACTACGTAAAAGGGTGTTCATCCCCTCACTTGAAATCAAGTGTGGGTGAAAATAGCAATAAACTCCATGAGGGCGTGAATTTGCTATGGGATGGGGAAATGATAAATTATGATCATACCTGAAAGGAGATGTCATTTCCCTCCATACCTTACCCGTTTTAGTTGATGGCATTGATGATTGGTTCACCTCGTGATGTGGCTGATTAATCGGCTCATATGTCTCCTTGTTAATCACTGAGGTGTCCAAGATTTTGTCTTCTAATTCCTTTGCAAGATCAACTAGAATTGGTTCAGTAGCCGAAGCTTCATAACCATTATCGGGTGATGTGATGGGTTGCACGATTTCATCCATAATTTCAGCATCCTAAATAGAAAAACAAGCAAGATTGTTAGGAATAAAAGAAGAGTTAGAAGTCATGCCGTTTTGTGTAGTGGTTGATTCCTCATTAGCTTGTGGCGTTGCTTCATCACTCTGTAAGTTCTTTGCTTCCATTTTCTTCAATTCATCATTGCATGTTTTTTCATTTCTCACAACCTTCAAGCGTCCTGGAAATGGGATAGGTGGGACATAAGGTCTGATATAAGGTAAATTACTAGGAACCGGTTCGTTGTTGACTTCTTTCATCTTTCCCACCGTTGCTTTGATAGTTCCAACCGCATTCTTTTTACTTTCCAGGACCTTTTGGTTTAATTCTTCGAGCTTAGCCTCCAAACTTCTCCTCTTGGTGTCAAGGTTTTTTAAATTTAAGTCCGCGCCCTCCTTGAATTTTCTAATCCATTCATTATTCGAGTCGTCCATCCTTTTTAGATTATCCGAGAATTTATTGACGGCTTCTTCCAATGACTCAACATACCTGACCTGCTAATATTCTTCTTGTAGAGAGATCTCTTGAATAGCATGAATGCTCTCCTTGGCCATCTTCGTATCACATCCAAGTCTATCAAGCTGCTTGGTGATGTCGCCAATGTCAACCAAGCTGTTGCTATTTGTGGCCCAAGTGGTTGCTCCATCGTACCAATTTCTTGAATGGTCAGCCATCATTTCAATTGATCTAAGGGCTTGTGCATGTGGCATTGTAGGAATAGGTCCTTGAGAGTCGAGCATTTGGCGGGACGAGATGTTTAAACCTTTGTAGAAAATAAGGACCATCTGATGGTTGCTGATATCACGCGTTGGGCATCTGTAAAGAAGGTCATTATATCTTTCCCAAGCTTCATCTAGCGTTTCATCCATCTTCTGTCTGAAGCTCCTTATTTCTTCCATCATCTTAGCAACCTTTGAAGGAGGATAATATCTTCTAATAAATGCATTCTTAAAAAGATTCCATGTATTGATCGACCCAGCAGGAAGCATCTTCATCCATCTTCTGGCTGAACCAGTGAGTGTAATAGGGAACACTCTAAGCATTAATGCATCTTGAGTGACTCCTGGAGTGTGGAAAAGATCTGCGATATCCAATACTCTTCGCACATGCAGGTGGGCATCTTCATCATTAGTTCCCGCGAAAATCTTTTATCTAAGTTCCCTCATGAACTGGCAGCTGATCTCAAAATCGATGTCATCATTAAACTCGGGATATAAGATGCCTGATCTTTGGTTACTTTGAGACAGAGCAATATATACTTCCATAGTGAGCATGTCAAAATTTGAATCGTCCATATCCTGAAATATCAAAAACAAACAAAAACAGAAAAGAAGAGAAAAAGAAAATAAAAGAAAAACTTAAATTAAAATCCTAAATAGCTCCCCGGCAGCGGCGCCAAAAACTTGATGCATGTTTGACTGAACAGGTGTTAAATTTATAGTGTCTCACAATACCTATGGTCTACCCTAGTGCACTAACGGGCAGTGTACCCGGTCGTGTAGTGTAGTATTCGGTAAAACCGAGGTCGTCCCAAGAGCTACGTGGATTGGAAATTAACTTAAGTCTATGTCACGATATTAATGGCTTTTAAGATTGAAATAAAATTAACTAATAAAACAAGGAAATAAAAGAAAGAAGATAAAGGCAAAAGATGTGATCAATGAAGGAGAATGGTGCTAACCTAGTTACTCATCCTAGCTAGTTATATCTACATCTACTTACTTCCAATTACTTCCGGTGGGGTCAAAGTCGAGAGGACAACATTTGGTCAATTCGCCCTAACCTATCAGCAAAGATGGTACCACAGGAGAAATCAAACCGACCGTCATAAGTCCCTGTTCACGGTCCCCTAAGCCGAGTCATTAAGTACCGCTACATGCTAGATTTAAAATAGTGAATGCCCGGCCGTTAGGAACTTAGACACTCACCCACTAATTCTTAAGTTCATCCAAACGATATGTGATCAGTTGGTCAAATCGCACAAGTAGAAAGGGTCGTCAGTTGGTCATATCTTACCCTTCCCGTCTCAGTCCGCTCACCTAGGGTTAGTTGGTCATATCTCCTAGGCAATTGGCCTCTACCGCCATTCAAAACTACCGAACCAAGGGTGGCTACCAATAAACTATGCATGCATACACTTAGAAATAATTATACGGAAGTAATATAAATGTAATCAAAACAATTAAAGAATCATAACTAGGCCAGCACCAGGGTGCTTAGCCAAACATATAATAAATCATACCAACAATAATGAATAAATCATGAATTGAATTGAACATAATGTTTGATACAAATTACTTGATGCAGAGCTAATAATGATGATGATTGCATGAATTCTTCCTTCAAACGGCTTCTTGGAAAATACCCTGGAGTGGTGCCTTAATCGACCCTTAGGAGCGGGGTGAAGAGAGATACTGAAAAATTCAAATTTAGGGCTGTATTTATAGGCCGCGACATAGTTACGGCGTAATTAAATATATTAATTACGTCGCAACTAAAGTTACGCCGTAACTATTATTAAATAGTTACGCCGTAACTATATAAGATTTAAGTAACTTCGTACTTTTAATGGTCAACAATATATGTTGAAACTATTTTGCACTAGTTGACTCTTTTGGCCCCTCATCGTACTTCATATTTTTATAACAAGTCCTTGAAGTAAATAAACTTCATATGAATTGTCGCTTTTAGTCCCTGATCGTACTTGTTATTTTTACTTTTCATCCTCGGAGTAAATATTATCTTCATTTAGCCACTGGACTTCAACTCCTTAGCGCCCAAGTTATAATTTACGGCGTAACTAAATATCCTAGTTACGCCGTAACCTTCACAAAAATAATTACGACGTAACCATAAGAATTGGTTACGCCGTATCCTTCAAAGCTCATATTTACGTCGTAACCTTAGTAGCTAGTTACGGCGTAATCTTCACATAGAATCCAAAGGCCCTCGTAAATCAATCTTCAGAACATATACTTGGCCTTTTATCACTTCTTTTCCGCTCCAACGCCTCATTTATCCTGAAATGCAAATATGAACGAATATGAAAAAATTAAGTACCATATTAATGCAAATGAGGCCATAAACACGGGAGTTTGATATATAAAAGATCAGGCTAATTTGATGTTATCAATTGACTTCATCCAAGATTTATTTATTCGTCTTGTACGTGGATGGTTCCTGATCTGACTACATCTTGGAGGGCTTTCATTTCTCTCTGTGTAGTTAAAAAAACAAGGAAGTTAATATAACAATGACGATAAGGGTGTTTGGTAATTGGTGCAGCAGTTACCAAACACTCCTGTTGCTGCATGGTGTTTGGTGTTTGGTAACATGGTGTTTCGTAACTGCAATGCATCAAGGGATGTTTGGTAATTAGTGCACCATTTTTTTAAAGGCCGAGATACAGGATGAGTATGTGTGTGTTTGGAAAAAAAAATACTTACAAGAACAAGTTTAAAGGGGTCCAATCACTTTTAGTAATAAGCAAAAGTTACTATATTGATATTGATTAAAAAAAACAAGAATCCTGATGATGATACACAAAGCTAATATTTTAAAATATTATACATCTTCATCCTTCACCTTAAGCTGCTTTTCGACAAGCATGGGCCTCTTTTGATGGGGTGGGATGGCTTCCTTCTGGTTCTCGATCATTTCCTTCTAATTTGATGGATTATTGGTAAAAAAAATCCACATCAAGTACATGTATATCCAATATCCACATCATGTACATGTATACTCATGTACATGTATACTCCTTTTTACAAGCTCATGTTAATTAACTTAAGCTTATAGAAGCTAATAGATTATAAAAGCTTTCGTAATCTTTTTTTTTCTTGTTTTTTTTGTTAAAGAGTTACCCTGGGAAAATATATTAAAACCAAAAAGTTAAGTACAATGAAATGTGGTTGAAGTACCACATTAACTTCAAGCATACACTTGATGAGCAAAATAAACCAATGAATCTTTGACGTGCGAAAGACTCAACTACTCTAGCTATACCAATAGAACCATAAAAAATGAATTCATAAAGGAAACCTATGTTGGACAAGTAATGTCTTTTATGCCAAAGTCATATGTGTATATACGTATTAGTATAAATAGGTTACGTAAAGGGCTGTGTTTCCTGTTTGGGCCATGGGCCAACAAACCCATAGGACAGGAAATATGGCAGTTAAGTAGATTAGAATGAAGGGGCGTGTTGCTTCATTGACACCGGTTGTAAACAACACAACCCTTCCTAGAATTATGTCAGTTGTAAACCTATATATATTTTTGTTGAACCATAATCAGGAAGTTAACCCTTTTTAGATTTATATATCAGAATTATTAGAAGGGTTCAACCCAATCTTCCTTGTTTCTTTTATGTATTCTTGAATGGTGATTACATGATGCTTGTTTGATCATAACGATATTGGAAATCAAACTTGTAGAACTTGGTATCAGAGCGAAGTGATCAAACAACACAACAATTCATGTTCAACCATCATTCAAGATTGAAACCTGCCATGGATGTCGATGGAGGAAGAAAAAAAATAATTACACCACCAAACCGGTGGTTAACCAAGAAGAAGAAAAATGGCAGATTCAAGAACATGAAGAAAGTAAAGAAAAGAAACATAGCTGTGCGGTTTTGTTACAAAGAAAGAAGAACACAATTTGTGTTCATAAGAATTCTTCGAAAAATAGAAGAAGAAAAACGAACCTTGAAACCCCGACTCATTATGAGCCCTACAACCATAATGGTTGACAAAGGCATTATGCCAAAGATGAAGATGTGTGAAGATAGTAGGGACAAGGCTATGATGGTGTGGTGGTGATGAGATGAAGATTAGAGATGATAAAACCTTCGCAACAAAATCAAAAGTCATGAAGATTCAAGTGGTGATGGCGGCACTAACCCTGTTGAAATTTGGTTCAATTAGAAACTGAAAAGTCATCAACACCAAGGATCAAGAGCAATAAGTAATCCTAGAAGGCAACGAAGATTGAAGTTTGGCATCAAGACATTAGGGGGAACTGTTGGACAAGTAATGTCTTTTATGCCAAAGTCATATGTATATATACGTATTAGTGTAAATAGGTTAAGTAAAGGGTTGTGTTTCTTGTTTGGGCCATGGCCAACAAACCCATAGGACAGAAAATATGGGAGTTAAGTAGATTAGAATGAAGGGGTGTGTTGCTTCATTGACACCGGTTGTAAACAACACAACCCTTCCTAGAATTATGTCGGTTGTAAACCTATATATATTTGTGTCGAACCATAATCAGGAAGTTAACCCTTCCTTAACCCATCGTGTTTTAATATATCCAATTATTAAAGAGTTCAACCCAATCTTCCTTGTTTTTATTATGTATTCTTGAGTGGTGATTACATGATGCTTGTTTGATCATAACGATCCAGGAAATAAGACCTGTTGAACAACCTACACATTATGTTTTTCCTCCCGAAGAGTTACCCAACGACTTCGAAGCAATAATGTAGACGTTTCATCATAAACATTCTCCACTTTAGCATCGTCATCACTCTCTTGAAGATCAAACAAAACTTTTTTCCCATTATCCTCTCCAGCGTCATTAGTTTCATCGAATTTCAATAGGAGATCAAAAGGGTTGGGAGAGGTAAATCCTGATTTCGAGGATGACGCAATACATTCCTTTGCTACTTCCTTGAGAACCTTAATTTTAGAGTTTAAAGCCTCATGCGATTTTTAAAGAGAAAATATATTGATATCATCCAAGCACCCATTACCATTCTTGGCATTCTTCAACTTTCCACTCTCTTTGACACTGTTCGAGCAATTACTAACATTATTAATTAGAACCAATTTTTATACCAGCCGCTTTGCTACTGTCAGGAGCAATTGAAGGTGCTTGTGGGTGATATTGTTGTTTGCTACCCACATTTAGACCAGCCTTAACACCATTTCTTGTGCTAGTATTCTTACCCATTGAACGCTTATGTACAACAGTTTGAAACCCATCCTCGTTAGTGTTCCACATTTTGCTTATGTCCTTAACAGCTTTTGGACATGTATCGGTAGTATGACCAAAAATCTTAAATGTGGGACATCGCGGAGGCTTCCATTCATACTCTACATTCACCTTCTCACACTTATACAAGATTAGGAACGGCAATCACAACCGATTCTTGCAGCTCAACTTCAGAAGTTATTTTGACCATGGCTCTAGCATACGAACTTGATCCTACCCCACGACTCACTACAAATAGTAGCCGTATATGAGTCCAACATGAGTGGGTTAACTGGGTTACCAATCTTTGAAGCAATGACACTCAAACCGTCGGCAGTAAACGCAGAGAGTGGTACATCATGCAACTTGACCCACACCGGAACACTCGTATGGGACTCCTTTGTTAAGGCCGATATTGGAGTCCATTTATCAAGTATAATGGGAACTGTTCGGATCATCCACAATCCATTTTCGAGTACATCTTCAACACCTTTTTCCGTGGAGAACTTGAAAAAGTAGAAACCTTTTGCGTTCTTTTTTGAAAAAGCCTTAATGTCCTTAATGTATATCAAACTACGTACAATCTTTTATAGAAAAGCTAGTTTTCAAGGGTGACATACATGTAAATCATATAAACATAAACAGTGATATGACTTCAAATACATGTAAATCATAAACATAAACAGTGATATAATAGTCAAAAGAAACTATATATCCATATGTTCAAACTTAAAAGCTTTACAACTGTTTCCTCGATACAAAATTCTACTAATAATGAGGACAATGTAAAGCTATCATTTAAACCCACCCAGCAAATAGTCTAAAATAAAAATCTATACCGCCACCCGAAATCTTCATTTGGAGTTTTCGTTTTCACTCCTGAAATCACAACCACCAAACTTGCTAGAATCAACTCTTCCCACAGAAAGGAATATGTAGTTTGATAGTAAGTCAGATGCAAGCCTCTGCAATGATAACATAATACATTATGAGAAGATAATACATAATTAACTTTAATAAAACAAACTGTGCAAAGATGGTGTTTGGATATGTTTATGTTGTTTAAAGTTTAATAATCGATTTAATTGACAGCGACAATAATGTCTTTCCGTTCACGGGGGGAGCAAATAAGCCCTTAAAATTTGTGACCAAACACCTTCCAAGTATTCAGAATCCAAATTCCAAACACTAATATGATTTCTATTATTCTGAGTTCATTTTGTTTAAATGCTAAGTGAGATCACTAACTTGAGTTTCAGAAGGGAATGTAGCACTGAAAAACATCGTTTGTCTTCGACCAGGTGAAGGCAAATCTGTATTCACAATCCTTCGAATCTTCATATAAAACTCCGACAGCATTTGATCAGCCTCATCTATAGCCAAGTACTTGATATTCATTAGTGAAAGGCATGGTTTATCATCCTCTTCTTCATCAATAATCTCCAGTACTTGTTCTGGAGTAGCTACTAATATGTCCACATCATCTGTTTTTTGGATCGACTACAGTTTACAAAAAAGGCTATCATTATTCAATAAATAGTGTTGTTAATGGTTAAATAAACTTGCAGCAAATAAATATATACCTAGTATAAAAAATTAAATTTATAACGATCCCTAGTAAACAATTAAGTTAAAAAAGTATATATATACCTGATGAAATGCCAGTGTAGCTCCGTAGGAAACTTTGACACCGGTTTGATGACAAAACTTTTTTACTTCTTGGAACATCTAACAAAATTACTTGAAGTTAGAACATAGCAAAAAAAAAAAAAAAAATGGTTGTTTGGCAATGCACTGACCTGATAAGACAGTTGTTCCGTGGGAGACAAAATCAAGGCGACTGGAAAAGCAAACCAACTTGATTCAAAACGGCGGCCTTGCATGACCCCATTGATTATAGGTAAACAAAATGCCGCTGTTTTCCCGCTTCCCGTGGGTGCACATGCCATCAAATCACGACCGCGCATCAGCACTGGTATAGCATGTGTTTGTACCGGCGTTGGTTTAACATACTGGCATTTTACCCTTATATTCTCACTCAAAACCTGAATCAGGTCCATATCGTCAAAAGAATAAACCGGATCGGGTATGAGTGACCCGGTTACCTCAACTGGAATATCATCACAGTTATGTCGTTGTGTGATATGATCGGCATAGTTGTAGGGTTCAACGACTAACCTCAGCAGATCTTGAGGAATTCCCACCTTGGCCTTTATCTTAGCCATAACATTGTCGATGGTATCTGAACTCTCGACTTCCAAAGTAAATGACATTCCACTAAAGGTCTTAACCAAGATTTGCAACCTCAGAACGAGATGAAGTGTTGACTCCTTTTGGATGTTGTAATCGGCCAAGGTGCGACCATCCTCGAGCTGCTTACCAGCAAAGATCAACTTTTGCTGATCTGGAAGAATCTCCTCCTTGTCCTGGATCTTAGACTTAACGTTGTTGATGGTGTCGGAGCTCTCAACCTCGAGAGTGATGTTCTTGCCAGTGAGGGGCTTAACGAAGATTTGCATCTGCACAAACAAAAATTTATAACACAGTAACCCTAGCAACAAATTATACCACAAAAAAGTAGACTGTCTAGTTTTTTTTAGGCCGAAAAGAATATTCATATATGAAGAATTAAAAAAAGGATACCATAATTAGAGAATCGAATCGGATAAAAGGGACTCTTGTTTTTTTTCTTTTAGGTTGAATGGATTTTTTTTGTTTAAATTTATAGGATGCTGAGTCGGTTAAGGATAATTTTGGTGGTAAAATTTCAAATTTGCCCACATCTTTTGCTAATATATCTATTTGTTCTTGTAAACCAGTTGTTAGACTTCGCGCACAAGGCGTTTTACGTTATCACCAACGAAACTTCAATAATTACATATCTCCTCAAATCACGCTTTAAGAGCATTGTACATCATGCATTGAAAACTTGTGTTTTGAGGAAATATGTAATTTTTGAAGTTTCTTTGGGTATATATGAAATCCCCCTTCTTTTTTCATGCCCAATTAGGGGGCCTACAAATACGTACCAAACAACTATCTTTTACCATCACTCCAAACCCACTGCAAAAATACCTTAAACCAAACGGGCCCTTAGTTATATATCCTAATGTTTAGTATATATATATATATATATATATATATTTTTAATTGAGAGTTTTTTTAAAAATTAATAAACCTCTTTACTTGAGACAAAAGGTATCGAGGCTTATATAAGCCATAAGTCTTCATAAGCTCAAGCCATTGAAAAAGGCTTATAGGGCCTTATAACTAGTTAAATGACCTAAATACCCTTACAAAATTGAATTATCACGCAAAAACTGAAAATATATCTGAATTTAATTTGATATTATTTTTTATGCGATTTTGCATTAATAAACCTCAATTACAATTAATTCACCAAACAGCTTTATGAAAATATAAGCCCCGGCTTTCGCCAAACATAGCCAAAACCCATGGCTATTGTGCCAGTTTACAAACGAACATACCCTGAAATCACAGTGGCTTCACACAATAGTAAACTATTTGTTCCATATGGAGCAACCAACTTCATGCCACACTGACCACACTAACTTTGTCATGTTCATATAGAATCAGACCCAAACATTTTCGGTTGTCCACTAACTTTGTCATGTTCATGCCACACTGAGCACACTTGAACTAGGTCTAGGCTAAGGCAACGAGACAAATCATACACTCACACACAACCAAATCAAAGCCGACACTACAACAATCGTGTGGACGGGCGTCCCCGGCAAAAGTCGCTAAACGACAAAATCAAAGCTGACGTGGCACATGAATACGCTGACCTGTTGAAGAAAACTTCAACAAGCTCTTTCGCCGGGGACTTGTCTCCGGGGAAAGTCTGTTGACTATTTAGTATTCTTTGACCGTCCAGTCAGAATTCAACGGTACTTTTCGCCGGGGACCTGTCCCCGGCAAAAATGGTTTACACTTTGACGAAAATTTGACCAGAGTCAATAGCATGTTAATTGTTCCCGCCTTTATTCCCGCCAAAACTTTCCCTGAGGACATGTCCCCGGCAAAAATTGTATTTGCAAAAATATGCTAAAATTATATGTTAAAAATACACAACTTTTAATACACAACTAAAACCCCGATTAAATGTTAAAAATATGAACTTAATTATATTGTGGTTCATTCAGATGTTAAAATGACCTGCTAGAGATGGGTCGGATCAAGTATGTTCAAAGATGTTTGTGGTGGGAAAGTTTCTTCACTAGTTAAAATCAAGACAGATTATTCCAACAACTACAACAACATTTCATTCTCCTTTTAGTTAAACATACTTTTTATTCCAACAACGACTACAACAACTACAAGAACAACAACAACAACAACAACTACAAAGAACAACAACTGCTACTACTACATACGAAGTTTTTCCATGTCACCTAACAGCTCACGAAGTAATGCATCCGATTGACATGCGTGGTCGTCAGGAATCCTTGCCATTTCAAGTCTTGCCTCGAGCATCCTTACTCTTGTCTCTAGCACATGTTTTTGTGATTCCAGCAAGTTTATCCTAAGATCTTTGGCAGCGCAGCTCGAGCACTTTGTTGGTGCAGATCCAGAACCTTGAGATGTTGAACCATAAGAGATTGTTCTTAAGTACTCGTCAAATTCATTCTTCCACATAAAATATCCGCACCCATTATCTTCTTTTCTGGGCTTTTACATAATAAGAAAATTATAAGAGATTACAACCCAATTATTTGTATATTTACATATAGAAGAAATGTATGATTGTTTACCTTCGATAGAGGACATGCATAATATTGTCGTCCAGCTGAATATTCTCTATGTGATGTTCTTAATCTTATATTTCCTGCTCCACAAGAACACATAAAAGGATTAAATGGCTCCATATCAGGTTTTGAAATTTGTGTGAAGATAAGAGGTTGTGAGGTTGAGTGGTTTTGAGAATAAGAGGTTGTGAAATTCTTGTAAAGATAAAAGAACTATATAATGTGTTTGTCATGTTGGTTGGAAGTTTTGGCGCCATTGTTTTGATGAGAATTTTTGGCGCCATTTTTTTGGTGGGAAGTTGAGACCAGTAGACAACTGCAAAAATTTGGACCTATGTAATAATAATAATAATAATAATAATAATAATAATAATAATAATAATAATGTATTGATGTATACCATAGCACCTATAATTGGTCGTTTAACATGATACATATACCATAGCACCTATACTTGGTCGTTTAACATGATACGTATACCATAGCACATATACTTGGTCGTTTAACATGATACGTATACCATAGCACCTATACTTGGTCGTTTAACATGATATGTATACCATAGCACCTATAATTGGTCTTTTAACATGATACGTATATCATAGCACCTATAATTGGTCGTTTAACATGATACATATACCATAGCACTATAATTGGTTGTTGAACATGATACGTATACCATAGCACCTATAATTGGTCGTTTAACATGATACGTACATCATAGCACCTATACCCGGTCGTTTAACATGATACGTATACCATAGCACCTATACCCGGTCGTTTAACATGATACGTATACCATAGCACCTATACTCGGCCGTTTAACATGATACGTATACCATAGCACCCATAATTGGTCGTTTAACATGATACGTATACCATAGCACCTATAATTGGTCGTTTAACATGATACGTATACCATAGCACATATAATAGGTCGTTTAACATCATACGTACACCATAACACCTATACTCGGCCGTTTAACATGATACCTATACTATAACACCTATACCCGGTCGTTTAACATGATACGTAGCCGTTTAACATGATACGTATACCATAGCACATATAATTGGTCGTTTAACATGATACGTATACCATAGCACCTATAATTGGTCATTTACCATAGCACCTATAATTGGTCGTTTAACATGATACGTATACCATAGCACCTATAATTAGTCGTTTAATATGATACGTACACCATAGCACCTATACCCGGTCGTTTAACATGATACGTATACCATAGCACCTATACCCAGTCGTTTAACATGATACGTATACTATAGCACCTATACTCTGCCGTTTAACATGATACGTATACCATAGCACCTATACTTGGTCGTTTAACATGATATGTATACCATAGCACCTATACTTCATGATACTTATACGTATATATAGTATATAAATACCTATAAAACATTTATATATAAATTCCGTGTCCACGCCGTGTCCGTGTCATATATTTTTAGACTTTGCCGAATCGCCGTGTCCGTGCAAACTAGGTTAAAAGTAATTAAAATAATTTTATAATTTTTAGGTTAAATTTAAATTGATTTATTATTAATTTTAATTATTTAAAATGATAATAAAGATTTTTTTTAAAAAGAAAATTGAATAATTATACCTTTTCCCGGGGACGTGTCCCCTGGGAAAGGTTTGGCGAAAATTTTCATTTTCCCTCCTCTCTTTTACTTTATCCCGCCATTACTTTTCCCGGGGACATGTCCTCGCCAAAAGTGTCACTAGAAAACAAAGAATAGTTTCGCCGGGGACCTGTCCCCGGCAAAAGTAGAAAGCAAATATTAACCTAAATAATTGACAGATTTGGTCATACTTGAAAAAAAAAAAACGAAAGTCGTCTTCTTCTTCTTCCTTGGTTCACTGCTCCACCACAGCTCACCATAGCACCACCTCCAGCACAACTGCTCCACCACAGCACCACCTCCACCACCACTGCTCCATCACCACTACACGCGCACCACTGTGCACCATCTTCTTCTCTCCTCTCAATAAAATGATTCTATCCTCAATCCCTCTCAAAGTTTGATTCTTTCTCTTCTCTTCTCATTTCTTACTCTCAACTAATACCATCTCCTTCTCTCCTCTCTAACTGGTATTTTTTTAATTAGTTAAACATATTTTTAATTTTTGTAATTTCTTTTTAATTGTTTATAAATTTTGTCAATTGTTTATAAATTTATAAGTTTTGTGTTACTTGTTTTGATTTATTTTGTTTTTTGGTATATATAGCTGCTACTGAGAAGCCGATACCCGAAGCCGAGACCACAACGCACGTGCTCTCGAGACCCCACAACCGAGGTATTTTGTTTTTGTGTTTATGCTTGTAGCGGGGACATGTCCCCGGCGAAAGTTTATAGTTATTAATTTGTGTTTATAGTTTATAGTTATTAACTTGTATAGAAGCTTGGAACTACATACATTGTTGTTTATAAAAATTCACCTTTTCAACAAAAACAGAAAAAATACTACGTACATTACTGTTTTGGAACTACATTGCGTTTGTGGACTTGGGTTCGACCCATTGCTGCTGTGGGACTGCAGTACAGGGGGGCAAAAGGGGGGGGGGTGCTTATAAATAAGCACTTAAAGGGGATTTTTGGTTTCTGCTTATGTGAGAATAAGCACATAAGTGGTTATTTGATTTTTACGTCTCTAAAATCAAGTACAAACGGCCTATTTTAGATTGCATAAGCAACCCATATCAGTCCCAAACGGCCTGTTTCAGCAGCATTTTAAAGCTCACATAAGCTTCTAAATTAGAATCCCATTGCCTTTTCTTAATCTTAGGTGTATGAAGTTTACATATTTGGCATTAGTTAGGATTCTAGAGTGGATTTACTAGCTTAATTTTGAGCTTGAAAGACCCCTGGTTGCTTGGTTTATGCTGTCCAAACAGCAGCCCAAAAAGGGGTGTTTGGGTTTGCTTATTTTCTGCACTAAAGGGGTGTTTAACCCAAAGAAATACGACCTCTCTGAGATATATGGTTTATGCCGGAAAGGTACGAAGTTGGACTAATTTGGAAACATTGGGCAGTTTACTTTATACCTACTATTCCGTCTGGTTTTTGGTTCCTAGTCTGATTTTATTAGTAGCCATGATTGGGGCTATAGTATCGACTATGCATAGGACTACTAAGGTGAAAAGACAAGATGTATTCCGACGAAATGCTATTGATTCTAGGAGGACTATAATGAGGGGGATGACAGATCTACTAAAGGAAAGTCGCTTGGTATTGGTTCGAATCCAATTCGTGAGATGGCCATCTTGGTCATATAGATGTCTTGACACCCTTATTTTATTTTCTCATTTTCGAATGACTGTCCCATTCCATTTTTGGTATAACTGGACCCGCTATACGATGTATTAGTAGCCTTTAAGCGAAAAGAAAGGACAGGATAGATACATACCATAGGATAGGGATCTCCTGATGAAGTCAATCAGAAATTTTTTTTTATCTTATCTCATGGAATGAGCAAAGACCAGAATTCGTTTCGTTGGATGGGATTTATGCAGCAGTTCCTTCTTATTATAAGGTGTCGTAAAGGTGCTTAAAGGGATCTCTCCTTTAGTTTGTGCTTCCACCCGGGCTTTTCCTTCTGTTTTATAGAGACCGAGGAAATTCTTTTTCAGCCCCGAAAGGGTGCGTTTGGTTAGCAGTTGGACAGTCATGCTTATGAATTAAAATAACGACTATTACTCATCTCTATCTATTCTTAACTTTTTCATAGATTCGTGAATTAAAAGTAAAGAAGGACCCAAGTTGTACCGCCGAGTTATTCGCCTTGGCTTGCGGACCATCATGTACTGCAGTCTCAGTCAACTCTTCCGTAGTCAACGGTGTGAAGTTTATCGTACACGACCGTGATTTACGTCGTTCAACTCAAAACAGCGGAATTTCAACTACTAACCCTGATGGAGGAATGCATTATGGCCAGCTTGAAGAAATTCTCGAGTTTTCATATATTTCATTCAATGTTGTGTTGTTCAAAATCAAATGGTTCAACACTAATAACAGTAATCGCGTAAAATGCTGTACCTATAGAAACAACATTACGTAAAACGTGTATCGTTTCAAAATGAACCATTCATTCTTGCAACGCAAGCAACAAAAGTCTTTTACCTTGATTTCCCGGGTAAACGTGGTAATTGGAAGGCCATCCAAGATTCTTTTCATCGAAAAATTTGGAACCCGGATATCATTGTGGTAGAAGACAATCAGGATGTTGTACATGACAACAACTCATCACATATCACACTCTCTACTGAGTTGGATCAGTTGGATTATAACATTATAAATATAGATGTTCAACCAGCGGAAGTTGAGGCACCACCACCAATTATCACTATTGTGGAAGATGAAGATGATATTGATTATGATGATCACGTTCCTCATGATTTAGCATCTGATGATGATGATGACCACGAGAATGAAGATGATGAAGATGGCAGTACTAATAATGTTGAATTTTATGTTGATGATGTGGGAGATTAATCTCAAATTGTAATTTGTAGAACAACACTTAATTATTTGAATGAAATTGTTATCGAGTGGTTAAATGTGTTTATTTGTTTATTTATTTATTTATTTATTTATTTATTATAATTATCTTGTTGATATATACTGTTAAATGTGTTTATTTGTTTGTTTGTTTATTTATTTATTTAATTATACATATGTTTCTTCACTAATTTATATGTTCATTTAACAAATGGCAGATGTTGTAGCTAGGTCTCACGGTGGCGATGGAGGTAATTCGCCACCTCGTGGTCCCTCGAGGAGGATAGGCACCAATTGCCTGCGTAAGAATTTCTGAATTAGTTTTAATTAAACTGTATTTGATTACATGTTATTTTAAATTGATAACTTGTTATTTTATGTCATCGTCACTTGAATTTGATTACTTGTAGGCTCTAAATCCAAAGCTGCCAACCCAACGCCAAAATTGGGAAAGGTAGGAAGGTGGTGCGTGGTCCCACTAAGAACACGACACTCAAGGCTAGGGTGGCACTGGATCGTCGTCCTGTGTCGATCGATTTTCGGGTCAACCAGGAGGGGTTTTATACACACGTGGGCCCTCATGCTTCTTGGTTCTCCAACTTTGTTGGGGATGTGTTACGGGACTCGATTCCCATGTTTTGCGATTCATGGGCTAAGGTTCCCGAAACAGCCAAGGCCCACATCCATGAGCATCTACACGTAAGTTTTTTTAACCTTTATTTTTTTAATTATTGTGTTTATTTATTCAAACTTGTTTGTTTATTTAAATTTGTATATTTTTTTATTTATATTTTATTGTAGCACTACTTTGATCTCGACCCACACATTGCTGGCCCGAATGAAGACAAGATTGTTGACAGTATCGAGTCTTATCTCCAAAAATGATACGATGACAACAAATATAGATACAAAAAAGATAACTTTACGGCAGCAGGTGGGGTGGCGAAAATTGAGGAGATCAAAAGACAACGTCCATCGAACAAGACACAAGAGGATTGGGATGCGTTGGTAAATTTCTGGATCGACACTTTATAATAATAATAATTATCATTATCATTGTTTTATTATAATAATAATTATTATTATTATTATTATTATTATTATTATTATTTTTAATAATAAATCAACGCTTTTATTAAAAACTCATAGGATTTACAAAAAATTAGTGGGAAGCCGAGAAACCAACTGAGCCCCCACACCTCTAGCAATAGCAAAACCAATCCTATTAAAAATATGAACCGCAGCACGCGCTCCAATATCTTGAGTCATAGAGAATCGTCGAATGCGCTTTAGTAAGGTTACTGCATCCTTCTCAAGTTCGCCAAAAGAAGAAAAAGAAAATGGGAGAAACCCATATCCAATATCCGCACATTTAGCATCGTATTTGACTCGTTTACGTTGTGCAGCATGAATGATCGCACGCCCTGGCATAAAATCAGTCATCCCAGATTGCGTCAAGGGCGACGATCCCGTAAGATCAACACATACTATTATTATTATTATTTTTTTATTTTTTTTTATAAAAACATCACTTCATTAGAAAATCATAGAAAATTACAAGAAATTAGTGGGGAGCCGAGAAACTAACTGGGCTCCCACTCCTCTAGCAATAACAAAACAAACCCTACTAAAAATATAGTTAGCACCACGCGCGCCAATATCTTGAGTGACCGAGAACTTTCGGATTCGCTTCAGCAGGGTCATAGCTACCTTCTCGAGTTCACCAAAAGAAGAGAAAGAGAAGGGGATGAACCCATATCCAATATCAGCGCATTTGGTTTCGTACTTGACACGTTTGCGCTGTGCAGCTTCAATCACGGCACGCCCTGCCACAAAGTCAGTCATACCAGTTTGCGTCAAGGGTGATGACCCAGTAAGATCAACACATACATCAAGGCCTCTCTCCCACGAGTAAAGTAACAAATCAGCTGGGCGTAAGTGTTTATCCCTGTCTCCGCAGAGCCCAATATCAACTTCTTTACGAGCCGAAACCCCTACCCGGGAGCAGATATTAGCGAGAGTATCACGCACCACATTATTTCGATGTTTAATACCAATAATACATGCGCACGATACGGCATGATCCCCATAGATATCACCCGTAAAAACCTTGGAACAAGCAGAGCACGGCATCTGAGTGGAGAAAAGGAGAACACCTAGACGATAGCATAAAACACACCGATAGGTTTTAGCATTCATAGTCTGCCCTAACCCAACTATCGGGACTACTCTGAGCCAGTCTGAAGTATGGTCTTCCATTTGCGATCTCCATTGGGCCATCTGTCTAGAAGATAGGCAGAAGGTGGATTCAGACTCTTTTGTGACACGTGTGAAATATAAAACTGCCAATTTCTTCATGAGTTTGGGGGCAGCAATTTCACAAGAGCTACCCAAAAGGTCGGTCTCCATTTTCTCGTTAAAAACATGCAGAGCATCATCAAAGGAAGATCCAGAGGCACCAACACCAGACTGCCGGAGAAGTTCAGTCTGTAGGCTGGCCAATTGGAGTCTAGAAGCAAGGAAGGCATAATTCAAAACATCACCAGCAGCGTATACACCAAGCCCCCCAAATTCAAAAGGAAGAGTGGCCAGTCTCCGTTGCCAATTTCCGAACCCAGGCCCAGAGGCAGTGACAATACGCTCCAAAGAGGAGCGAAGTGCTTCATCGAATAAAATCTGAGCACGTTCAAAGACACGGGGGGAACATGTGCGCATAGAGAAATATAGCTTGGAAATGCTAGCACATGCACGGAGAAGTAGCAACTCACATTGGGGATCATTTAGCTTAGCAACAGCGTCCATAAGTTCAATGGTTTTAGAAACTCGTTTCAAAACGAGCTTACTGCTAAACTCAAGGTCAGCACCAACAGGCCCACCCAACAATTTTACACCATGCAGGGGCCGGGCAATATTTGGAGCGAAAACACCTGCGAGTCTGCTTCTTGGATCTTCCCTTGGCCAAAAAACCTCAGTTTTATCGACGTTGAGGTGCAAACCATAATGAGGTCCATCTATCATAATGAGCTCCAGGGCCTACCCAACAAACAGAGTATCTCCAATGATCGTACCATCATCTAGGTACCAAGCTTGAAAGGGGAGAGAAAAAGAGTATTTGATTTTGCGAGCCAAAGGATGTAGCACCAACGCAAAAATGAGAGGTCCGAGAGGGTCACCTTGCTGCACGCCTTGGTGTGACCATAAGGTGTGTTACCCATAATATAATCTGGCTGGGCTGGAATAGCAAAATTCAACCCAACGTGATATGGCAGGACAGTGGAGGCGAACTTCTTGTAACATAACCTCACGGTCCACCAGATTGAAGGCGTTTTTGAAATCCACCAACAACATCGAAAGACCCACATCATCTCCACGGTCTTCAACAAACCGAATCACGGCATGAAGAATGGACTCCCCTCCTCCAGAAACCCCAACTCCGAACTGTAGATCATTCAAGTATCCATCTAAAGAGTGGCCAATCATAGAAGCTCCCACCTTGGAGACTAAACGCCTCCAGACAGTCCCCACCGCAATAGGACGAATACCACCACCTGGTTTGATCAGCGGTGTGAGAGGAGCACTGGCAATATACTCGCCCAAAGCCTTATGACACTTACCATCAAGAAAAAGATTTACCACATGGGTGATGGAGTTGATTAACTCATCAGATATAGCCACAGCATCACCGCTAAAACAATCCAAAAGGTGTTGGGCACGTAAACCATCACGACCACAAGATGTACCACGGGGGAAACTCTTAATCATGTCAAGAACCACAGCAGGAGATGCAATGAGGTTATGATGATCAATAGGTATGTCAGGCAGTGAAGGAGCAGACTTGAAGGGATGCTTAGCCTTTAGGTCCTCAAGGGTAGTATCATTGTAAGGAGCAACACCTGAAGAAGAAAGAACTCCGACAGCAGCAGTATAATGACCATCACAAATCCAGGTTTTCCTCCTCAATATTAGACCAAGTAGGGGAGGGTTCAGCCAAAACCTCTCTAACAAGCTGCAAACTACCACCAGACGTACCCCAAGCCCGAATGGCATTAGCGATATATTCTTTTTGATGCTGGCGCTTGGTAGCAGACCTACACTCCATGTTACTCCTCGGGGCAAAAGGTTTTAAGGAGACAAAGAGGCAAGGCTAACAGGCTAACCCAACAAGAAATGTCTTCAGGTGTGTAGATCACCTTATCAAGAGCTCCTTTCAAAACACGAGAGAATCCCAAACGGCACTTTGGTGGGATGGATTTGACAGTGTGCAACCCTTTAGCGAGCAAAGTGTCAAGTAAGTGTAGATCAAAACTAGAGTGCTCTTCCAAAACCAAATCTTCAACGCAAGCAAGGTGAACAGAAGAGGGAACTTGGGGCTTAGCGAGATCAAATAACACAAATCTAACAACACCATCACCACAACCGGGGGGTGGCACAAAATCAGATCCATGCCGACATTTAGAGAGAAGAGTATGCGTCTTAAAACAAACTCCACACAACCAAAGACCCATACGTTTCAACGTAACCTCAGCAGCCTAAAAAACAACCAGATTAGTGGCCAAAGAAAGTTTGGTGGTGGCTAGTGCATCCTTATTGAAATGACGATCACGAAGATGAGAAATCAACGAGGTTTTGGTAAGCCCATTCCCACTACCGTCTTGACAACCACTCAAACCCGCAAAAGGACAATGAAACCGAATAATAGCAATAATTGTGTGTTTTTTTTTTTTTTTTTTTTTTTTTTTTTTTTTTACAAAAATGCAAGAAAACAATCTAAGGCTAAAATAAAAACTGCATAAACGAGAAACACAACAATAACCACGGCGGGCCCCACCAATACAAAATACTAAACTAATACAAAAACTAAATAAAACAATTAGGCATGTACAAGCAAGGTCCCACTGTTGGAACAAGACACAACAAGCTTGGGCCCCATCTAGACATGAAATACCAGGATCACAACAAAACCAAAGGGATAAAATAAAAACATCACGTGGGCCCCACCAAAACAAAAACCAGCAAACCAGTTCTCACTACAAATCGCTACCAGAGTTTGGACAGCCAAGTCGCTACCCGCAAAAGAGCAAACAACCAAAACGCTTTCCAATATTCTGTGTCAAAACACAGAATAACCCAAGTCGCTGCCAGGATAACCCAAGTCGCTACCAGAAAACGCTTTGAACCCAGCAGCACAAAAAGAGAGACCGGTGATGAAAAACAGCAACAACCTACACAGGTGAGGGCACACGCAGTGATCAACACCCAAACGCACAACCCACCAGAGAACCCCACCAGACGATAGTACGGCGACCTACTCACACCAACCCACAACCACGACACCGGTACGGGAATTAACTGACACCAACCCACGACCACGACACCGGTGAGATCAAGATGATCTAGTGGAGAAGATGATCAAATCTTCCTCCTACATCATTATTATTATTATTATTATTATTATTATTATTATTATTATTATTATTATTATTATTATTATTATTATTATTTTATTTATTTATTTATTTATTTATTTTTTATAAATCATCACTTTATTAAAAACTCATAGGATTTACAAAAAATTAGTGGGAAGCCGAGAAACCAACTGGGCCCCCACACCTCTAGCAATAGCAAAACCAATCCTATTAAAAATATGAACCGCAACACGTGCCCCAATGTCTTGAGTCATAGAGAATCGTCGAATACGCTTTAGTAAGGTTACTGCATCCTTCTCAAGTTCTCCAAAAGAAGAGAATGAAAAGGGGAGAAACCCATATCCAATATCCGCACATTTAACATCGTACTTGACACGTTTACGTTGTGCAGCATCAATAACCGCACGCCCTGGCATAAAATCAGTCATCCCAGATTGCGTCAAGGGCGACGATCCCGTAAGATCAACACATACATCACTCCCACCATCCCAAGAGTATAGTAATATATCAGCCGGTCGTAAGGATCTGTCCCTATCTCTATAAAGCCCAATATCAACCTCCTTACGAGCTAAAATTCAGGACCGAGAACATATATCAACAAGAACATCACGCACAATGTTATGCCGATATTTAATGCCAACAATACCCGCATACGCAACAACGTGATCCCCATAAATATCTCCAGTAAAAACCCTAGAACAGGCTGAACACGGTACCTGAACAGTGAAAAGAGGAACACCCAACCGATAGCACAACACACAACGATAAGTCCTGGCATTCATAGTTTGTCCCAGTCAAGATATCGGAGCCACCCTAAGCTAATCTGAAGTATGATCCTCCTTTAGTGAGCTCCATAACGCCATCTATCAAGGAGATAGATGGAATGTAGATTCAACAGTGTGGGTAACCCGATCGAAATATATATCTGCCAATTTCTTCATAAGTGTGGGGGCAGCGACCTCGCTAGGGTTACTCAAAAGGTCAATATCCATATTCACATTAAAAGTACATAGAGTATCATCAAAAGAGGGACCAGCAGTTACAATACCAGAACTATGGAGAAGCTTAGTCTGTAGGCTAGCAGATTGAAGTATAGAAGTAAGGAAGGCATAGTTCAAGACGTCACCTGCAGGTTAATAATAATTAAATAATAATTATAATAATAATAATAATAATAATAATAATAATAATAATAATAATAATAATAATAATAATAATAATAATAATAATAATAATAATAATAATAATAATAATAATAATAATAATAATAATAATAATAATAATAATAATAATAATAATAATAATAATAATAATAATAATAATAAATGTGCGGATATTTATGCTGCACAGCGTAAACGGGTCAAGTACGATGCCAAATGTGCGGATATTGGGTATGGGTTTCTCCCCTTCTCTTTTTCCTCTTTTGGGGAACTTGAGAAAGATACAGTCACCTTACTCAAGCGTATTCGTCGTTTCTCTATGACTCAGGACATTGGAGCGCGTGCAGCAGTTCATATCTTTAATAGGATTGATTTTACCATTGCTAGAGGTGTGGGGGCTCAGTTGGTTTCGAGGCTCCCCACTAATCTTTTGTAATCCTATGAGTTTTTAATAAAAGTGTGATTTATAAAATAATAATAATAATAATAATAATAATAATAATAATAAAGTGATGTTTAAAAAAGTGATGTTTAAAAAAAAAAAAAAAAAATAATAATAATAATAATAATAATAATAATAATAATAATAATAATAATAATAATAATTCATTTATATAATAGTTTTTATAATTTAAAATACGCAGGTTAAGCTTTGGACAAACCCCAAGAAGCAGAAGATATCAGAGGTCAACCGACAAAACCGCATGGCGAATACGAGTTCTAGCCTTCACGGATCTCAGTCGTTAGCTGCTATTCGCCATAACTTTGTAAGAAACTATTTAATCATTTTATTTATATATATACATGGTGTTTGGTGTGTCGTTATTGATTTTATTTCTAAACAGTTGAGCAACGAGGCTAAGGCGGCGGTTGGAGAAGACTTGATAGAGCTTTACCGTCGGAACCATATGAGGGGCGATGTCTTTGAGTCCCCGTTATCTGAGACTAGATATGTAAGTATAATTTATTTTCAAAGTCACCCATTTTGATGAAATATAATGCATCACGACTTATATATTACTTTTCTTGTTTTTTTTGTAACTAAACAGAACGAGATGATACAAATGCGGGAAGAAAGCACCTCCGATGGGACCAGCATGACTGACCGCGAGATTCTGCGTACCATGATAGGTGATAAGCAGCGCGGTCATATTCCTGGTGTAGGTCAGGTCTTACCCGGCGGTGGAGTGAAGAAGACCTTTAGCGCCTCCCGACCTCGTGATGAAGCGGACGTGTCCTCACTGCGGGAAACAGTGCAGAAACAGATTGAGGAGCTCGCTACACAGAGGACTCAGATGGAGCAGGTCATGGAGTTTGTGAGGTCATTCCCGGGTTGGCAGGAGCGACTACAGTCCGCCCCGGGATCAAGTGCTACTCCACCAGGTGGGTCGGGATCTGGTGCTACTCCAGAGGGTGGGTCGGGATCTGGTGCTACTCCATCCGGTGAGTCTAGAGATACCGGGGACGGGAGTGGGGGTAGTGGGGTTTGAGATGCCGATTTATGTTAGTTTAACACGTTTTGGATATGTTTGTAGAGAATAACATGGATTATTATGTCGTTTATGTGCATTATGTGCTAGGATTCCCGTAAATGGATTATACGTATAGTTTTGGACCATTTTCAGATAAGTAGCTTATGTATAGTTTTGTAGATGATCATGCGTTAACGGTTTAGGAATCGTTTTGGCGATTTTGGAAACAAACAACCATGTTAGCGATTGATGGGTATATATGATATTATGTTTAGCTAATTTGTGTTGTTGTAGCATAAAACATGTTCTGAAAAAACAGGTTGTGACATTGTAGATTTTTCCGGAAAATTTCCAAAAAAAATCTAGAAATTACCCATTTTGCAGCAATTTTCTGAAAATGGGTCAGATAATTTTCCCAGGGACATGTCCCCGGCGTAAGGTTAAAAGCTAATTTCATATTACTACTTTCACCGGGGACACGTCACCGGCAAAAAAGAAAACACAACAGTAGCGTGCAGTTTTTACAGGGGACAAGTCCTTGGCGAAAAGGATTAGCTCAACAGTGGTATATAACTTCCCCGGGGACATGTCCCCGGCAAAAAGAGTGCCACGTCGGACTAATAATGTAATTAGGTAAATAAACTAATATTGAAAAATAATTTTCCCCGGGGGCCTGTCCCCCGCAAAAACAGATGCCACGTCGGACATGTTTGCTGGGTGACAAATGGCTGTGGGACCCACATGTCCTCGGAAAAAGTGATTACTAGTCCCCGAGGAAAGTTTTCCCGAGAGGGTATTACCGGGGGACTTTCACCGGGGACATGTCCCCGGGGAAAGGTTTCGCAAGGGACTTGTCCCCGACGAAAGCCCTGATATTTCCCCTGTGAAAGCCACGATTGTTGTGTGCGAGTTAATTACTTAAATGGACAAAACAAAAAAAAATAATAAAAAAAATAAAATAAAAAATTGGTTTTCAGCCTGTAGACTTCGCGATTTTTTTCTCAAAAAGTGAAGTAAGTGCAAAATTATAATGAAGTCGAGAAAAAATAAAATTGGAATCGAGTGAAAAAAAAAATCGCACAATTAAGCAGTCTATATTTGATTTTTTTTTCAAACAGAAAAATGATCTAAATGTGATAAAAAAAATCCCTTAATCTATTTAAGTCATTAGCCATCACACTTGAAACAAGATATGCAATAAGGCGATGAGACAAATCATATCCTCATACACAACCAAATAAAAAGCCATATAAAACATTCATGAAAACATTGCAAGTGACCAAACATAACTATTAATACATTAATTCAAACAAATACCACATTTTTCATCAATGCTTTTGTAAGTTTCATATCAATATCTTCAAAATGAGCTCAACAACGACATACATTAATTTATATTATTTTTTATTTATTGCACTAGTATGATATTCTAAACATAGTAAAGCAAGGCTGATTACGGTTTGAAAACTGAACTAACCGATCAAAGTCGGATTAGACCGAAAGCCAATTTGGTCCAAATCACTGGATCGAAATGTTTGGTCCAGAGGTCCTGGTACCTGGTCTAAAGGAAATGATCGGCTGTGCGTAAGACCAAATCAGACCAGACCGAGGACCGAAATACATGTCCGCTCCGGGTGGTTCCTTCGATCTGCTTTCTCGATCTGGTTTAGTTTGTGGTCTATTATACTCAGCTCTATTATAAAGTATAATTATATACTTAATTCTTTTTATTTTTATTTTTCTTTTATACATGTTCAACAAGATTGTTATCTTTCATTTAATAAGTCTTATAACAAAATGTGTTTCCTATTCTACCCTCAACTACTTATTTAATCTCTTGCAAACCTTCCTTTGAAAAGTCAATCTAATTTTTAAATATAGATATAGAAGAGTTATTTCATTTGTTCAATACTTAATTAATTATACTATAATTGTTGGCGGACAATAAAAGTGAGACGGAAGGAGTAGTGAAAACATTAGAACAAATTTTATTTAGTGGAGGGATGATTTAATATGATTCATTTTTTTCACTATTTTAATGTAAATCTTGGATGCTAATATTGAAGATGCTTCTTATCTGTTTAGACTTAATCTATGTTTAGAAAAAATAAATAAATAAATAAATAAAAGAAAAAAAATACTCACACTTACATAATCTTTGGTCCTTTGCAAAATGCTTTTTGGATAGTGGTTAAAACACATGTTTTCCTGGTTTAATATTAAAGGTAAAAAAATAGTTATGATTATTTGAAGTGTTTTACAAAAGAATGACTAAACTCATGAACCACTACATGCGCATAACCTAAGCACCTAACACACATATATAAACTAGATGCGTCAAGTGGCCAAAATCAAAAATTAATTTTAGCAAATTTATAAAAGATATGGGCACATTTTGCCTTTTCCTGTTTTAAAATGAGCATGATTTGCTCATTTAGAAAGTTCGTCAACAAAGGAAGCAAGAGGAGAAGATCTAGGTATTGGAGGCAATGAAAGCCCGACTTGATTTCCAGGAAGCCTCACGACATTCCAAGTCGGGGGCACTGAACGGAAGGAAAGATTTGAGGAAAAAACTCGAGTCTAACAGACACCTAGACACACACGAAGGCTCCGGCCGAAGAAGTGACCGGTCTAGATCACCAATAAAGAAGAACACGGAAAAAGAAACGGTGTTTAAAAGATTAGAAAAAGGCGTATTTCGTAGGTTCGGAGATAGAGAGAGGACCACTTCAGTGTACTCCAAAAACTCCAAACGATCAACCAGTCGTAGTGCCCAAAGAGGGGATGAAAGCTACTATCAGAGCTCTTACTCACAAAGGGCGGAACCCACTGCCAGAAGGTGTGGGGGCAAAAAGGCATCCTCGCGGAAGACGGACGAGCCTTTTGAAAGCGAAGACAGTGGAAGTAGACATTGGAAGTCCGGATCCAAAAAGCAAAAGTCAAATATCGATGACGACGACCTAGCAAAGTCGCGGGCATGCAAGGAGACTGATCTGTTCACCCTCGCATTCGTTATTTTGACCTACCAAAAAAGACCCACATGCCAAATAATGTCAAGACATATGACGGGAGTGAAGACCCCGAAGATCACCCCAAGATTTTCCAAACAACAGCAAAGGTGGAGCGTTGGGATATGCCAACATGGTGTCACATGTTCAATTCCACACTTACCGGATCCACTAGGGTTTGGTTTGACGACCTTCCCCCAGAGTCCGTTGACAGCTACGATGACTTAAGAGAAGCATTTCTAGCAAATTTCCTCCAACAGAAGAAGTGCATAAAAGATCCTATAGAGCTTCATCCCATTAAGCAAAGAGAAGGAGAATTCACAGAAGACTTCATACAAAGATTCAAGGAAGAAATCAGGGATGTAAAGGGAGCACAGAAACTCATGAAAATCTCAGGATTCATGCACGGAATAACAAATCCGAAACTAATTAAATGCCGTCGGGCTTCAGCAGTGACGTCGTCTGATTCTGGATCTAGGCCGTCTGGGATGAAAAGTCTTAGTGACGCCCTTCCTCTTCAAAGCCTGACGCCGTCAGGTGTATTTTAGCAAAAAGTCTACTGAGCCTTCAGAGATTTTAATTAGCATAAGGGGACGGCGTCGCCCTTTGATTGGGACGCCGTCAGGTGCAATTCCAGCAGCTTGAGTGTCTTTGATCTTGACTTAGCCATTTTCTTCATGAATTCACTCCTTTTCGTCCAAATATGCATCATTCCAGCATTTTGCTTCCAAGAGTCCTAAAAAGTGAAAAGGAACAAAATTAAGCAGTAACGGATATAAAAGTGGGCGATTAAGGGCTTAAATGACCCCTTAAAAACGTACATTTTAAATCCTTATCATGTTGCATCCCACTACCAGGACAAGTCCCAAGGGCAGTTGCTATCGGGTGTTGTGTTTGGTGCTTATTAGGGAGAGGTCCAGGATTCGAGCCTGGCTCACCCTGGAACTCCCCTTTTGCATTTTTTTTCATTTTTTCTTTTGAAAACGTTTTATAACTTAAAAATAACAACTTTTTATAAAAGCAAAATTTTGAAAACAACAAATAAGCAAAAACAACAGCAGCAGATCAGTTTCAACTAAAGGGCTTATCCAAACACCCCTAATGTAAAGCTAACAACTAAATGAACTAGATAAGCTACAAGGGAGCTTATGCTACTTCTAATAAGCAAAAATAAGCACAAGAACAAGGCATAAATAAGCAGATGCAGTAGCAGACAGTTACAAAATAAAGCTAATCCCAAACACACCTTATCAGACTTCAAGGGTACAATGAGCATAGACAAGCTATCCTAAAGTTCAAAAAAAAAAACTATAGCATACACATTTTGGAATCAAAATGAGCTAAAAGACTTAAATTAAACTCAAGAAATAAGCAGAAGGATGAAAGTAGAATTACGTAGATCATATTCATACGTGATAGCTAGCTATCCACAAACAGAAATATGTAATGAACCTTAGATAAACTTGTCAATGGATATAAAAGGATAGACCTCATGTCTGGGCAATGCAAACAAACTCGATATATATTCAGTACGTATAACTACTATACCAACACTAGTATATCACTTCTGGCGACAATTTTTTAACCATGCCGACGCCTTGTCGTCGGCAATATATGATCCCAATAATATGGCGTAGGCCACAGATAGTCTTAATTGCTTCATTGGGAGTTACTGTCCGACTAAAAAATAATAACCATGCCGACGACGTTGTGGGTCCCACAACACTTTCTGTTCAAAGATTTTTGTAGTTGGGAATATATGGTGGTCGTCGGCATCATAATGCTAATCAACTTCTTAATTAGCAAAAGTCAACAAAAGTTAAACATGATTAGTTATGTTACCGATGATATGTCGTCGGTAACATAAGAACTAGAGTGAATTACATAATTGGTCCTTGTGGTTTGTTGAAAATTGCAGAAAATGTCCCTGTGCTTTTTTTTTGACGCGTTTCGTCCCTGTGGTTTACAAATCTTACGGATTTTGTCCCTCGTCCAAAAATGTCCGTTAAGTGTCTTGCGTTGTTAGTCCTTCGTTAGTGCAGTTCGTTAAGTGTTTTGCACTGTTAGTCCTTCGTTAATAAATTTTGCACCGTTAGTCCTTATTTTTTAAAATATAGTTTTCCCCAATTAGTCCCTCCGTTAATAATCGTTTTCACCCGTTTTTGTCCGTTTTTATCCGTTTTCGTTCGTTTTTTATCCGTTTCCCCCCGTTTTTTTACGTTTTTCGTCCGTTTTCTTTCGTTTTATATAGTTTTTGTCCATTTTTCTTACGTTTTTATCGGTTTTCATCCGTTTTTGTCCGTTTTTCTTACGTTTTTCCTAATTTTTTGTCCGTTTTTCTTATGTTTTGTCTGCTTTCTTTCGTTTTGTCCGTTGTTCTTACGTTGTGTCCGTTTTTCGTACGTTTTTATCGGTTTTTCTTACGTTTTTGTCCGTTTAAAGAAAATTTTGAATAAAAAATTTCAAAAAAAAATTTTGAATAAAATTTTTTTTTTCAAAATATATTTTAAATATTTGAATAAAAAAAATTGAATAAAAAAATATTTGTCCGTTTAAATATTTTTTTTAAAATATTTCCGTTTTTTTCAATATTTTTCGGAAAGTTTTTAAGATTTAAAAAAAAAAAATATTTGAAAAAAAATATTTTTCGAAATTTTTTTTTCAATGTCCGTTTTTTTTTTTTTTTTAAATATTTGAAAAAAAAATATTTTTGTTCAAAATTTTTTTTTGAAATTTTTTATTCAATTTTTTTTAAAATTTGATATTTTTTTTTCAAAAACGGACAAAAACTTTTTTAAAAAAAACTGACGAAAACGAATAAAAATGTAAAAATATGGTCGAAAACGGATAAAAAACAGACAAAAACGGACAAAAGCGTAAAAAACAGACGAAAAGGGATAAAAACGTAAAAAACGGACGAAAAACGTAAAAAAACGGGGGAAACGGATAAAAAACGAACGAAAACGGATAAAAACGGACAAAAACGGGTGAAAACTATTATTAACGGAGGGGCTAATTGGGGAAAACTATATTTTAAAAAATAAGGACTAACGGTGCAAAATTTATTAACGAAGGACTAACAGTGCAAAACACTTAACGGACTGCACTAACGAAGGACTAACAACGCAAGACACTTAACGGACATTTTTGGACGAGGGACAAAATCCGTAAGATTTGTAAACCACAGGGACGAAACGCGTCAAAAAAAAGCACAGGGACATTTTCTGCAATTTTCAACAAACCACAAGGACCAATTATGTAATTCACTCTAAGAACTAATATTACTTATGTTGGGTTTTAGGTTCCTTGGATTTGATGAGACAAAATAAATACAAGAATGAAACAAAGGGACTTAAAGTGAAAGAGATGAAACCTACTAAAAGATGGAAGGACTTGCTTGCAAAAGAATATTTATTATTTAGTCCTTCGTAGTATTTTGTAAACCCTAATCCTCTAGTATATAAAGAGGACATGGGGTGTAGGTTTTAGAGATATTAAGTCTTCCATAATGTAGTCGACTAAAGGTGTGTGTGTGTCCTAGGCGTGTAGTTCTTTGTAAACGCCTAGGTTAGTGATAGTTTTGTTAACCCCCAAGATCAAAGAAGTCTTTGATCCCTGTTACATTTAGGTAACACGTTATTAATATAATTGGAGGTGATAGTGAATGAAACCTTGTGTCAATAACATAGTTGTTTGTTTAATTCCGCTGTGCATGTTCTTTATCTATGTTATTGTTAAACCCTAAGGCTCAAAACGATCTCAAGGAGTCCTAACAAACTCCACAATTGGTATCAGAGCTTGGGGAGCTCGTTACCTAGGGATTCGCAAGGTTTTATTGGTCGAAGAATGGCGAAAAGAAGAAAAACTACGAATCTGAAAATTCTCGTATTTGTCTGCAGTACAGTTTTAAAAACGCGATAACTTTTTCGTTAACCGTTGGATCATAACGAAATTTTCGGTGGACGTTCTCTATATATTCATCTAACTTTTCACTGAAGGGATTGTCGATCTGAGCTCTCTATCAAAAGTTATTCAATGTCGAAGTTGGCTGCAGAAACTGGTTTAATAATTCGAATTTTTGGGTTTTCATGCATATTCAACTTCTTGAATTTGTGTTACTTGTTCTAATTCTTGATGGAGGTTGTTTATACATTGTGTGGTGTTTATGATTCATGGTTAGAAGCAGCTTTCCTAGTGTTTTTACGAAACCACTTATAGTGTTTTCTGAAACCACTTCTGAAACCACTGATAGTGTTTTCTGAAACCACTTCCGAAACCACGGATAGTGTTTTCTGAAACCACTTCTGCAACCACGGATAGTGTTTTCTGAAACCACTTCTGAAACCACGGATAGTGTTTTCTGAACCCACTTCTGCAACCACTTCTAGTGTTTTCTGAAATCACTCCTAGTGTTTTCTCGAAACCACTGCTAGTGTTATCTCAATTCCACTGGTGGTGTTTCTTGCGTTATTCGTTTCTGCTGACGAGGTTTTGGAATTGAGGGGAAGCTATACATGTTTTTGGTACTGAGATTTTTGGTGACACACACATGGATTATTGGTTCACACACACAGGAGGTTTTTGGTTAATTTGTTCTTAAAGGTTTTAAAATGCTCGTTTTTGGGATTTATTGACTAGTTGATTACGAAGACGGTTGAATATCACTAATTTGATGTTGTAGTTGAGTTTCACAGGTTTGTGTTCTTATCATATCTCAAAGTGGGTGTTACACTTTGGAGATAACTTGTTCGTGCTTACAGGATGTTGACGAAGACTTGCAAAATCTAGTTTTCATAGGTCAAGGGGTGGATGGATGAAGACCTAGTTAACTATCACTTAAAGGAGTTACATTGTAGTGCTCAGTGTCTCATTGAAGATGAGGATTTTGTCAAGAGATTTCGGTCTACTTATATGGTGTTAGTATAAGTTTGGAGTCACGTGGATAGTACAAGACATAAGACACAAGTTTAGGTTATTTTACTTCTTCATCAAATTCGTTATACTTGGTTTTCTTTACAAGTAATCATTACATAGAGCTTACTAATTTGAAGATTCATTTTCATGCACCACTCAAGGGGATGTTTCTACCGCTTATATTCTCTATTTGTTGATAACAAAAAGGGGAAGAAATATTGGAGTGCGATGGCATGGATTAAGGGGAAGACAAAGGAAGACAAGATTTGTTTCATTTAGGGAGATGTTTACATCTCAACTTCTGCTACTTCGTCTAGGGAAGTTCGTACACGACTTTGTTTGTTTTGTCATCATCAAATAGGGGAAGATTGTTGGGTTTTAGGTTCCTTGGATTTGATGAGACAAAATAAATACAAGAATGAAACAAAGGGACTTAAAGTGAAAGAGATGAAACCTACTAAAAGATGGAAGGACTTGCTTGCAAAAGAATATTTATTATTTAGTCATTCGTAGTATTTTGTAAACCCTAATCCTCTAGTATATAAAGAGGACATGGGGTGTAGGTTTTAGAGATATTAAGTCTTCCATAATGTAGTCGACTAAAGGTGTGTGTGTGTCCTAGGCGTGTAGTTCTTTGTAAACGCCTAGGTTAGTGATAGTTTTGTTAACCCCCAAGATCAAAGAAGTCTTTGATCCCTGTTACATTTAGGTAACACGTTATTAATATAATTGGAGGTGATAGTGAATGAAACCTTGTGTCAATAACATAGTTGTTTGTTTAATTCCGCTGTGCATGTTCTTTATCTATGTTATTGTTAAACCCTAAGGCTCAAAACGATCTCAAGGAGTCCTAACAAACTCCACAACTTATTTAATATAAAGTCAATGAAAGTCCAATTTAAATGACAATTGTACCGATGACATGTCGCATGTACAAAACAAATAATACTAGTTGGTTTATATGATGCCGACGACATGTCGTCGGTACAAAACCAATTAGTATTAGCTGGGTTATATGATGTCGAAGACATGTCGTCGGCTATATGAGCTGCCGATGTTGCACAACATCAATTTTCTATATTTTTTCCAGAGATTTTCTCAGAAAATTTTTACACCTGCTGTTACAACCAAAACCTCTAAACCATCAATACCAATATGTTGATATCCCAAAACAAGTTATAACAACTAAAACATTTATATATAATCGCGAAACACCATCAAATACATTAAATGTTACGAATTATAGAAAAACGGGTGTTATAATCTACGGATCTAGCTGCCATATACACATATGTTGCTATATACACAATGTTCAAGTCGCCAAAATGTTAAAAGTGTACAATAATAACATACGGATGAGTCGATCAAAAGCATAGTCTAAAAGATAATATATATCGACACAAAATAACCCATATAACTCGATCTACTCATCGCCACCACCATCCGAGCTACCACTCTCGAGATCACCACTCCCGCCTCTGCCTCTCCCGCTAGCGCCACTTCCCGACCCTACATCAGATCGCGAAGGAATCTGGCTTATAAGCTCGACACACTGAGGGAATGTCCCAAGGGTGGTGGTGGCAGAAGCTGTTACAAGTGTGGCAAGAGTGGCATATGTCTAGGGAATGTCCCAAGGGTGGTGGTGGTGGCAGAAGCTGTTATAAATGTGGCGAGAGTGGCCATATGTCTAGGGAATGTCCCAAGGGTGGTGGTGGTGGTAGAAGTTGTTATAAGTGTGGCGAGAGTGGCCATATGTCTAGGGAATGTCCCAAGGGTGGTGGCGGTGGCAGAAGCTATTATAAGTGTGGCGAGAGTGGCCTTTGTCTAGGGAATGTCCCAAGGGTGGTGGCGGTGGTGGCAGAAGATGTTACAAGTGTGGCAAGAGTGGCCATATATCTAGGGAATGTCCCAAGGGGGGTGGTGGTGGTAGAAGTTGGTATAAGTGTGGCGAGAGTAGCCATATATCTAGGGAATGTCCCAAGGGTGGTGGCGATGGAAGAAGCTGTTACAAGTGGTGGCGGTGATATCTATTTCCCGCCAAAATTTTGGCGTCAACACTTCCCACCAAAAGCTCTATTTTTTTTGCCATACATATGACAGCAAATCTGCTCTTATCCACACAAACTCATTAATATCTTATTCTCACAACCACTAACATACACACGCTTATCATGCCTAGGATGGCACAATTTGAAGCTTTTGCTTGTCGTTGTGGACATGGAGATGCAGTTCTGCGAAAATCGCATAAAGGTGACACATGTGGTAATCTATACTATGCATGTCCCAGATCAAAGGTGAACAATTACATTTTTTGTATAATATATAAATAATTTGGTTAGTTGTTAATTTTTTTTTGACTATTTAACAGCCTGGGACTGTCACACCCCGCCGAAGGCGGAAACACGAGGTGTAACTGAAAAGTGACACAAGCAAAAGATAATAGAACATACCAACGTTTAAGATTAAAGGAAAAGATACATTATTACAATACCAGTTTAGCCGACATCGGCAAATATAATATAAAGTTTAGATCCCAAAAGATTACGTTTTATTACATAATGATTAGTAGTGACATGTGAAAACTTCATTATGCAAAGACCTTGAGGAAAAGCTTACAAACGATCACCTGAAATGCATGAGAGAAAACGGGTCAACTATGAAAGTAGTTGGTGAGTATACACGTTTCGTATAATAAGAAAACTCGTAAGAGAGAGTCAAAGGTTTCGGTCATAGAGAATAGTCCACAAAGCAAAGACATTGTAAATCCACTCAGTTCCAAGTTCCGCCCATACAAAACTTGCAACCTGTGTGTTCACAACCCATTGCACAAAATATAGTGTGTCTAGTAGTCAAGTATACGTCGTCATAATAGTTCACAATATAGCACCGCGTATATAATAATGTATGCCAGACAAAGCCCCTAGAATAAATAATATGCGTCCCGTAACATAGTGGACGAGAGGTTGGCCGACCTCTAATAGCGCTATCCATACTACCTACTAATAGGAGACTAACAATGCGAATGTACACCATACAACTATTAATATACAATTAAGAACACTCCGAACATGGGAGAATTTGCACGCTCCACCAATAAGGCGAGACTTTTAGGTCATAGCACGTACGGTTCAATAAGTTCAAACAAGTCATATGTTCATAATTAAGTCCAAGATTCTAAGTCAAGTTCAAAAGAGTTCATAAAAGTAGTAATCAATTTAGTATGCTTCATGCATTCCGCCCCAAAATATAGTAAAAACAGTAAAAAGGGGATCATGAATACTCACTTGGTACAATGATGTGATGGCAAAAGTGAGTACACTGAAAAGTGGCGCAATCTCTAACCGCGACCTATTATGAATGATATGATCTAATATAAGTCTTGATGTTATGTTATGCATGCAACTCATATGATATCCATACCACTTGTGCGTTTTTGAAAATAAAGTATATCGTCGAAAATAAGTTTATAACGTCTTGATAAGTTATAAATTACTTTGTAAGTACTTACGTTGAAATGATATCCTACGATAGTCATTTAGTGATTTATTATGAAATTATAGTTTTCCGTCGTAAAATAATACACTTTGACAATTCATGAAAATGACCAATTTTGAGTGATCGTATATTATTCGTTATACCTTCTTTTGACAAATGGTTAAACATTTTGGAAAATAGACTAGGTGAACTCACTTTTACTAGAAGACATCGCTTCCTCAAATATATTCCATCGATATGAAAAATGACTCCAAACATGGTCACTAGCGATGACCATTTGGTCTAGTAAAAATATGTAAGTGTTATACTTGTATAAAATAGGTACGATAGTCTTATTTAAAACGCTTGTAACTTAGCCGTTATAAGTCCGTTTTCTACGTTTTATATATCCTTAGTTTCGTGTTAATGTATACTAATATATTTTTGACAAATCGACTCATTTAGATAGCGCTTAAAACTCATTTTTGACCTATGAAAAATTCTGGACAGCTGTATTTTCCTGAAAATATAGTTTTTGCCGCTAAACTTGAAAATAGCGTATCTCCTTCGTTATAAATCCGTTTTAACCCGTTCAAGCGACCACGGTTTCATTTTAAAGTATATTTTCTGAAAATATAACCCAAAATACTTCATGACCTGCTGAATTTTCCATAATTTGTAAAAACGAACAGCAGCTATTTTATTATCGTCTAACTTGATTTTTCTAGCGTAATACTTGTTTCAATCACTTCAAATCAACACCAAATCTATCTAAACCTACAATACACCTTCTTAGGATGTCATGGGTTCCTAAACATCATCAAAAATGATATGTTTCAAGGGATTAATTATAGGATGATTATATCTCATAATAAGTACTAAAAACAATTAAAAGTGGTATGAATCACATAATACTTGCATGATTTCTACTAAAATGATAAAAAAATAACTCAAGTAAGATTATGAAAGATTAGTAAAGATCATGAAAAGCTTACTAGTTGATTGATGAGGTTTAAGTAACTAGGTTTCTTAAATACTCCTAGATTTTTATTGCAAAACCTAAATAGAAGTATACTAGTGTTTAGATTATCACTTGATCTTGAAAAAAATTATGTTTCTTGCTCTTGTTCTAGCTTGGCCGGTTGATAGAGATGAAATGGGAGAGAGTTTGATTTATTTTCACCTTTGCTAAGTGTTTTCTATGTGTTTTAGTTTAGGATAATAATTGTATATAACAAATATCTAATAACAAAATGAGTATGTGTCCTTTTAAATCAAGATATTTAATAAAGTGGATGACTAGCAAGGGGGAGGTCGGCCAAGGGGGAGGGGGGGGGGTGAAAGGGTTTTATGTATTTTGATAAGTTAAATGCATTTTAGTTTAAGTATAATGAGTATTTGATACATAAAATTAATTATTTAGTGTAGCGTTAGCTAGAAATAGATTTTAACGGAACAAAATAAAATATATCGAAGTCATAAAAATTATAAAAATATATTTCTCGGCAAGAATTGAGTGAATAAATAATTATCGAGTTGAATTTACGAAAACCGTCGTAAATATATATATAACAATTTATATACAAAATAAATTCAAAACATAGGGTAAACTAATAATATAATTTTTATAGTCTTAAAATGAGTATAAAAATATATTAGGACAATTGTTGGAAGTGTCGGATCAATTATTTAAAATAAATGATCGTGCGATAGCGTTTATTTAATAGAAATAATATACGTAAATAAAATATGCAAAACCCATGCATGAACTAATATGATGATGATGTTACTGATGATATGCAGACTAACTCTAGTCTATATGAAGTGTTATCGATGATGCTTCATGAATACGCAGCTAAACCCTTACGGTTACGCGAATTTGATACTCGTAAAATTAGTTTACGAAAAATGATGAATATAAAGTTTTCTCCGGGAATGAATAATGTTTTGTGAATAGTAAAATTTTGAAATAACCTCTCAAAACATCAAATCGACTTCAAAAACGATGGATAGTAACCGATGAATAGTAAATTCCCGAGATGAATAGTAAATTTTTTTAAAGTTTGCAAAATGACCGGAAATTGAGAATTGTGATAGGGACAAAGGATTTTGGATGTGGTTTTTTTTATGGAAGGAGGAACAACTCCGTTTAATGACCGGTTCTCCTGCCTCTTCAACGCCTCCAAATCATTTCGCAGGACCTTCATGAAATCCAACATACTATGCAGGACCTTCAACATCGAGTCCTGAAAATGCAGAGTGCTCAAACTGCATCAAATTGAATCACAAGATAAAGGTACTCGAGAAAATGCTAGAAGTGTATATGTATCTCAACAAGCACACAGTTGATTCAGCCGCCCTATTTCATGACCTTTATAATGACATGGACAATTTTAGTTTGGAGTAATTCGTATGCTTTAGCGTTTAAACTTTTATCGATCTGTAATGTAAAACTTACGCTTTAATGTTGGACGTTTATTGATTTGCAATGTAATTTCGTATGCTTTAATTAATGTTTGAATGTTTATCGATTTGTATTGTAATCCGTATGTATTTTACATATCCAGACACCCCTTTAAACAGACTCAATCATATGCTTGTAATGTTATTCGATTTGTAATGTAATCCGCTTTGTAATGTAATTCGTATATATATTTTATGCTTGGTATTTGACATTAATCACCTGCATGTTAAATCCATATCCAAACACCCCTTTAAACAGCAGGGTATTTCAAATATGCAATTTTCCAACACTAAATTACATATGCATAAAGACTGGAATTGAAGAAACAATATCACAATTAACAAACAAGAAGGCAAACCTTTTATTCAACACAAAAGAGTTCTCAACCACATACATTTCATACAGACTCAAATGAAACTACTAGACACGCAAACGAAACAACTCGACAAGCAAACAAAACAACTCAAACAAAACAACTCGACAAGCAAACGAAACACACGACATAGACCATAACAAACATCACAGTTCATCGACTTTTCCCTTTGCTAGAACCTGCACCACCTTTTCCCAGTTTGCTAGAACCTGCACAACCTTTTCCCTTCCTTGCATTCTTTAGTTTGATGAAATGTTCAAACAAAGCTTAAAGATTTGTTATCCTTATTCTCAGTTCATCGACTTTGCCTCCATTCTTTCACTATCAGCATCGGCCAACATTTGTCTGTAGCATGACTTTTTCCTCAACCATTTCAGAATGACATCTCTCATCTACGGGCTAATGTTCTTATAAGAACCATATTCCTCAATAATTTCATCGCCATATGTATTAAGAACTTCATTAAAGAGTGGTATGTTCGATAAAACCTTTAATAACTCCTCTTCCTGCGTGTAACCAGCCATTGTTATATGTGTTTTGTGAGAATTGACGATTGGGTTATGTGTGTGTTTTGTTTTATTGAGGATTATTTGTTATATATAAGTTAAAAATTGGCAGGATAAAGTTGTAATAAGGCGGAAAAAAATTCCGACGACATGTCATCGGTAACAAACTAGCGGGAAAAAATCCCGCCCAATTATTTTCTATTATTTACAAGCGGGGGAAGGCTAAATTTGATATAAATACATCCCGACGACATGTCGTCGGGATTTAAACACTAATTACAAGGATTAATGCTAATCAAACGCTAAGCGGGATAATTTTTTATTGTATATATTCCCGACGACATGTCGTCGGTACCAAGTTGGCATGGTTAATTCCCGCCCAACTATTCGCAATTATTGAGAGGCTTGGTCAAACGAATTTTTTGTCTTTTAGTCTATATTACCGACGACATTGTGTCGTCGACAATATGTGCGTAGCCTGTTCTACTTATTCTTGTAGTGCAAGTCCTAAATTAGTTCGAGGATGGTATATGTATGTCCATTGAGCTGCATGTATCTAGAAAATGAAACACTTCATGCATTCTGTTAGGATGAGCGAGGCAACCAAGAGTTTACTATTCAGATTAAATACCTCAACGTTGTGCAATTTATTTTACATTCGGTTCAAACTCGTCTACTCTTAAAAACTCGAGGTAGATCCTAATCTACTCCCCTAACAGTTAAAAGTGTTGGAAAAGTAGTTTTGCAAAATGAGTTTTTGCAAAGTTTGGACACTATTTAATATATGTATATGTTATATATATTTATATTTCTTAATAGCTTTGCGTTCTCCTCGACGAGAGCTTCGCAACGAGCTAAAGTATGTCCAAAATGGAGTTAATATGAATGAGATATCGTGTCTCAAAGTGAGGCACGTGAAACACAAAATATGGAAAAGTGGGAGTATCCCACATCGCCCAAAACAAGAAGTAAAACCTTGTTTATATAGAAATCTTGATATGAACCTTCAAATTGATTTGTTGGTTTTACTCCAACACCTACGCGCAGGGGTGCAGATTTCTGGGCCAAAATGGGTTCGAAGCTTCTGAACTCATGCGAGCCTGCGGACACGAATGCAGCTCCGAAACCTCGCATGCGTGCGAATCATTTTGTAATTCGTTTATTTTAGAACTGATTTAAACTTTCGGAAAAATAAAAGATATCAAATCATGTTTATACAATTAACAGATTTGATGAATCTTTTTATTTTGAGGTGATATTTATCTTGGAGACCAAGTTAGGTATTCGCTATATAATAAACGTTTGCTCATTCAGTTAAAAACATAGGAAAAACGTAACTCCATTACTTAATTGTTCCAGCCTTTTCTTCGATCAGAAACACTCAGAGCTTCGGTGACTTTTCAGGCAAGTGAGTCAGGTCCGGCTGTGCAACAGCTGCGTACGTTGTACCCTGGGAAACAGACGACGAATCTGTTTTAAGGGAATCGTATTCAATACGAGCCTCGTGCATTACTGTTTTCGTTTTACTTATTATTATAGAGTCTGTCTTCTGATTTTATTTACTGTTTTTACATTCTGTTATTTTTTAATTCTAATATGATTTATTATTTTAATAAAAAGTGTACACCGTTTCCCACAGTCTTAAAACAGATTCGGTTTAACCGAATTTATTCACTTTGTTAAGAAATCGGATTAATTAATTAACAGGATTTTATAAACTGTTTTCTGTCGAAACCTTGTTGAGTTTCTTTGGAAATCAGTTTCTTTTAAACAGTTTTTACATACAGATTTGGTCATACAGATCTATAACGTTTTTTTTAAGCAGTTTATTATCAGTTTTAACGAAACCAAGATAGAGTTTCTATTAAACTGATTTACTCGATCCATCAAAACCAAGCTAGAGTTTTGTTGAATCAGATCTGGTACAAGTAGATACCATTTAAAACAGTTTGTTTAACTGTTTGTGTTTGATTTTCAGGATGACAAACACGACTACCCCTCCTGTGACTACTACTTTGAACGTGCCTGGTGCGCCAGTTACCAACACGGTTGCTAATCATCTTTGAGAAACCAGAGAAATTTAATGGGCAGAATTTCAAGAGGTGGCAACAGAAGATGTTTTTCTATCGACTACTTTGAACCTTGCGCGGTTCTTAAAAGAAAACCCACCTAACGTGGAACCTCCTGCAGAAGATCAATCCTCTAATCAACAGGCTGTTCAAGCCTTGGAAGCATGGAAACATTCAGATTTTTTGTGTCACAATTATGTTCTGAATGGGTTGGTTGATTCTTTGTACGTGTATCTGCAAGACCAAGACGCCAAAGAATTATGGGAGTCATTGGAGCGCAAGTACAAAACTGAGGATGCCGGTACAAAGAAGTTCGTGGTAGCTCGTTTTTTGGATTACAAGATGGTTGATTCAAAGAATGTGATAAGTCAGGTTCAAGATCTGCAGGTTCTGCTACACGACATTCATGCTGAGGGAATGACTTTGAGTGAAACTTTTCAAGTTGCTGCTATTATTGAAAAGTTACCTCCAAGCTGGGTAGAATTCAAGAACTACCCGAAGCATAAGCGAAAGGAGATGAGTGTTGAAGACTTGGTTGTTCGTCTTCGTATTGAAGAGGACAACAAGCTGGCTCAGAAAAACACGTACATGCCTGATTCTGCAAAGGCAAATACGGTTGAGCATGTTTCGTCATCTTCAAAGTCCAATGTCAAAGCTAAAGGCAAAGGAAAAGGAAAGAATGACAAAAGGGCAAAGGGAAGTCTGAGTACCTTGCTCCTAAAGCTGCAATTGTGAAACAGAAGTTCCAAGGGGTGTGTTTCAACTGTGACCAGCCAGTCACCGTCGCTAATTGTAAGATGCCGAAGCGGGTGACTCCACGCGAGGCTAATATGGTGAATGAAGATGTGGACATGATTGCTATGGTGTCTGATGTCATTGCCATGATCTCTGAAGTTAACCTAGTAGGTTCCAACAACAGGGAATGGTGGGTGGATACTGGGGCTACCCGTCATGTGTGTGCTGATAAGAGTATGTTTCACTCTTTCAGAGCGGTTGATAGTGGAGAGAAGCTGTACATGGGCAACTCTGCAACTGCTGAAATCAAGGGCGAAGGAGATGTAATCTTGAAGATGACATCCGAGAAAGAGCTCAAGTTGACTAATGTCTTGTATGTTCCAGAGATTCGCAAGAATCTTGTGTCTGGTTGGTTGTTGAACAAGTTTGGTTTTCGTCTTGTTTTTTAGTCTGATAAGTTTGTTCTTTCTAAGAATCAAGTTTATGTTGGTAGGGGATATGCCCTGAATGGTATGTTTAAGCTCAATGTAATGGTTGTTAAGAATGATATCAATAAAATGAATTCTTCTGCTTACTTGATTGAGTCTTCTAATATGTGGCATGGCCGTCTTGGACATGTAAATTTTAATTCGATGCGTCGTTTGATTAAATTTAATTGCATACCTAATTTCCATATTGACTCAAAATATAAATGTGAAACTTGTGTTGAAGCCAAACTTACAAGAGCATCTTTCAAATCGGTTGAACGAAAAACCGAACCACTTGATATGATACACACTGACATATGTGATTTCAAATCACTACCCACAAAAGGTGGCAATAAGTACTTTATCACGTTTATTGATGATTGTACAAAGTATTGCTATATTTACTTATTGAAAAGTAAAGATGAAGCTATAGACAAGTTTGTTCTATACAAAACCGAAGTTGAGAATCAACTTAGTAAGAAAATCAAGGTGGTCCGAAGTGATAGAGGAGGTGAATATGTGTCTCCATTCGCTGACCTATGTGCGAAACATGGAATTAGACACGAATTCACTGCTCCCTATTCACCTCAGCAGAACGGTATTGCCGAAAGGAAGAACCGTACCTTGAAAGAAATGGTTAATGCCATGTTGATAAGTTCTGGTCTAAGCCAGGACATGTGAGGGGAAGCCATTTTAACGGCTACTTATCTTTTAAATAAGATACCTCGTAAGGAAAAAGAAGAGACCCTTATGAATTATGGATGGGAAGAAAGCCATCATATCAGTACTTACGAGTGTGGGGGTGTCTAGCAAAGGTCGCTATACCAACTCCCAAGGCCCAAAAGATTGGACCTAAATCTGTGGATTGTATATTCATCGGATATGCTAAGAATAGCAGTGCTTATCGCTTCATCATACATGATTCGAAAAATCCGGATATACAAAAGGGTACTTTAATGGAATCAAGGAATGCTTCATTCTTTGAAAATATATTTCCTTGTTTAACGAAGGAAACTGGAAGTTCATCTAGAATAGATGAAGAAGTTGTCCAAGATAAGAGACAACGAGATGATAATGATCTCCAAGATGAGAGACAAGATCAAACTGAGGAAGAAGAGGTTGAACCTAGAAGAAGCAAAAGGGCAAGAACCGAGAAATCGTTTGGACCCGATTTTGTTTCTTTTATGGTTGAAAATGAACCCACTTCATACCGAGAAGCGGTTACTTCCTCGGAAGGGCCTCAATGGAAAGAAGCCATTAAAAGTGAAATAGATTGTATTTTATAAATCATACTTGAGAGCTCGTGGATTTACCTCCTGGTTGTAAACCACTAGGCTATAAATGGATCTTCAAGAAGAAGATGAAAGCCGATGGCACCATTGACAAGTACAAAGCAAGATTAGTAATTAAAGGATTTAGACAACGAGAAGGTCTTGATTACTTTGATACATATTCGCCTGTTACGCGAATAACATCGATTATGATGATACTTGCTATTGCCGCATTAAGAAATTTGGAAGTTCACCAAATGGATGTGAAAACGGCATTTCTAAACGGAGATTTAGAAGAAGAAATTTACATGAATCAACCTGAGGGTTTCATGGCTCCTGGACAAGAGAACAAAGTTTGTAGGCTTGTTAAGTCATTATATGGCTTAAAGCAAGCTCCCAAACAATGGCATCAAAAATTTGACCACGCCATGCTAGAGAGTGGATTCAAAATTAATGAATGCGATAAATGTGTTTATGTCAAAGACACAAATAGTGGATATGTAATCTTGTGTTTATATGTTGATGATATGCTTATCGTTGGCAGTAACGACAAGATGATCAAATCTACTAAAGACATGTTGAAATCAAAGTTTGATATGAAGGATATGGGTTTGGCTGATGTGATCCTTGGAATAAAGATCATACGAACTCAGAATGGACTTGTGTTAAGTCAAGCACATTATGTGGACAAAATTCTTAATACTCATAATGCGGGGGATTCCGGCCTAGCTAGAACTCCAATTGACACCAGTAAGCATCTATCTAAAAATAGAGGCTTAGGTGTTGCCCAATTAGAGTATTCAAGAGTTATTGGCATGTTAATGTACTTAATGACGGGTACCCGACCTGACTTAGCATATGCGGTTAGCAGGCTAAGTAGGTATACTAGTAACCCAAGCTATGCACATTGGGCAGCTATGACTAGGGTACTTCACTATTTGAGATATAGTCGCGATTATGGACTGCATTATGATCGATATCCAACTGTTATCGAGGGATACAGTGATGCAAATTGGATATCTGACATAAAGGATTCTAGATCGACTAGTGGATATGTGTTTACACTAGGAGGAGCAGCTATATCTTGGAAGTCTTCCAAGAAAACTGTTATAGCTAAGTCCACGATGGAATCAGAATTTATCGCGTTAGATAAATGCGGACAAGAGGCGGAATGGCTACGTCAATTCGTAGAGGATATACCAAGGTGGCCTAAACCGGTAACGGCCATTAGTATACATTGTGATAGTCAATCGGCAATTGGCAGAGCTCATAGCATAATGTATAATGGAAAGTCCAGACATATCCGTCGTCGACATAATTCGATACGACAACTACTCTCAACAAGAGTTATCTCAATTGACTATGTGAAGTCAAAGGATAACATCGCGGATCCGCTTACGAAAGGCTTAAGCAGAGAGTTAGTAAGTAAGTCGTCTAAAGGAATGGGACTAAAGCCCTTGAAGGAATGAGTATCTATGAAGGAAAACCTAACCCAGTTGACTGGAGATCCCAAGATCTGGGTTCAATAGGACAACCTAATCATAGAAATGTGGGGGAAGTCACGTCAATGTGGGGGAGTTACTAAATATTGTAACTTTCCTAGTCCATTCCTATAAAAAATGTGACTTGTTGAGAGGTTAAACATATGGCTTTAATGATTTAGGATGAAATCATAAAGCATAATGATTCAAGATGAAATCACAAAACATATGTTTTTAATGATTCAAGATGAAATCACCTATGTGAGAGAGAAGTGGGGTCGCTTCGAAGGGAAATGTGGGGGCGCAATTCCTAAGAGCTCTTGCAGAACCAGGCTAGTGTTCATGACCATAACGAACACGACTATGAGGACTTGACAATGTCAAGGAGAGTCTTGTGTGAAGTGTAATGTCGTCTACGTAAATGGATAATGAGTTCAAGGAAATCGCGTCTACTCAGATCTAGGAGACTAAGTGCATTTCACAAGGGAAGGTTCAAAGGGTTACACCTACCTATCCTATGCAAGACTTAACCGCAGAAATTTCACCGAAACTTTTGTGTGTTTTCGACCGATTTCCATTCATGTGGGGGATTGTTGGAAAAGTAGTTTTGCAAAATGAGTTTTTGCAAAGTTTGGACACTATTTAATATATGTATATGTTATATATATTTATATTTCTTGATAGCTTTGCGTTCTCCTCGACGAGAGCTTCGCAACGAGCTAAAGTATGTCCAAAATGGAGTTAATATGAATGAGATATCGTGTCTCAAAGTGAGGCACGTGAAACACAAAATATGGAAAAGTGGGAGTATCCCACATCGCCCAAAACAAGAAGTAAAACCTTGTTTATATAGAAATCTTGATATGAACCTTCAAATTGATTTGTTGGTTTTACTCCAACACCTACGTGCGCGCGCGCAGGGGGGGGGGTGCAGATTTCTGGGCCAAAATGGGTTCGAAGCTTCTGAACTCATGCGAGCCCGCGCGACCTGCGGACACGAATGCAGCTCCGAAACCTCGCATGCGTGCGAATCTTTTTGCTGCAGATTTTGTAATTCGTTTATTTTAGAACTGATTTAAACTTTCGGAACAAGTTATACAGAATCAGTTTATATAAATAAAAGATATCAAATCATGTTTATACAATTAACAGATTTGATGAATCTTTTTATTTTGAGGTGATATTTATCTTGGAGACCAAGTTAGGTATTCGCTATATAATAAACGTTTGCTCATTCAGTTGAAGACATAGGAAAAACGTAACTCCATTACTTAATTGTTCCAGCCTTTTCTTCGATCAGAAACACTCAGAGCTTCGGTGACTTTTCAGGCAAGTGAGTCAGGTCCGGCTGTGCAACAGCTGCGTACGTTGTACCCTGGGAAACAGACGACGAATCTGTTTAAAGGGAATCGTATTCAATACGAGCCTCGTGCATTACTGTTTTCGTTTTACTTATTATTATAGAGTCTGTCTTCTGATTTTATTTACTGTTTTTACATTCTGTTATTTTTTAATTCTAATCTGATTTATTATTTTAATAAAAAGTGTACACCGTTTCCCACAAAAAGTACATCAAACTATTAGACGATAATATAGTTGGCGCAAGCATATCATCATCCAACACAAACACATAAACCTAACACCTCTAGCAATTACATTGGTCATATCGAGATGAAATGCAACTACATTCCAGGACAATAACCTGGAACATTAAAGCAGGCTCATGATAATTAAATAATACTGAACTAAATAGAAAAACAGACACACACTCAAACCATAAAGACTCGTTCCTAACTGAAGCTTAACCAACGATCATCCAGTTTTGAGCTCACATCACCAACCTACCTCAGTTTCAGCTATCAGCAGAGTACCTAATGCAACAGTTCGTGCTCTAACAAAATCAAACCAAAACTTGCTAGCAAATTTTTACAAAAATATACTAAAACAAAAATATAAAAACACAGGTACAAAAGAACTTCCCCAAACAAATTCTCACCATTATTTCATCTTTTCTATCTCATTACATTAAGCGTCTGAAGTTAGTCTTGTATTTTGTCTTTGGCCGATGAATGTATCTTTTTAAGTTAATCTTCCTTCGAATGATTATTCTTACGAATACCGGCATTCCTCCTCTTAACCTGAGGACAAGATGGAGGGTGGACTCTTTCTGGATGTTGTAGTCCGCCAGTGTACGCCCGTCCTCAAGTTGCTTTCCAGCAAAGATCAACCTTTGTTGGTCAGGCGGAATACCTTCTTTATCCTGGATCTTTGTCTTAACATTGTCGGTAGTGTCAGAGCTCTCGACCTCCAATGTGATGGTCTTGCCGGTGAGGGTCTTAACAAAGACTTGCATCCCTCCCTTCAACTTCAAGACAAGATGGATTGTATTCTCCTTTTGGATATTGTAATCGGCCACAGTACGGTTGTCCTCAAGTGGCTTACCACAAAAGATCAACATCTGCTGATCTGCACGAATGCCTTTCTTTTCTTGGATCATAGCCTTAAGATTACAAATTTTGTCTGAGCGCTCAACCTCGAGAGCTATGGTCTGGTCACCAAGAGTCCTAGCAAATAATTGCATCTGTAGATCAAAAGTTTAAACTGAATAAGAAACTGAACAGCAAGTTCTGTTTCTAACAAATAATATGCCATCAGATCGGATATGCCACATAAATTATATGTTAGAGATACAGAAAGCAAACATAAGACCAGATCCACAAATTATAGCATTAAAACGACATTATGCCTAAAACTATTTGGAAAATCCAATGACGCCTTTAATATCAAGCTGCTTATTCATTCTCGTTTGTTTAAGTTACCGCACAATAGCATTCAGATCGAACATACGCTTGTTACATTTATTATATCTTTTACAAAAAAAATTCACGAACATAAAGGAAGAAAGACTAAACAGTATGCATATACTAAAGAACAAACGCATATGTAAACCTTAACAAACAGATAGAAAAGAACGTATATAAATTAAACTAACAAACACGCAAACAAACCTTAAGGAACACAAACTAAAAACTACATATACACAATATCATTTTTGATCCAACAAACAAGAAATAAATCACACAAAAACAGCTTTAACTAAAATAAACTTCAGAACTAATGAATCGTTTGACACTTATCATATCAGTAACCTATCTTAAAACTAAATAACAAAACAATCGCACTTATAATAATGAATAATAAAACGGGAAGAAAAGAATGATATATACCTTTCGGTTCTCGCCACCCACCTCAAACACCGGTTGCTGCACTACGCTCATCACTAGAAAAAAGTAACACGAACTGAGTTATTATTAGAATTATATAAGATTGAGAATGAATTGTATCTTTTGCTTTAAATCGTATGGGTGAACTGATAGAAGTATGGGGGTGTATTTCTAGGTATTGGAAGACGTTTAAACAATATCTTAACCCTTTCTTGCAACTCAAGCTAGCTATAATCTAGAATATATCTTCTACAAATATCTTGTTACACCCAATAGTTTTTTATTTATGGAGTAGCCATTAATCAAATTTAGTTTACAGATTTTATATATGACTTAAAAGCCATTATAGCCGCAATCAACAATTACCACTACCAATAACCGTCAATAACTTTTTCTTCTATAGTTAAAAACTCAATGACCATTCTTGTAGACTTGTGTAATTATATATTTGCATTTATATAGAAATAATTTAAGTTTTAATGTTCAAATTAATTTGTTCAATTACAAATAACTGATTGTTATAATGAATAATTATTACTTGTACTAAATTTTCTTCTTTTTTTTTTTTTTTTTTTTTTGAAAAAATGAGATTCTAATAATAACAAGTGTGTAGATTAAAAATTTTAAGACTTTTAAAAAGAAAAGTCATAGTGCTTTAGTAAAGATAAACATACAGACTTTGGTCATGCTTAAGTTTTGAACTCATGCACGCACGAGTTATGAAACACATCCTAAAAGAATAATAATTTTTCTGAAATCCTTACTTAAACTTTTGAAGACAATGATACTAATTATCATGAATAGTTTCATTATAATACTACATAAATATTGTTATTATACACCAAGCATATGTGATAATTTTAAATAGTAATACTACTAAATAATATTTACATGAGTCGTTAGTGTGTGTATATATATATATATATATATATATATATATATATATATATATATATATATATATATATATATATATATATATATATATATATATATATTTATATATATATATATCGTGTATTCATTTGAGTATTTGTGTATCACAATGCCCATCTTTTATATAATAAAATTTTTCATTTCAAAAAAATAAATTCATACTTTATTTGCTAATAATTAAATTATTATTATTATTTTGAAAGGTATTTGATTAATAAAAAAACTTAAAAAATTTCTTGATTTGACAAAAAAGTTTTAAAATTCGTTTTTCACACTTATGTGTTTGAAAAACCAAAAAATACACATGTACTTAAAATGTGATTATCAATATTTTTGGATCAAATTGTAAAATAAAAGAAAAACTGCGCTTCCTTCTTTAAAGACTCACATCTTTTCTCTCCTGCTCATACGCATCCCCAACTTAACCAATCACAATAACACTTACACCCAACACCATCGGTGCTCATCATTACCAGCATAGTCATATTGTAACCTACATAAGATTGAGGTATTTTTATTATGCTATTTTTAATTTAATAACACATATTAATTATCTTTATGATAAAATTCATTGTTATTTGTTCGTTTAGTTTGATGAGTAGGTTTTGTTTAGATGTTTAATTTAGGTTTTTTTGGTGCAACTGTTTTGATGTTCAAATTTAGGTTTTTTTTATTTCAATATACATTTGAATAATTAGGATTTAAATCTGTTCCAATGAATTAAGAATTAGGCAATCGGTCGATCCATGGTATGGTTTTTGTTTTAACTTTTTTTAATTAGGCCAATTCCTTATTAGATTTTTTTAATTATGTCACTATGGTATGTTAGATTAAATTTTTTGTATGGTTATCTATGTCCATGGTTAGAACCAAATATTTTCTGATTTAGTATTACTATTATATCTAGACGCATATCTGAGAGTAAGGTTAGCTTGGTGTTGTTGTTAGTGTGGAATACTTGAATGAATGGGTTATGCACTCTGTCATGATAATGAGTCATTAGACGAAAGATTATTAATTATAATAAGCATATAATTATCTATTTTCTGATTTAGTATTACTATTGAATGAATGGGCTATTTATCGGAGATGTTATTGTTGTTGTTGTTAGTGTGGAATACTTGAATGAATATAATGGGTTAGATTAATAGGATCATATGCAACTACTTGAAAGAAATAATATACCATAAATCAGTTAATTTTTTTCCATTTGTTTACCACGTTAAACCTATTTGAAACAATTGTGAAGAGTTGTGGCGATTTTGTTGATATGCATGTAGCTGAGCGAGACTTGCTTTAGACATTGTTAGAACAGTGAAAAGGAAGGTTAGTATTATCCATCCTGCTAACATATCTTTGTTCAGCAACATCCTTTTGCAAAATTGATTTGTCACAAAAATTTGCTATGCAACAACCTGATGTTCATTTAAAAGAGAAGATATTAGTTCTTAGATACTTGGTAAGAAGCTTTTAGAGACTAAAATTGATAATTTTATATTTGAATATACTTTACTAAAATCATAACGAATATGCAACTTTTTGGTCGTATAACGAATAACAATAAGTCGTAGGTTCAAGTCTCATGATAAATAAATAGTTTGAGTGTACCATCCAAGCTCAAGCCGAGTACTCCAGCTCCAACCATGGTGGTAACATTGTGATAAAACGAATACCACCACCTGACATCACAATATGACGTAACTTGCAGCCAATCGTTCAATGCTTTCTCTGCTGCTTCTTTTTCGCGGCAGCTGTTGCTAAACCGCCTTCCCATTACCATAAAGAATGCAGGATGGTAATGTTTTGTTATTCTTATAATAGTTAGTTTGGGAGTCTAAAATAAAAAAAATATAAATTAAGCTATGTACGTAACTATATTGGCTTCTTTTTTGTATTTCATGGGCATCTTCTTTATATGCGTTCTTTGTACAAGTATGTGAGACTCGCATGTATGTGTTTAAGGGCACGGGTTTGTTAGTCTTACAGTAATACTTGGTCAACTGATGCATGAACATAGATATGGTGACCCAAAACTATGTATGTGCTTAATTTAAAAAATGTAAATATATTTTCACTTTAAGTAAACTGAACCAAAAATCATGTGTTGCTTTATAAATAGGTTATTTAAGCTGTAATGCTGTTAAAACTTATGAAGTTGAAGTATGTGCAAACAGATTAAGAACTACTATTAGAGGTGACATCTTTAACCACTTTACTCCTGAACGAGTGGATTTGGTTTGTGTTTGATCTCAAATGGGTTAGCTTAAAGAATAACATAAATAAGGTTACTTGGTACCGAATAATGCTATTGTTCTCCTGTTCTAAGAAGCATGGGATTAATTGCTAACAATTTTCGGTGATGTTGATAAATAGGTAATGAGTTTGAAAATGAATGTACATATCATTTGTAGAGATTGTGTTGTTTGAAATGTGAAACATGTAATTAGATTCTTTGGGATAAATAATAATCATAAGTAATTTTAGTTGAACACTAAAATCTGCTTATCTTAAGCACTCTTTGATCAAGTATTCCCATTTCTCAAACACTATTAGTCTTCATTGTTTAAAAGTAGATGTTGAGAGTAAGTCTGAAAGTTAGTGTTAGAATAGATAAGTATCGTAAAGATCTCTAAAATTGGTGACAAGATCATACATAAGGTCCAAAATAGTTGGAATGGTGGTCGTGGTTGGTCCAAAATGTAAATGCTGTTGAGGTCGTTCCGTGATCTGGTTTAGTCTTATGTGTAATTTACTAATAACCCATTTAACGCGACACAGTTATCATTTCTTACTAAGATGCATTAAATAGTTACATGGGTTACTCATTTACGTATGTTAAGTTTGCCAATAACTTATGTTTTCATTTTTTGACAGATATTCTTTCCATCGAGTAAAACTACTCACATGATATATGGGTGTATATCTGCTTTAATCTTCTGTGGTTACACTGTCTGATGACACATTTAATCTCATCGAGCTCTACACATACAAAGACACTTCTTGGCTGCAATTGCATTATATCTTGATATTATTTTGTTGGCATTGCTTACCATATTTAGTGACGGTGCCTGTTAGGCGTATATGATGATTGATGATATATTTTTAAACCTACATAAACACGATAAAGAAATGAATGTTGATAGAAGGTGCAATTAAATGTAGAAAGTGATATACTAATTGGTAACATTAGTAAGGTCTTTTGTAGTTTCTCTATACATTGGTTGTTTCGAAGTTCTGGCAATTGGTATTTATGTACATGGATGTTTGGTGTCTAGAGTCATTGAAATCATGAAGTATATGCCTAAATTGAGGTTCTTTTTACACGTAAATTCAGGTTCTTATGTACAAAAAGTTCTTAAAGTCAACCTCCTCGGTAAATTGTACTATAAGACGATATAATTGTATTTTAATTGTGAATTTTGATTTTCAATTTAAAAGCAGTTTTAAATGGTTTCAACATGCGATAGTTAAACTTTGTACATAAAAATGACCCATGTTTATGAAAAAGTATTATATATGAACTTTTATCACGTACATCAAATATGATTATAAATCAAAACTAAAAATCATAATTAAAAAAAAATCTATTTGCTTTTTAAAAAATAAAAATACATTATTAAAATTTTTAGACAAAACCCCGTGTGTGCGCGGGCATTATTACTAGTGCTTTATATATAATATTTACAATCTCGCTTATATATTTAATTTAGAGTACTATGAATAACAACAACAACAACACCAACAATAGTAATAGTAATAATAATAATAATAACTCATATAGAATTTGGTGCTAACTATATTTTTAGTAGGATTTGTTTTGCTATTGCTAGAGGAGTGGGGGCCCAGTTAGTCTCTCGGCTCCCTACTAATTTCTTGTAATTCTCTTTGATTTTCTAATGAAGTGATGTTTTTTTTATAAAAATAATAATAATAATAATAATAATAATAATAATAATAATAATAATAATAATAATAATAACTCATATAGAATTTTCACCATCACTGTGGGCGATTGGCAGTCACCTTCTTCCCTCCTTCACGATCAAATATACCATCACTGATTCAACATCCCTAGTTGAATCAGTGTTTCAACCTTCGCGTTGATCCGGGTTCTTTGATCGGGTTGGTTTTTGGTGGCGTTGGGTGGTTTCTTTGATCGGGTGTTTGCTCGGACTTTGTATTCCACACCTCATCATAGCAGTGTTTGTATCGTGGTGGGTTTTTGCGCAGTTTCTCGTTGTTGATTGCTGCTGTTTTTCATCACCGGGACTCTTCTATTGTGCTGCTGGGTTCTACACTGAAAAAAAAAAAACGTTCTCAGGTAGCGACTTGGATTATTTCTGGTAGCAACTTGGTTTATTCTGTGTTTTGACACAGAATATAGGAAAGCGTTTTGTTGTTTGCTCTTTTGGGGTAGCGACTTAGCTGTCCAATTCTGGTAGCGCTTTGTTATGAGAAATGGTCTATTGTTTTTGTATTGGTGGGGCCCACGCTGGTTGACTTTGCTCTTTTGGTAGCGACTTAGCTGTCTATTGATTTTTCTCTTTTGGCCCACGTGATGCTTTTTATCCCATTGGTATTGTTGTGATCGTCTTTCATGTTTGGGTGGGGGCCACGCTGGTTGTGAGTTGTTTTGTGTTTTGCTCTTTTAATAGGACCATGCATGTGTTACATTTGTTTTATTTATTTTAAGTTTGTTTTCTTAAGGTTTGTGTGTGAAAAAAAAAAAAAAAATCTATGGCTATTATTCGGTTTCATTGTCCCTTTGCTGGTTTAAGTGGTTGCCAGGACAGTAGTGGGAATGGGCTTACCAAAACCTTGTTGATTTCTCATCTTCGTGATCGTCATTTCTGATGGATCTAGGACACTCTCCTTGTGTCAATGAAATTTTGTATGATATTATCAAGCAAGCGGAATTTACTTAAGTAATACTTAGAAGACGAATTATATGATGTATTGTATGAGAGTAAACACAAGTTAACACAAAACTCAAGCTCCAATATTATTAATGAATAATACGAGTGATCTTAGCTTATCACTAGGGTTACACCTTGAAGCTTTCGTAGGTAATATTGTAATATTATACGTATCTAAGACAATGACCTAGGATCTCCTTTTATACAACAAGGAGTCCTTTACAAGATAAGTATAAAGCTAACATAATAGAATATACACAAGATCTATTCTATACTTATCTAGACGCGTTTAACCTTATCATAAACTGATAGCAGTGGTAATGAAGAACTTGCAGTGGGAATACGTTTCCACTGCTAGTGTAAACCACAACTATCCGTGGTAACAGATTATTCCCAACAATCCTCCCCTAAACTTATGATTTCTCTGCAAATCAATAAGTTTCTTCAATATGCATTAACTTCAAGGATTTGGGGAATTCAATCAAACACTACACTTCTTTTCTCTTAACTTTTGTATAGCTCTTGAACATTGATCTTGAAGCTTTTGTAACAATGCTCTGACCTTCTCATTGTCTTCATTAACTCTTATGTGTAAGCTTAACATTACTGTAAGAGCTCCAGCTCTGAGTGGATATTCTTTCTCAGCAAGCATGAAAAAGTCTTCTCCATTAGCTGTAGAGACATGATGAACTTCACATGAATCATAATAAAACCATTTAGTACCAAAACATGTGAATAAGGTTTTCCAGTAGTCATCATCAGCATTTGGTTCAAAAAGCCTTCTAAGATTTACCCATAACTGCATCTCCTTCGTATCTTTGAGATCTTGAGCATTAAACCTTTCTTGAACTAGTTTCCATAGTGTATTTAGGTCATCTCTGTCAAAAGCTTTAATAAGATCTTCAAATGTCATGAATGATGAAGTTTCACCTCCCAGCCTTGTGATCTTCCATGTTGGAGCAAAATTGCTAGCAGTGTAAACTTCCCAATCAATAATAGGATGTCGAATTTGCAGTGGTTCTGGATAAAAATCTCTGTCTTCAATCACAATCATTCCAGATATTTGTTCTTCAGTGAACTTCTCAGTAGGAATCTCCTTCTCAGTAGACTTTGTATGATCTTCATCAACCTTAGTCTTCTTAACAGTTTGAGAATCACTTACTTTGGCATTTCTCTTCAATCTAGGAATCCTTCTTTCTTCTTCTTCAGAACCCATTGGAATAAAAGATTTATCTTGTTTTACAGTTCTGTAGTAAGCCTTTTCAACTTGATCATCAAACATTCCTTTAAATTGATGCTTTTTCCAGTTACCAACATGACAACAATAAGTTTTCATATATGCAAGTATTTGTGCCTTGGTTGGTTGTCTTGGTTTCTTCTGAACCTTTTTGACTGAATTAATCACATCTTCAAGTGTTTGATTGTTCTTCATTATAATAAAATCCTGCAACTGAGCTGTTCTTTGTTCCTCAGTTAAGGATGCATCAGCAACAAGGTCAATTGCCTTTTTCTTGATTTCTGGATTATTAGCCACCAGAAACTGAATATCTTCTTCAGCAGGAACATAACTAAACTCTGGAGCTTTCTCTTTCAAAATTGTAGGTTGAACAGTGGAAATTAAATCTTCAGTATCTTCCATTCTATCCAATCTTTTAGCTTCCAAAAAGCTTGCAACTTCTATTTCTTTCAATCTTTTCTTCTCAGCAATTTTTTCAGCAATTTGATCTTCTGCTATCTTCTTAGCAAGTTCTCTATCAAGATCAATCTGAACTTGTCTTTTCTTTGAATTCTTACTTTCAGGTTGCTGTACATCTTCCATAACTGCTTTACCATTGTTTGTCTTCAATTTATCAAATTTGGCTCTGCAGTGGAAATAAAATCAGTGGTAAAATCAGTTGCAGTTTGGAAAATGTCTTGATCTTCAAGTTGCTCTCCATGAGTTTCAGCTTCCTTGGCTCCTTTACTTGTATCTCCTTCATCTTCAAAATCAATTGTCCTCCCCTCAGTGTCAGAACCTGTTTTCCTCCCCTGTTTGGAAGAATTTCCCAAATCATGATGAGCTGAATCACCATCAGAAGGTGAGGATGAAGATGAAATCACCATCTTTGCAGTCTGCTTGTGCTTTTTCAACCTCTGCATCTCTTCCTTTAAAGTCTGAATCTCTGTCTTTAATAGTTGAACATCCTTGGCATGCTGCTTCTTGACAGTAGCCAAGTCCTTTTGTAGAGACTCAACCTGCTTTGCTAATTTGGTACACAAAACCATCAATTCCAATTGGTTTCCACTGCCCTCAGCACTTCCAACTGTGTTACCTGTTGGGAGAGGTGAATCATGGGGCAAAGGTCCAGATTCCTCCATAGTAGGACTAGGTGGAAGTCTAGAACCACCACTGCTTGTTCCTAGACCATAAGGTTCAGAAACTTGTTGTGTTGTCATGAGAGGAGTTTTCTGTTTAGACCTTCTCTCATAGGTTCTTGAAACTGGTGGGGTATAATCAATGTTGGGAACATTAATTATGGGTGTGTTTTGTTCAGATGAAATTGTAGCAAGCATTTGGGGTAAGAGAGGTGTAAAAATCATATTGCCATCTTTATTCAAATTTTGAAAAACTTTAGGCTTTAGGCAACTGGTTTGATAAACAGTAGTATGAGGTTGCAGTTGAAATTCATTTACACAGCTTGCACAAACCTTGGATACATTAAAAATTTGGTTTTACTCTGTACATTGCCTTTCATACTTGTAAAAATATAGTTGGACCAGTTGAAAATCTTATCAGTGACTAGACAAACCAAAGGATAAGCCATGGTTGAACTAAATTTCTCATAAGATGTTTTCTTAGGACTAAGGCAATGTAACAAAGTATGAATCAAAAATCTCCATTGAGGACAAAAACCACTCTTTTTGAAAGTAGCCTTTTTGTTAGTGGTATCATACCCCATGGATGATAAAGTATCATGAATTTCAGACATAGGTAATGTGATGAGACCATTGAGATCATCCAAGTGAAGTACTCTCCTCAGGGATGCCTCAGTACCATCAATAGTTACCCCATCTACAGTGGCTCTTAGAGCATCCACTGGTTCATGTGTATCTCCAATCTCAAGTGTTATGGACTGAGCAGAAGTCCAAAACTGATTGATTTGATAGATATAGATTGTGGGTTTTAAAAGCAATGCATACCTTATATGAGTGGTATGAAGAAAGTCCACAATCTGATGAAAAACAGGGCCACTCTTCTCGTTAGACTTTTGTAGGTAGGCCACTAGGTTGTGCTCATCTGCAAATTTCAAAGATGCCATAGAAACTTTTGATGAAAAATATTATTATGTCAGTAAGAATTGAAGTAATGACTAGCCAATTGAGAGAAAAAGATATATAGGGTTAGGGTTTAGAATTGATGCGCAAGTATAATTATCTTTAGAAAGTAGTTATAATATAGAAAGAAGATAATTTACTTAAAATTTTAACCCTATATATATAAGTATCAGTGGTTACTTTCAACGGCTAGTAAAAAATAAACTACTGACATAATCAGTTGTAACGGCTAGAACAACAGTGGTAAAATAACACTGTCAGTGGAAACTGTGAACTAGCAGTGGTAATTTTTCACAAAAATCTCAAAGAGCAGTGGAAAATAAAACCATTAGAAAACAATACTGCTCCCATTATATTTTTTAGCAAACTATCAGCTATCAACGGATTTGATATGTCTTTACCATGAGCCGTTTGCTATGGACTAGCCAACTCTTAATCATAAAGAATATGGTGAGTTGATAACCATATAGTTTTTGGTAAACTATCAACCATAAACAGATTTGTCAAGTCTTTACCAGTAGCCGTTTGCTCTGGACTAGTTGATTCTTATGTGTATTAGACATGGTGAATCAATAACCATATGTTGTGTATCTCAGATATACACCTTTTAACTCCAAATCCTCATCAAAACTTGATATACGTATTAGTAAAAGATGAGAATAACCAACTTGATATTAACCAAAGTTACCTTTAACCAAACCATTACACAAGCAAAATATCTTCCAAAGTCAACTCAATAATATCTATATTTACTCCTTAACCTACCAAAATAGGAAAAAGTAAATATCTTCATTAAATAACCCTTCAACCGACTTTGTCTATATAAGGAGGCTTGGCTTAAGATAAACTTCATCAATTTTCATTCAAACACAATATCCCCAAAACCATAAGCATGACCAATCCCTCCAACACTATCAACATCTCTTCTGACTCAGAAGAAGAGTATGTAATCGAATCAGAATCATCTTCAGAAGCATCAGGATGGTTTGGATACTTCCCACCAGGGGCTGGCTCTTCATCCAAAAGATATACCAAAGAGACTGCTAAGCGAAAGCCTGCAGCTAAGCCTGCAAAATCTCTTGAGTTCTACTCCGATTCATCAGATGATGATGATGCAAATGATGAAACCTATTCTATGGCTAAAGAGTTGCCAAAAGCTCTTTCAATAGCACTGGAAACAGCTATCTCCAATATGAAGCAGATATCCTTTCCAACAAGGCCTGCAATGCTACCAAGACCTCCTCCACAGATTCTTGGGCTTCCATGTCCAAGAATGCAATCCACTTTTGAGAACAAGAGAAAGAGAGCCCAGAAGAATAAACATGACTATGTGGGCAAAGGCAAGAGGCCAATGGAATAGCTGAAGATAGTTATAGGATGTGCTAGGTTTCAGTCTTTTGTGTTTAGACTAGGAGTACTTTTGGTTGTAATGAATTATGTGTTAGTAATGAAGTTCCTTTGTTTTTTCCTTTTTCCACTGAAAGCACGTTACCACTGGTTGCAATATAGTTCCCACTGTAACATAATGTCAGCAAAAATCATCAGTGGATAACTTAGATAGGATCTAAATAACCTTGAGCATCGATTTATCAACAAGTAACCGTTCAATGTGAACAAAGAATCCTTCAAACTGCAATTCACTAACATAAACCAAACACTGGAATCACTATTGCGTTGGCAACAGTTAGTATATTGAAAGAATTAAGCATAGCAGAGGCTATACTCAATAAAGTCAACACTTAAGCATTGATACATTTTCCAAGAATACAGGACTCCAATTTACTCCTCAACTACTTGCACCTTCCCCTCATTAACTTCTTGAATCCAACTTAATATATATTAAACAGATCATTCAACACAAACCACTCAAATCACATACTCCAAAACTTTCACCCTCAAAGATCATTACTTCAGCAACACCATGAGTCAATCTAGTCCAATCAATCTTTCTTCTAGCAGTTCATCTGATAGTTTCTGGGATGATTTTGTATTGAAAAACCCTGGGAGAGTTGAAAAAGAGGAGTATGAGAAGGTTGTATCCAGGAAGAGAAAGCATTCACTTGCTATTTCAAATCCTTTTTCTGCTGGACCTTCATCACTACAACCAGAGCCTCAGGATGCAACAATCAAAGAAGATAGCTCAGAGATCAGCTCCTATGTGTCTCCATATGTTACAGATGATGAGACCTCTGAAAGAGTCCTGAGTGTTCCTCCTCTTGCAGCAGTAGCTCCTCCTGAAGAACTGCAATCATTACCTTCTCTACCATTACTACCAGCACCACCATCAGCAGTTCCTTCATCATCCTCACCACCTACTGGTATAGTGGTGATGGGTTTATCAAGCCCTAGGGTGTATGATTGGATTAACATGCGTGGGGCTCCTAAGGTGATGCCAAGCTGGGGCTTTCCCAAGAAGCCATAAATGATTGATGATGGGTAGGAAGGGGATGGGTTAGGAAACTTGTGTTTGGGGTAGGTTGTTGGTAGTTGATTTCAGTTGATGTAGTGATGTTTGTACTCTGTACTTCATGGATGTAGTTTTACTGCACTCTCAGTGCAGTTTTGTAATAATAATAATAATCCATGTTTTCCTTTATCTTTAGTGTTCCTGCATCACACATCTTGTTCTACTAACTTCATTATCAAAACTGACATACTGTCCATCATAATGCTCAAAATCAGAAAGATAGGACTTGTTGCCAGTCATGTGCCTTGAACACCCACTATCTGTATATCCTTGATCTGACCTTTTTGACCTTGGATGTTCCTGCACATAAGAGTAAAGAGTTAGTTTCTTTTGGGGACCCAAGCCATGATTGACTTGGGATCTGCCTCGTGTATCAATATAGTTAAATCTATCAAAGGTCATTGATACACCATTGGGATTGGTTGTAGAGGTATTTCCTTTAGGTTTCCATTCCCAACGTGCTGAGGCCTTCACAGCATTGCCCATGTCCCCCCTTTTCTTATTTAAAACCCTTGCAGTGGTAAATTTTGAATGAGCAGTGGTAACTGCTGGTTTCTTTTTAGGTACCCACTGTTGGTTATTATTAACCTTTTTAGCTTGAAAGGTTCTTTTTCCTGTTTGTGCAAATTTTGTAAAACTTGTTTTGGTGTTTGCACTTTTAACAGGTGACTTAGGGTGAGCAGTGTTAACAGTTTTTGCAGTGGCAAACGTTTTGAGGCCACTTCTAAGTTGAACTGCTCTTGGGACCATTTTGCAATGAGAATTAAGGTGTACATTATGTTGATACCTGTTAGACTCCACCCTTTTATACCCACAGACTTCCCTTCTCCTAACATGATAGTCACAATAAGCATGTAAATGATCAAAACTACCATAGATATAGCATGCCTTATTGTTCATAACAAAATCACTACCTAGTTGTTGAGATTTAACATGATTCCAACTCCTCTAGTTACCCCTAGGAGCTGTAGGCTTGTTCCTATACATCTCAGCATACCTTACAGTTGGTCTAGGTTTATTAACTGGTTTCCTAGGTTCCTCTGTAATAGTATTAACAACTTTTGGGATAGTAGTCTCTACATTCTTTTTAACATTTTCATCAACAACTGATGAGTCACTAGCACTCTCAAAAACATCATTATCAAGCTTACTCTTTTCCTCACTCTTCACCACTGTGTCCTTTAAGGGACCATATTCTCTTTCAAGTTTCTTAAAGTCTTCTAAACCTGTATGAGCTAAATCTATACCTGGAAGTGCTGGAACACCTCTTAGTGGTGGTGGCACTGTATTATAACCCATACCAGACTTAGCTTTATTAAATACTTGAGCATTCCAAATTTTATCAATTGACTTAGAATGATGATAACATGTGTCTAAAGTTAAATTGACATTTTTAGTTTTCTTTTGAAGCTTTTCAAGCTCTATTTGGTATGCATCATTCACAGCTTTTGTATGATCTAACTCTCTTCTAAGAAGAATCATATCATCACTAAATTTTGATTCATTTTCTTGAAAGTGCTCTATTTGTTTTTCTAAAACTGCCATGGCTCTCCTAAGATTAGACACAGTATAATTAGCAGTGTATAACTCTTTTCTTTCATTAGAGTACAAATCATTAAGTCTTTCAACTTCTCTAGCAGCCCTACATGTTTTAGAGCAACATTCAGAGTTTTGTACCTCGGAGTCAGAGAAAGCCATAAGAGCAACTTCAGCAGAAACAAGAGCAGCATCTGTGTGTTCTTCTTCAAGATCATCAGCCATGAAACTCCAATCATAGCTCACACCATCAATAGCCAACATTGCCTTTGGTTCTTCCAAAGTTGGTCCCTTCTTTTGCTTGTACCATGTAGATCTGTTGTCCTTGGTCTTTGGTCTTCTACATTCTCTAGCAAAATGTCCAAACTTGTGGCAGTTAAAGCACTCCACTTTCTTCTTATCAAAGCCTGCAGTATCATCACCATTAATGTGGATAGGCTTGCTAGTCTTCTTGTAGAATTTCTTAGCCCTCATGCTAAGAAGAGCTATCTGCCATTTTATATCCATCTATTCCAAGTCATCTTCATCGATTTGCTCTATGTCTTCATGAGTTAAGAGAGAGCCATCAACTTGTGTGGAGATAAAATCATAAAAGGTAGGATCTCCAATACTAGCAACCTTCTTCTTTGATCCTGCAGTGGCAATATTCACATTGCCAGTGGAAACTTTAGAACCTACAGTGGCAATATCATCATCACTTTCATCTTCAGAATCATCACTGTCAACAGAATTTGACAACAATGCCAAGCTACTAGAGCTTGTACCAAGTTTCCCTGCCTTCTTCAACCTTTGCTCAATAAGTTTGAAGTTGTTGTAAAGATCATTGAGCTTCATTGTTTCAATGTCTGTTTTGTTTTCCCAGACAGTAACATTGGTTTGAAACTCTGAAGGCAAAGTTCTTAGAAACTTCAAATTGAGGTCTTCCTTTTCTACCTCAATGCCAAACACATCGGTTGTGTAACAATCTTCTGAAGTTTGGTGAAAATGCTATCAAGAGAGTCATTGCTTGAAGCAGAGAAGTTTTCATAACTTTGCTTTAACAATGTCTTTTGAGTTTTCTTTGTAGCATCATTACCACCAAACACTGAGCAAATCTCTTCAAATAGTTCTTTAGCAGTCTTGAACTTGCTGAATGCAATAATCTGGTCTCTAGGAAGAGTCATCAGCAACATACTTCTAGCTTTAAGATCATTCTTCTTTTGAGCTTTTTCAGCATTTGATTCAGGCACAGAAACTTTCACAACATCTGTGTCACCTACTTTGGAAGTAGTGGTCACAGACTTGAAAGAATCACCAAGTTGAATGATCTCCCATAGATCATAGTCCTGTATGAGGAAGTATTGCTCAATCAGTATCCTCCACATCTCAAACTCATTAAGCTTAAGCTTAGGGAGTCTGGGTGTAGAAGAAGAGTTTGATTGGTTGTTTTCCATCTCCATTGAATTGAGTGAGTGAGTCAAGCTAATTCCTTGGATCTTCTAAAACAAAATATCAGAACCTGTATCTGATACCACTTGATGGATCTAGGACACTCTCCTTGTGTCAATGATATTTTGTATGATATTATCAAGCAAGCGGAATTTACTTAAGTAATACTTAGAAGACGAATTATATGATGTATTGTATGAGAGTAAACACAAGTTAACACAAAACTCAAGCTCCAATATTATTAATGAATAATACGAGTGATCTTAGCTTATCACTAGGGTTACACCTTGAAGCTTTCGTAGGTAATATTGTAATATTATACGTACCTAAGACAATGACCTAGGATCTCCTTTTATACAACAAGGAGTCCTTTACAAGATAAGTATAAAGCTAACATAATAGAATATACACAAGATCTATTCTATACTTATCTAGACGCGTTTAACCTTATCATAAACTGATAGCAGTGGTAATGAAGAACTTGCAGTGGGAATACGTTTCCACTGCTAGTGTTAATCCAAGCAGTGTAAACCACAACTATCCGTGGTAACAGATTATTCCCAACAATTTCAATGAGGATGCGCTAGCCACCACCAAACTTTCTTTGGCCACTAATTTGGTTGTTTTTGAGGCTGCTGAGGTTACGTTGAAACGTATGGGTCTTTGGTTGTGTGGGGTTTGTTTTAAGACACATACTCTTCGCTCTAAATGTCGGCATGGATCTGATTTTGTACCGCCCCCCGATTGCGGTGATGGTGTTGTTAGATTTGTGTTATTTGATCTCGCTAAGCCCCAAGTTCCCTCTTCTGTTCAGCTCGCTTGCGTTGAAGATTTGGTTTTGGAAGAGCACTCTAGTTTTGATTTACACTTACTTGACACTTTGCTCGCTAAAGGGTTGCACACTGTCAAATCCATCCCTCCAAAGTGCCGTTTGGGATTCTCTCGTGTTTTGAAAGGAGCTCTTGATAAGGTGATCTGCACACCTGAAGACATTTCTTGTTGGGTTAGCCTGTTAGCCTTGCCTCTTTGTCTCCTTAAAACCTTTTGCCCGAGGAGTAACATGGAGTGTAGGTCTACTACTAGACGCCAGCGTCAAGAAGAATATATGGTTAAGGCCATTCGGTCTTGGGGTACATCTGGTGGTAGTTTGCAGCTTGTTAGAGAGGTTTTAGCTGAACCCTCCCCTACTTGGTCTAATATTGAGGAGGGAAACCTGGAGTTGGGTGAGCGTAATGGAAAGCAATGTAGGAGGAAGATTTATGATGGTCATTATACTGCTGCTGACAGAGTTCTTTCTTCTTCAGGTGTTGCTCCTTACAATGATACTACCCTTGAGGACCTAAAGGCTAAGCACCCCTTTAAGTCTGCTTCTTCACTGCCTGATATACCTATTGATCATCATAACCTCATTGCATCTCCTGCTGTGGTTCTTGACATGATTAAGAGTTTCCCCCGTGGTACATCTTGTTATCGAGACGGTTTACGCCCCCAACACCTATTGGATTGTTTTAGCGGTGCTGCTGTGGCCATATCTGATGAGTTAATCAACTCCATCACCCAGGTGGTAAATCTTTTTCTTGATGGTAAGTGTCCTAAGGCTTTGGGCTAGTATATTGCCAGTGCTCCTCTCACACCGCTGATCAAACCAGGTGGTGGCATCCGTCCTATTACGGTGGGGACTGTCTGGAGGCGTTTAGTCTCCAAGGTGGGAGCTTCTATGATTGGCCACTCTTTAGATGGATACTTGAATGATCTTTAGTTCGGAGTTGGGGTTTTACGGAGGAGGGGAGGCCATTCTTCATGCCGTGAATCGGTTTGTTGAAGTCCGTGGAGATGATGTGGGTCTTTCGATGCTGTTGGTGGATTTCAAAAACCCCTTCAATCTGGTGGACCGTGAGGTTATGTTACAAGAGGTTTGCCTCCATTGCCCTGCCATATCACGTTGGGTTGAATTTTGCTACTCCAGCCCAGCCAGATTATATTATGGGGAACACACTTTATGGTCACACCAAGGCGTGCAACAAGGTGACCCTCTTGGACCTCTCCTTTTTGCGCTGGTGCTACATCCTTTGGCTCGCAAGATCAAAGTCTCCTTTTCTCTCCCCTTTCAAGCTTGGTACCTTGATGATGGCACGATCATTGGAGAAACTCTGTTTTTTGGGAAGGCTCTGGAGCTCATTATGATAGATGGACCTCGTTATGGTTTGCACCTCAATGTCGATAAAACTGAGGTTTTTTGGCCAAGGGAAGATTCTAGAAGCAGAATCGCAGGTGTCTTCCCTCCTAATATTGCACGACCCCTGCATGGTGTAAAATTGTTGGGTGGGCCTGTTGGTCTAGACCTTGAGTTTAGCAGTAAGCTCGTTTTGAAACGAGTTTCTAAAACCATTGAACTTATGGACGCTGTTGCTAAGCTTAATGATCCCCAATGTGAGTTGCTGCTTCTCCGTGCATGTTCTGGTATTTCCAAGCTGTATTTTTCTATGCTCACATGCTCCCCCCGTGTCATTGAACGTGCTCAGATTTCATTCGATGAAGCACTTCGCTCCTCTTTGGAGCGAATTTTCACTGCCTCTGGGCCCGCGTTTGGAAATTGGCAATGGAGACTGGCCACTATTCCTTTTGAATTTGGGGGGCTTGTTCTATACGCTGCTGGTGATGTTTTGAATTATGCCTTCCTTGCTTCTAGACTCCAATCGGCCAGCCTACAAACTGAACTTCTCCGGCAGTCTGGTGTTGGTGCTTCTGGATCTTCCTTTGATGATGCCCTGCATGTTTTTAACGAGAAAATGGAGACCGACCTTTTGGGTAGCTCTTGTGAGATTGCTGCCCCCAAACTCATGAAGAAATTGGCAGATTTATATTTCACACGTGTCACAAAAGAGGCTGAATCCACCTTCTGCTTATCTGCTAGACAGATGGCCCTATGGAGATCGCAAATGGAAGACCATACTTCAGACTGGCTCAGAGTAGTCCCGATAGTTGGGCTGGGGCAGACTATGAATGCTAAAACCTACCGGTGTGTTTTATGCTATCGTCTAGGTGTCCCCCTTTTCTCCACTCAGATACCGTGCTCTGCTTGTTCCAAGGTTTTTACGGGTGATATCTATGGGGATCATGATGTATCATGCGTAGGTATTATTGGTATTAAACATCGACATAATGTGGTGCGTGATACTCTCGCTGATATCTGCTCCCGGGTAGGGGTTTCGGCTCGTAAAGAAGTTGATATCGGGCTCTGCGGAGAGAGGGACAAACACATACGCCCAGCTGACTTGTTACTTTACTCATGGGAGAGAGGCCTTGATGTGTGTGTTGATCTTACTGGGTCATCGCCCTTGACGCAAACTGGTATGACTGACTTTGTGGCAGGACGTGCCGTGATTGAAGCTGCACAACGCAAACGTGTCAAGTACGAAACCAAATGCGCTGATATTGGATATAGGTTCATCCCCTTCTCTTTCTCTTCTTTTGGTGAACTCGAGAAGCAGGCGGTGACCCTGCTGAAGCGAATCCGAAATTTCTCGGTCACTCAAGATATTGGCGCGCGTGGTGCCAACTATATTTTTAGTAGGATTTGTTTTGCTATTGCTAGAGGAGTGGGGGCCCAGTTAGTCTCTCGGCTCCCCACTAATTTCTTGTAATTTCCTATAATTTTCTAATGAAGTGATGTTTTATATAATAATAATAATAATATTGGATATGGATTTCTCCCCTTCTCATTCTCTTTTTTTGGGGAACTGGAGAAGGATGCGGTGACCTTGCTGAAGCGAATCCGAAATTTCTCCGTGACCCAAGACATTGGGGCACGTGCTGCTATTCATATCTTTAGTAGGATTAGCTTTGCTATAGCTAGAGGAGTGGGGGCTCAGCTTGTGTCGCGGCTCCCCACTAACTTCTTGTAATTCTTTTGAGTTTTTAATAAAGTGATGTTTTATAATAATAATAATAATAATAATAATATTTTTATAAGAATTTATAAAGTGCAAGGAAATTTGTTAAAATTATAAACTTGTTAAAATTATGGAAATTTAGAATTTATGCTTAGGTCCACAAAATTCTTAGAAAATTTTGGACTTGATTGTAACTTATATTCGCCAGTTAGGATATACCAGAAATTCTTCTCGCATGTTATAGACATAGATGAACTCACAACCATATGATTGAAAAGCATTCTCGCGTGACATGAGATACCATTAGGCTACAAAGCTCACGCATACTGTTTTTTCTATCATTAAAGGAAATGTTTGACAAATCCCCGAAACGAGTGTTTTGTATCGTAATTTTGTCCCAATGCTTCCTAGTTCCTATTTGAGTAGTTGCTACCATGTACCTGTACGTTTTGTTAACTTTGATACACCAGGCTCGCATATAGACTCAAGTGATAAACGGACAATTAAACGTTGATGTTAAGTCAAACTATACTTGAAAGTACGTGCTATGAGATGAAAATGAATGCTAAAGTCCGTTTAGCTACATAAAGAAGCCCAGAACATGAAAAACAAGCTCATGAAGCTTAACCATTGAAAAATATTATCAAACATAGGTTATGAACATTCATTCATTCAAAGCAGAAGTACTAGTTTCCCAAAGGATGAATTTCATATCTCTCAGAATGATTATTTGAAACCACAAACACTACAATTAGCATTAAGAATACGAAAGTGAAGTTCGAGAGTGGATAAGTCAATAATTTTGCAGTCTGCAATTGTACTGTGTCCGTTGTCTAGCTGAGAACGTCCATACCAGAGCCTCTGCAGGTCAGAAGGAATGTTTTCTCTTTCCTGGATCTTCGCCTTCACATTATCTATGGTGTCTGAGCTCTCGACGTTGAGAAGGATGGTCTTATGGAAGAAGTTCCTAACAAAGATTTGCATCTGTAGATTGAATATACAAAAAAAAAAAAAAAAAAAAAACAGATCAGATTGGATGTATGATATAAATACTCGAGTATTTTCAAGGTACATACATCAAACAGAAATCCCATCACTCGGATAATATAGCAAAACTACTCAAATCGAAATATTATAGCACAAGAAAACGAAACATTATGGCTAAAATAATTTGTAAAACCTAATGAAGCCTTGTACATCAATTGAGCACAAAACTAGGGATGTAAACACATTAAGCCGCACAAAAAAAGGTTTATATGGGCTCATTATTCTAGTTAAGTTTAACTGGACAAACACGAATTTAAAACAAATCTTGTGCAAAACATAAGTTTGTTTGCGCCTGTTTAAGTTTATTTATTACTAACAATTCTAAAGTACGTACACTATAGTATTCGGCTTTGTTCCTCAAGTACAACTTACAGAAAATATGTAAGTATAGTACCCAAACATGATTGAACAAACACACAAACGAACAGATAGAAAATAACATAAACAACTACATGTACACGAGTAAATCACACAATTTGATGTTATGATATCATCATATTGAATAGCACAAAAGAATTGAAATCATGAAAAAAAGGACGATACCTTGATGATGTAGGATGATATGGAGTTATCGACTACTATCGCTCTTGAGGAAAACGAAACAAAAATTTAGTGGTTATTAATGTTGTTTGTAAGTTTGATGGTCTTATTATATAGGGCAAATATAAAAAAAAAGTATTATGCTTGCCATCCTTTCCTCTTCAGGGTAGCGAACAAAATTTTTTGCTTCTGCGGGTAATATACTTTCAAATTCATCCTCTTTAGGGTATTTTCATGAACAGTTGGACAATTTTGCCCCTATTATCTAGAAGAGGAAATGGAAAGTATGATACTTTTTTTTATCATTTGCCCTAGTTTTTTATTATGTTAAATTTTGGATATGTATTAAGATAAATTATTTAATGATTTATAATTGTGTTAAATCTATGATAAAAATGTTTTGTTTTAAGTTTACACTATTTACTTATTAAGATAATTTAGTTCCACCACCACTTCCATTTGCAAAGGACATGAGTTTAAATAAGTATACGCGTGCATGACACGTGTGGGGTTCAAATAAGCAGTTTTAACCCTTACCATTTAGGCGGAAAAACCGTTCTACCATTTCATCATTTCATTTGTATATAACACAATTCATTTCACATTTGTAAGCGGTTTTGATTTTGTAATTCTCTCTTGTATTAAACTTCTACAAGTCAAGTAGCCATAACAAATCCCATTAACTAATTCTTGAGCTCAATTCTTATTTGAATATCGTTGATTCCTGTAAGAGTGTATCAACTGGTATCAACGATCAATTCCGGCATCTTAACCCATAAACCTATTGAGTTTGATCGTCGCCGATCAAATTCTTGCCAAAATACATTCGTTTCCCTATCACAAATACGTTACCCTTGTTAATTCTTATTCCGTTTTCTTAGCCAAAACACGTTTTCCGTACGGCTAGTACATTATTTATTATTTAAAAAAAAAGTATCATACTTTCCATTTCCTCTTCTGGGTAATAGGGGCAAAATTGTCCAACTGTTCATGAAAATACCCTAAAGAGGATGAATTTGAAAGTATATTACCCGCAGAAGCAAAAAATTTTGTTCGCTACCCTGAAGAGGAAAGGGTGGCAAGTATAGTACTTTTTTTTGATATTTGCCCTATTATATAAGGTCAATATCATGAAAAATTATCTTATAGATATATGACGTAACAATAACTATCTAAACTACATAGGGCGTATTTGATAAAATTAGTTGTGAGCTCATCGCTCATTGTTTTTTAAACAAGTATTAGAAAATTAGCTTTATTATAAAATTTAGTAAATCTCATCATTCTTTTATCAAATGACTATTAAAATTCAAAATACTCATCGCTTACCACTCATCACCCCAAAAAGCTCCGTATCGATCACGTCAAACATACTAATGCACAAGTTTTAGAACTCGAGCACGTACATTGTTTGGACATATAGTTTAACAGGTAACTTTGTTTTGAAGTAAAATATTGTGACAATTCATAAATGAGTAAACGCCATAAAATAACAACCATTTTTCTCTAATTTGCCGAGTTGAAGCACTTACTTTTTTATTATCTTACTTTACCAACGTACTTTCAAATTTTGATCTGATTTCACCTATATGACCAAAAAAAAACTTGCATTGTTAATCCTTTATACTAACGACCGTTAGCAAAAAACTTGCATTGTTAATCCTTTATACTAACGACCGTTAGCAAAAAAAACTTGCATTGTTAATCCTTTTCCTATGTTTTCGTCGGTTTTTACACGTTTTACACGTTTTCGTCCGTTTTTACACGTTTTCGTCTGTTTTTGCACATATAAAAACCGTTTTTACACGTTTTCGTCCGTTTTTGAACGTTTTCTTCTGTTTTTACACATTTTAGTCCGTTTTTTTTCATGATTTCATCTCTTTTTACATATTTTCATCCGTTTTTGCATGTTTTCGTCTGATTTTACATGTTTTCGTCTGTTTTTGCACGCTTTCATGCGTTTTTCATGTTTTTGCATGTATAGAAACCGTTTATACCCGTTTTCGTCCATGTTTACATGTTTTTGTTAGTTTTTGCAGGTTTGCGTTCGTTTTTGCATGTTTTCGTCCGTTTTTGCATGTTTTCATATGTTTTGCACGTTTTCGTCTGTTTTTTGCACGTTTTCGTCCGTTTTTGAACATTTCTTCCGTTTTTGCACGTTTTCGTCTATTTTACACGTTTTCGTCCGTTTTTGCACGTTCAATCTTGCGCATATAAAAATCATTTTTACACGTAGTAATCCGTTTTCATATGTTTTTACAAATTTTTGTCTGTTATTGCACGAATCGACACTGTTTTACACATTTTTGTTCGTTTTTACACATATAAAAATGGACGAAAACGTGTATAAACGGTTTTTATGCGTGTAAAAACAAAGAAAACGTGTAAAAACAGATGATAATGTTGAAAAACGGACGAAAACATGCATATACAGACTAAAACGTGTAAAAATGGACGAAAATGTTTAAAAACGGATGAAACCGTGCAAATACGGACTAAAACATGTAAAAACGGATGAAAATGTTTAAAAACAGACGAAAACATGCAAAAACGAACGAAAACGTGTAAAAAAGACGAACATGTGCAAAAAACGGAGAAAACGTGTAAAAACGGATGAAAACATGTAAAAATAGGGGAAAACGTGCAAAAACGGACGAAAACGTGTAAAAACGGAGAAAATCATGCAAAAACGGACTAAAATGTGCAAAAATGGACGAAAACGTGTAAAAACCAACGAAAATGTGTAAAAGCATATGAAAACGTAAGAAAATCATATTTTAAGTTATTTGCTAACGGCTGTTAGTATAAAGGACTAACGATGCAAATTTATTTTAATCATATGGGTGAACAAGTCAAAATTTGAAAGTACGTTGGTGAAGTAAATTAATAAAAAAGTAAGTGTTTCAACTCGACAAATTAGAGAAAGTATGTTGTTATTTTATGGCGTTTACCCTTCATAAATTCATGATTTAATAATATTTAAGATTTTCCTAACTTATATAATATTTTTAATACTTATATAGTCATAACTAGTTATAATACCCGTGCACGCATGGGGTTTTGACAAACAAAATACATTTTGTATTAATATTGAATATTGTATCTTTAAATGTAACTGCATATAATTATATAGTTATAAGTCTCGTTCACGCACGGAGTTTACACATAAATCAAATTTATTTTAACATTTTAGTTTATTATAAAGACATATAAGAATTTTCCCGTGAAAATTTTGATATAAGTAAAACTAATTTTATGCACAAGTTTTTCATTATACATTAATGTTCATTAGAATTTGGTAAAATTTTTTCAGTTATATAACTCAAGATTTAATTTAACATAGCTGACATAGATGTTGATGTTGTTATTTAACTCAAGATTTAATCCTGTTTTCAATAATTTAGTAGTATTTAATATTTAAACTTGTGTCCTAGAAGTTAAACTTTTAAAAATGAAATAAATAAGTCTTTACTGAGTATTTTGTATATAGTAAAAAATATAAAATATTTTGATATTTATAATCTTATGTATATTTATATATTGTAGTTTTAAAACAACATATATATATATATATATATATATATATATATATATATATATATATATATATATATATATATATATATATATATATATATATATAGGGTGGCGTTAATGTGGTGTACACTCTTAAAGTAAAAAATAATAGGTACAGTTTTGAACCGTTAGATCAATCATTATGAACAAGATTAAGATCACTATTAAAAAATAAATACTAATGGCATTTTTGTAAATAAGTGAAACAATGTGGCATTTTCTATACATTACATTTAATAGCATTTCAACCAGAATCTTCGGTTTGTAAAATGTGGATACAATGTTTTTAAATTTATTTTTTTATATATTTAACTGTTTTTCTATACTAATCTATCATGCTGCACCAATTTATTTTTATAATATAATCTGGAATTTATATTATTTTTACTAGTTTAATTCGTGACACAGTAATACATTTTATATTATAGTTTTGAGACATTCATTGGTAACGCAGTATCACATTGTTATATTATAGTTTTGAGACATTCATTGGTAACGCAGTATCACATTGTTGATGCAGTGTGTCAAAATACTTCATTTTAATATTAAACGTGTCAAATATTGATAAAAATGTATTAAGTGTTTGAATATGTATATGGATGTATCACTTTCTTAAAATAATTTTATCCCCAATTTTTATATGCTCCATTCTAACGTTTTAACAAGCGTTTATTCTAAATTTTTTGACTCATTTGTAGCAGCACACCAATTTTTTTAACACGTTTGTAGTGGCGCTCTAGATTTCTTGATACTTATATAATGACACATTAAAATTTTTGCCCATATGTAGTGACACATTAAATTTTATGAGACATTCGTAATAACACACAAATTTTTATGACACATTTTTAATGACACATTAAATTTTTTGATACATACATAGCAGCACCATCATTTTTTCAAATACATTTATAATGACACACTAAATTTCTTGAGATTATATAATGACACATTAAAATTTTTGCATATATGTAATGACACACTAAATTTTGTGACACATTCGTGATTCGTGCCATCACAAGTCTTCAAGTTTATAGCAACAAGACCTAACCATCTACTACAAAATAAGAGAATCATCAATAAAGTACAAACCATAAAAATAAACTACTAAACTGAATTCATCAACCTATTTTTACAAACGTTGTTAAATTGACAAAAAACTAAGATACATACAAATGAATTATTGGAAAACAAAAATACATTAAAAGAAAACCCATTTGATTTCATCAACTGTTGTCGACAAAAACCGGCTAATACAAAACCCGAAACGAGAAAAACTATCGAATTCCAAATCGCTTGATAGACCAACCGGTTCATACAGAAACTACTAAATCATACACGAACTATTAAAAAAATTAATTTTGTAATCATTGATACAAAAATAACTAATTACTAACTACTCATAAACAAACATGTAGTATTTGAACCACTAAAAAGGAAAAAAGAGAACCGAATCTACGGGAAATTGAAAAAGGATTGATTGATCAAAACCGAATCAATCAAGAAACCGATTTTGAAAGGCTGAAATGGTTCGACATTAACCATGAAGATGGTGAGTCACGAGGGTGGCCGCCCTTGAAATGATTGTCAGCTTGAACGTTATCATGAAAATCGATCACCGGAATTATTCGATCTCCGATGAATGATGGATTGATATACGTAGTAGTTATGGATTAAAGAGGTTGTTGATTTTTGGATATAAGAAAGTACAGATCTTGGTTTCAATGGGAGTGAGAGAAACTATGGTTTGTTTAGATAAAAGATAAATCTGAAACGATGGTTTGATGTGAAATGGTGGAGTAAATTAAGGAAAGAGTAAATTAAGAAATGAGTAAATTACCTAAATAGCCTTAAAGACATTAGCTAATTAATTTATTTAATTTATTTTGATCTTGATACATCAAGTTGATCCAACGGTCTAAAAGTGTTCCTATTATACACCACTTTAAAGTGTTTACCACTTGAACATAAATCTATATATATATATATATATATATATATGAGTAAATTACACCGTTCGTCCCTGTGGTTTGCGTTGACCGCAGGGTTTAGTCCTTTGACCAAAAAAATTGCACCGTACGTCCTTAAGTGTGAAACGTTATGCGCCGTTCGTCCCTTGACCAAACGACGTTAAGTTTGACTGTTAAACTCGGGTAAAAATACTAAAATACCCTCACTATCTTTTAATAATCCATCTTATATCTGATACAGTCAAACATCTGATACAGTCAAACATCTAGAAATGATAGGGGCAGCGGATTGTATCTGGCCAAAGTCCTCATGGTTAAAGATGGATATGTCTCCTTCAACCTCTATGCCTTTCTCCTTCCCCAACGCGAAGTCACAAGGGAGCATATATAGAGGAGATTGATAGAGAACTTTGCCAAAAACCGTCCCTTTACAGGATCGATGCCAAGAAGAATAGGGTCAAACTTGCTTCTTCTTTTTCTTTTTATCCAACCGCGAGTCATAGGAGTTCCACACAAGTTTCAATTAACACCAATCAAACACACAAACTTCAAACTCATCCCACCCGGTCCCACACTCTCCGCCACAAAGCATAACCACAAGGTAACTAGCAGAAACGACCCACATAACTTACCCACTCACTGAGTTGACTCAGTGAGTTGACACAGCCAACGAATCAAAGGTCAATCCACACGAGTTGTATAACGAATCAAAGGTCACTGACCACATTTTGTAACTGGTTGCACCACACGAAACAAACCAAATACGTTTTAAATCCCATTCACGACAAGGTAACAAAAAGAAAACTTTTAACACCCGTTTTTAAATCCCACGAAAACTTACACGAATCGGTTCAATAACAAAAGGATGATAATAAAATAGGTTTCGATATAGCTTACTCACGAACGAGATGAAAGAAAAGAGAGATGAAAGAGGTGATGAAACACGAACACAAATTACGAGTGTAACCCTAGACGATCTAACCCAGAAACACCTTCAAAAGTCTAAAAAAAATAAGTTGTGGTGGCGGCAGAGGAGGCGGCAGCAGCCGGAGTTTGGCCGGAACAGGATAGACGGCGCCGGAAGTTTGAGAGGAGGGGGTGGGTTATAAAACCCTAAACCAAATTATAATATCCCTTTTATACTAGGCATAAGGACCGGATTGTAATTATGCCAAAGATAGGGGCAGCGGTGTAAATTCCTTCCAGGGACTAGAAGTGTAATTTTTGTGGAAGAAAAGACTGAAATTACTATTTTACCCTCATGGGTTAAGTGAGTTAACTGACGTTAGTGGGATTTTGTGGGCCCAGTTGGATGGAGGGACGAACCATGCATAACGTTTCACACTTAAGGACGTACGGTGCAATTTTTTTGGTCAAAGGACTAAACCCTGCGGTCAACGCAAACCACAAGGACGAACGGTGTAATTTACTCTATATATATATATATATATATATATATATATCGTATTTTTGAGATATAAAGTATAAGGGGGTATTTGTTTTTTTAAAAGTTATTAAAAAAATATGAAAACTTATAATATTACAACTAACTCTATATAATTTTAAAAAATTCAATCACTAAAGTTTTATTAATTACCTCATCTTTTTTTAACTTTTTGTTTTCAGAAATTTGACACCAATATTTTTATGTGGTTTTTTTCTCAACCAAATTTCTCCACCAAATTTATTAAAGTTTGACCACAATTAATTTAATTTTGACTTTTATTACCCAATCACATCACACAATTTTGCTTAGGTGGCAAAATTAAGCTCTTCTATTGGTCTAATTCTTTTTCAATAAGAATGAATTGCTCATATCACTTCAAAATGATGTAATTCTTTTATTATATAAAAGATACCCGCGCACGCACGAATTTTTACATATCTTTTTCTGTATATGTTAATATCTATTAATATTTAGTCCAAATTTTAGTTGCACGAATGATTTAAATTTATTTAATTGACATGGCGTTTAGGTTTATCATGTTTAAATTAAGTATTTATATAATGTTCTAGACATTATGTGTGTTTAGTAGCACATAATAACATTAAAAAAATATGTGTCATTGTTATATGCGGAGTCTTGTCTATCTATTTTCATCTCACAGTAACATGTGACTTCATTTAAATATTTATAATTTTATAAATAATAATTTAAGACGATTTTTAAACCGTGCGCGGCTTAATTTATAAAGAGGAATAACAAGAATCATTATTGAATGCGGATAGTAAAAAAATAATACTTTATTTTTGGACATCTTTACTTTATCTCATAAAGAGTAATAGCATGAGTCGTTCGTATATGTACAATTTCCTGTATCGATTTACATCTAACAGTAACTCATTTTTTTTCTTTTTATATTTATAATTTCTTGTAATTAGTTTGACATATACTACTAATAATATTTAGAAATAATAACAATATGTTGTAGCTTTTTAGAGTAAACTCTAAAATATTGTAACGCCCCTAAAATTTGATGTAGCGGAAGACTTAATCAAGCTCTCGAGGTGCTACGAGATTGGTCTACAACACAAGCATAGGAAAACAAGATAGCATAAACCAATCCAATGTTTAGGCATTTGGTTACACTTATTCAAAGTACTGAAAAGTAAGGCCCAAAAGAAAGCATAAGTTAGGTCCACAAATATTATCAGAGTTTTGATTGATCCTTCAACCATACCTCTTTGCCAAGCCTCAAAGGAACAAGCAATTCAAACATCATCTTAGTTACCTGAGAAAAAATGCCAAAAAGGTCAGCTAACGCTGGTGAGTTCATAGGTTTAATCATAAATTCAGTAGTGGACCTGAGAAAGTTTATTTGCTATGTGGGAGTAAGGCAGATATATATCAAACATTCCAACAATATTCCTTCCAATAATGCAACGAGAGTGAGATCTAAGTAGGGCCCTAAGCGACTCTAGTCAGGTACCGACCATATAGCAAGATATAATACGATGCTACCCTGGTCTAGGTCGGAAGTAGATATCAAGGATTGCTAAGTCAACATCTACCGCATATCTAACTGTTGGGTTCGTTATTTTGAGTTGATAATGGCAAAACTAATAAGCTACAATGTTACAAGAATAGAACTTGAAGGAGTAAATATGACAAAGGAGCAATCTTCTAATTATAGAAGATTACAGGAAAATCTTCTATATGCTTTAAGTTATTTAGTCATTAATTCTCTTTAACCCTTGTAACTCTAGTTTATAAAGAGATACATGGAATATGTTTTAGTACGTCACAATGTAAAACCTGTAAAAGGTGTGTGTGTGTGTGTGTGTAGGTCTATGGCAGAAACGCCTAGATCAGGTTAGTGTTGTGTTGGTTAAGCCCCAAGGTCTTTGATCCTATTATAGTTAGGTAACCGTACTATCTTGATCACGTAGTATTGGGGTTGTTGTGTTTGTATGTAGCTGTTAGAGATGATGACGAAGAAACCTCAATAATAACAATGATAGTTTGATTATTCCGATGCGTTCTATATATGTTTATCATTGTTATTGTGCTTTATTGATAATCCTAGATAAGGTCTAAACAACCTCGAGCATCGATTCTAACAAGTGGTATCAGAGCGGGTTGCTTTTGATATCTGGGATTTCGCAAGGTTTCTTGAAGAAGAAGAAAAATTCGTAATTGGTTCTATTTTCGTATCTTTATGCAGGGCAGTTTTCAAACTGTGATAAATTCTTCGTTAACCGTTGGTTCGGGACGAAATTTTGACTGAAAGTTCTTGGTATATCAAGGAAGGTTTCCACTGAAGGGATCTTCGATGTTTTATTCGCAAGATATTCAGTCGTAAAGTCTGCTGCAGAAGGAGGTATGATTATTCGAATTTTTAGGGTTTGTTTGTTTGTCAAAACCCTAACAACTTAGGGTTTATTAATTGCTGCTGGTCAAATATAATTAGGTCATGATTTCTGTGATTGATTCATGATTGGTAGTTAATTACATGAAAGGAGAAGAAATCTTAAATGTTGTTGGTTCTTGCAATCGTGGTTGGGTTTTTAGTCATTGCGACTGATGCTTAACTGCGCATGGTAGGACTACACATGTTGAGGAATATGGTTTTACTTGTCATAAGAAGCTGCATGATTGATGGTCTTACTCACGTTACTGAATGGATTCTGTTTGTAAAAGAAGGATACTAAGGGCGTATATCTACTGAGGTTACAGCTAGAACTTGCCAAAGTAATCTGATAATACTGTTAGCTTGTTATTTTTGGTATTGCTCTTTACAGGTTCATGCTTATTGAACACATGTTTATATGTTAATATTGCCAAGGGAGGTTCGTGCTGATTATTGTCACTTAGTACTGTTGCGAGTTGTTATGAGTACATGATTGTGACCTGGAAGTGATGCAATGGAGCTCATGTGTTTTGTTTGTACTGCTCGTACAAGAGTAGCACTGCCATGCCAATCAGAAAATATGTACCGCTACGTTTCACATATGATTTCATGGTTAGTACTGGTTATACTGTTATTACTACTCTTTGTACTATTGGTTCTTCACGTTACAATTGGTCATGACTATTAATACTGGTCCCCTATGCTTATTGGAGAGTTTATTTTGTGGTCCTTGTGTCGATTTGGATTTTTGTACTGGAGCAACTGATGTATATTTGCATGATATTGTTTCCTATCATTACTATATGGAATTGGTATTTACATGCATGATCACATGGGTCTTGAAATAATGCTTGGTGATTTAGTTTATATCATTAGACGGTGGAGCATATATTGATTTCATTGGTGCATTATTAGCTTGATACATTTGACCTATTTCTTATACATTTGACATCTTTTCTGATTGGATACATGTCACATGGGATGATGGAGCACAAAAAGGAAAAGAGCGAATTGTTTGGTTTTGGTACAACATGAAGAATGGTTAGCAGCTGGTTGTGAGTTTATATGCATGGATGGACGTATATGTGTATATGTTTTAGTTCTTGTCCAAGTTATGGTGATTTTGGACAAAAAAAACACACATGGGATATTGGATTTTCGACACACACTGTTTGGATTTGAGGGGAAGCATGTTAATCATGATTTGGTTACGAAGAGTTAATACTTCTAGCTTTAAAAAGTTAATACTCTTGGCTTTGGAAGTTAATACTCTTAGCTTTCAAAGTTAATACTCTTAGTACATTTTTAGTACTCTTGTATAGTACGTGCGTGGATTTTTGGTCTTAACAGGTTCATGGCTCGTTCTTTCTGCATAATTGATTACGAAGAAAGGCATTTATCACCTATTTGAAGATGAAGTGGAATAATTTGGGTTTGTGTTTTATCATATCTTAAAGTGGGTGTTGCACTTTTAAGATAACTTGTTCGTGCGTTCATGTGTGACAACGAATTAACGAATAGTAGATGAAGTTTTTCGTCAAGAGATTGCGGTCTCCCTATACATCAAGATTGGGTATACGTTCGATGTCATCTTTAGTGCAAGATATAAGACACAGGTTTGGGTTGTTCTACTTCTTCATCAAGTTGGTTATACTTGGTTTTCTTCATCAGTAATCATTACATTGAGCCTACATTCTTCAAATGGTTAACATATGGGTTTCAGGGGAAGCTTAATGTTTAAATGTTTAACCATTTATATGCTACATCGAGGTGAAGGTTTTTGATACTACTTGTTGGTATTTTACTATTGGTTCGGATTTCTTTTGCCTTAATTTCATTTTTAGTGCGGAAAAATTCATGGAGGGTATCTTGAGGCATTGGAAAGATGGATTAGTTGTATGATATTGGTTCGTAGTTTTGAAGATAAAAGTTGCTTCTACTTAGCTTCTCCTAGTTGATAATGGCAAAAAGGGGAAGAAGAGTCTACGTGAAGATTTGCAACTTAAAGATCCTTGATGGTATAGCATGGCTTAAGGGGAAGTTTCATTCATCGTGTAGTTTTGCAATTATCAACTAGAGGAAGATTGTTGGGTTCGTTATTTTGAGTTGATAATGGCAAAACTAATAAACTACAATGTTACAAGAATGGAACTTGAAGTACTAAATATGACAAAGGAGCAATCTTCTAATTATATAAGATTACAGTAAAATATTCTATATGCTTTAAGTTATTTAGTCATTAATTCTCTTTAACCCTAGTATCTCTAGATTATAAAGAGATACAAGGAATATGTTTTAGTACGTCACAATGTAAAACCTGTAAAAGGGGTGTGTGTGTGTGTAGGTCTAGGGCAGAAACGCCTAGATCAGGTTAGTGTTGTGTTGGTTAAGCCTTAAGGTCTTTGATCCTGTTATAGTTAGGTAACCGTACTACCTTGATCACGTAGTATTGGGGATGTGGTGTTTGTATGTAGTTGTTAGAGATGATGACGAAGAAACCTCAATAATAACAATGATAGTTTGATTATTCCGCTGCGTTCTATATATGTTTATCATTGTTATTGTGCTTTATTGATAATCCTAGATAAGGTCTAAACAACCTCGAGCATCGATTCTAACACTAACCTTTACTATTCAACACATAAGCAAATAAAAAAGTAGTGGTAGGTCCAAGAAAATAGTTTGAATATTTTCTCACCCCAAGTTTAATAAAGCATGGTTAAAAAGTGGAGCTATGAAACTCACCTCGATTCCAGCAAGGCACAAATAGCCAACAGAAGCAAATCTGAAAAGCAGTTAACAAGTAACGGCAGCTATGGACTCGGCACAACCTAGTAATATAGATTCATCTTTAATATATTTCCAAATCAATATCTTCTATTCCCGAATATATTCTATTTCTATTTCCAAAAATATCTCATTCTCAAATTAGTTATGAGCATTTGGTATCATCGTGTGTGGCGTCGACTCAATGAGACTCAAGTGAACTCACGCCAAACAAAAAACCACTACAAATGACTCAGAACACCATTTCATATAACAATCCACCAAGTAATTGCAATATCCCAATCATTCTCCACAACTAACTCTACTAAATACTAAGACCTTAAGACTTAATAAATTCTTCGAACGAATGGTCGAATACCTATTAAATTTGACAGCTCGACATTAATATAATAAAAGTAATAAGACTACTTTGAGTACTATTTCTCACTTTGCGTGCCGTCGAAATGTTTAATAACTCTCATTAAATAAATTTTTACATTTCAAAAGCTTTTCCCTTTTTAATTATTAATTTCCGTTAAATATTAAATAACAAAGGTTTCGTTACTTAATATTTACCGTATAAACTCCTATTATTTCTTTTCATGTCTAGTTATATGTATGTGTAATTATTTCCAAACGCTAGACTTTGAGTTATTATTTGTTTCGAGTCACGTATCCGAGTTTTATAATTCCAACATCCGAGTTTTAATTTCCGTTAAATATTAAATAGCAAGTCATATGTCCAATATAATATAAAGTCCATGTTACGGCGTTGTCGTTGTTAAACCGAGACTAAAAAGTCACAGTGACACCAACGTTACACAAAGTTCACAATTAATATATCAAGTCCAACATCACAAATCATATCCGTTACCGGCCCTAAACCTATGGCTCGACAACTCAGACCGCAATCCATTCAATCCTATATTCAAATCCAAATTCAACTTTATTCCAAAGATCAACACTAAGGCCCTAATGGTCTCGGTTTAACCCTTGCCTACAAACCAACGAGCCAAATGGACCCTTGTTTGGTCTCAGCAACAACATCAACCGGACCTCTTGGTCCCGGTTACCTCCAACGACAATAACAACCAACTAAACGGACCCTTGAGGTTCTTGGCTAGCCGTCGGCTACAACCAAACGAACCCTTGAGGTTCGTGGCTTCCCTCGGCTCCAACAACATCAACACCAACCGGACCCTCTTGGCCCCGGTTATCGTCACAACGACGACAACAACCCTTGAATCAATCCAGTATCCGAAACAATACTCAAAACAACAATATTAATGATAATAACGACTCAAACCCGACACACACGACACGATACCAAAATTTTTATTCACATTTTTATTAATAAACTTAGTATTCCACTCATTTTTAAACCCTACCCTGAAATAAAATGCGTATACATGACTTGGTGAGTCACCAACGAGTCAAAAATCGTTTTTCCTCACCTTCTTTTCTTCCGATCTATGCGCACTAAACAAAAATAACGAAAAGGGTGGCGCGTGAGTGGTGGTTTAGGTGGCGGTGATGATGTTGGTGGCGCGTGGTGTAGGTAGAAATGATGAGGGAGATATGGTGAGTATTTTGGTGGTGGTGGTGTGATGGGACGCGCTGTGGAGGTGCTGGTGTAGTGGTTGCCGGCGGCGGCTCAAGGGAGAAAGGAGGAAGGGTGTTTTTATTTTAGGGTTTTGTAAATGAGGATGAAATGATAGTTGCTAGGGTTTTGTTTCTCACCAAGGACCTTTCATGTAACTTCTTTCAAATTGGGGGGGGGCGCCGGTTACAATAACCACAAGGACCATAATCGTAATTTATCTAAACTTTCCCGAAACACTATTAACGGATCGTAAAATATATTAATCGTGACCGATAAATTTTATAAGTTGCGCCAGCGTTCTTAAATATATTTTTCCGTTAAGATTGATCATAGACACGCCTATTTTCGTTTAATGGTTCAAACGTTATTTCTCACATTATTAGGTTAAACCTATTGTGCCGACTCGCGTAGCGCCTAATATAACGTACCATCAGCGTATCATCAATCTTTTAATCATTATAAAAATCTACGAAATCTCATCAACGATACGAATAATAATTCAAGTAAAGGCTCACAAGGATGAAACTGAGTTTTTAGTTTTGAGTTATTTACGATTATTCGTGACAGCATTTATATAATTAATTTTAAATTTTTCGAGTTGTCACAGCCTCCCAGCCTCAGAAGAAACCCGTCCCGAGTTTCAATTCAACTTACTCACCAAGATTGAAAAGAGATAAAGACATATTCACTCAATTCCATCCTCACGTGCTCACGTGAGTGGAAGATCATTTCAGGATTTTCAGTAAGACTCGATGACAGGGATTCCAGTTTGGCTTAAATTGCCAAATTTTCGCAATTTAGGATTTCGATGGGCTCCTCATCGGAGTTTTGACGGTCGTCATGTTGGAAGGAAAGTCTAGGGATTTACAAGGGTAGTTTCTATCGGAAATGTTTTTTCTGGATTAGGCACGTCGTGAGTTTTGTGAACTTCGCCAAGTCCCGGCAACATCATGAGTACTTCGCGTTACTGGTTTGATTCCATAACGAATTTGACAAGGCGTGGTATAGCGAGGTTTTAGCTTCTTACGATTACTAACCGTATCTCATCATCTCACGGTAGTATCTTAATCGTCACTTTGTTGTTCGCCTTTTGCTCATGATCTTACGGATCTTTTCAGCGGTTTCATGGATGGATTTAGCGTAGAAAATTTGTTGTTTCCGGTTCCGGTTCGACGGTAGAGGATTAGCACTTTTGACCATAAAGTGCTTCAAGCGGTACTACTTTGTCGCTGACGTGGTTTACATTCTTAGATATTTTGACGTGGGGCGACAATGTCAATTTGGATGTGATAGGGATCGGCTCTCTGTTTCAGGGCGGCGGTTTCTTCCAAGTATAGACGGCCAAGCCCGCCCATACTATCAATTTCACCGATAACGAGGTAACGAGTAAGGTTAGTACAACGATCACGATTTCTCAGAAGGATGTTGATGGCTCATTTTGAACACCTTGCTCCTTATCGGATGCATATGCAAGTGGAGATATCAGATCATGTATGAGACACATATTAGGATTCGGTACCTGAGAGAAGCCATCAGTATCATAGACTGGGTTTGTATCACTCATGCGGAGTTCCTGCATGTTTGCTTAACCTTAGAGATGCATTAGCTTGTAAGTCCTCCATATCATCATCAAATTCTGTATTAGCCATGCAACTTTGTTCTTTATTAGTGAGAGTTCCGCCAGCTTCATCTTTAAGAGCCAATAGTAGTATCTACTTGTGATATGCACTTCCTCTGGTTCTTGGTTTTGGACATGCATTAGCCAGATGACCCTTTTCATTGTAGTTGTAGCATCGAATGACCGTGTTCCCATTCTGTGCATTCCCATTATCAACAATTTGAACCCTTTGTTGAGGAGCGGCCACATTGTTCCTACCAGTAGCATTATACCCTTGTCCACTGCCCACATAACTACCAGTTCCCATCGGACGTCCATTGTTGCGATTCTGAACTTCAACCTTTCCATTTTGGATAACAGCTTGATTCCTTGTGTTTGACGAGTTATGAAGACGATTGTTGGATTTGTTTGAAAATCTACCAAAGGCACGAGCAATAAGTGCAAATCCTTGATTCAATGTGTTGAATGCTTTCTCGTCTTCATTTTGAGTTTCGATGTAAAGTGCTAATCAGAGTTGTTATATGGAACTAGTTGAGTATCACTTGATTGTTGTAAAGGATCATATAGTGTGATTTGGGCTAATGGTGTCTGTTGAGAATATGTAAAGTTTTGTTGTTGCTGGATAAAAGCATGATTTGACTGTGGAAATTGAGAAAATTGAGGAGCAAAAGTCTGAGCAATCAGTGCAAGTGAATTTACATTTGGTAAAGGTTGATATACTCCACCGAGAGCTCAATCTTTATCAACTTCTTTTTTATGGTGCTTCAGATAATCATACAACATTCCATACTTGGCATTGTGAAGGTTCTTAGCTTGATGAATGAATGTGACATACTTCGCCCAGTCAGGACCGAGACAACTTAGAAACTTTGTGTTAATAGCAATCTTTGGTAATATGATGTTGCGTCTGTCCAAATCATTGATGATGTTTGTGAATCGATGATAGTAAGACTCTAATGACTCCCCTTGATCAATCATGAACATTTCACAAGATAGATAAAGCTTGGATTCCATGCCCTCTTGATTAAGTTATGTGCCTTCCATTAAGAGATGAACATGTTTCCACATATCCTTTGCTGTTTTCTGAGCATCAACACTTCGAAGAATTGGATTAGGTATGCCCAGAAGAATATACTCCATTGCAAGCTCGCCAGCTTCATGGTGAAGTATTTATTATGCAGTTAGTTGACTCTCAAGAACAGTGGAGACAGTTTCAAGTCTTGGTGGATTAGTCGTTGGATCTGCGGGAATCGTCACAATTGACATTTGAAAAGGACCTTCAAGGATGACCTTCTTCAAATATTTTCTATGAGGTTTCTTGAGGTCGAGGAACCTAAAGAATCGACTGACCCATTGAACATAGTTTCCGGGAGTGAGCATTGGAGGTCTATCAAGTGATCCAAGTTCATGAATTGATTGTTGACTGCTGATAGCCTCACACATTTGTGCAAACCAATGAGGTTCCTTCGGGGGGAATGTTAGTGAATGATTGCATTGCATATTAAGGTGGAAACCATTGTTGCTGTGGAGGGTATGGTGGTTGTTGAGAGAATTGTTGTTGTGGTTGTGCAAATGATTGTTGTTGTTGAAATGCTTGTTGTTGCGGTTGTTGAGAGAATTGTTGTTGAGGATACTGCTGTTGCTGAGGGTACTGCTGAGGAAAGTAGGTGAAATAAGGGGGTTGAGACATTGTAGAACTTGTGTTGTTTGATAGATGTTTGTAGATGATTGAAACATGAGTTGTGTTGAAAGTTGGCCTTAGTCATAAAGTTTGATGGTGCTTACTTATAAACTCCTCTTAGTCGTAAACTATGACTTACTATTAAGCTAATCTTACTCGTAAACAAATGTGGCTTACACGTAGAATTAAGTCTTAGTTGTAAAGTTCCTTACTCGTAAGATGGAATCTTATTCGTAAAGTGCTTACGCGTAAGAAATAACCTTATTCGTAAGAATTGGTAATAACCAATAAATCTTTCAAACTTATCCAAGCTTGAAAGATATCACAAGTCGAAGTATTCCACAAGCTTATCCAAGCAAGGGAAGTACTGGGTCACAAATAACTTTGAAGATTCTGATGAATAGTGCTTGCTCGTAAGAAATGCTTCCTTGCTCGTAAAGTGCTTATTTGTAAACTTCAGGCTTGTTCGTAGGCTTATTCGTAAGGTCAGGGTTTTTTTATTTGTAAGATCAGGGTTTAGTTACTCGTAAGAAAAAGGGTTTTCTTATTCGTAAAAAGAGGGTTTTTGCTTATTCGTAAAAGCAACCATAATTACCAAAAATGACTTTTAAGCTTCAAAATGCGTTGTACCCTTGTTTCTTTTGATCAAATAGCTTCAAAAACACTTAAAATGAAATTTGAGCTTATTCGTAAAAAGTGATAAAACTAATAAACGAGTAAAATAACGATTCAAAACCAATAAATTTCTATTTTTTTTTTGTTGCAAAAACTAAGCTTCTAAACACTTTATCAACCTTAAAACTTTTCAAGCTTCAAGATTTGAGTGTCAAAAACAAAGTTTACGTGTAAGAAAATATTAAGAACGAGTAGAACAAGTTACGTATAAGCAAAAGCTTAACCAAAACACGTTCCAAACAACTATTTGTTGATTGATACCACTGTTAGGTCATCATAAGAATGATACACACAAGCATAACAATGATAAGAGAAAGAGATAGAGTGGTCTGATTCTTCACGCACAAGAATAACAAAGGTTTAGTAGTATTATGAGAGAACCAACACCCTCAAGTGAGGGTTTACATAATATTTATAGGAGAGGGAGCTGGGGCAACACCTAGTCCCTTCCTTTACACGTTATGGGCTTTGTCTAGGGCTCATAGGCTTACTTCATAAGCCTTAACATAATTACTAACATATAAGCTTAAATACTTAGCAACCTATTATATAGTTAGTGACCGACACTTGATAGTAGTTACACGTAATCCCACAGATTGCAAACAAATTTTTTTGGAAAACGGCTTGAAACTGGTTTAGCTACAAAAAGACCAAATTCATGAAGTACTTCCAAACAATACTTCCTTTGAGACAAAGAGATACCTTTATCATTTGTCAATACCTCAATACCCAGAAAATACATCAACAAACCCAAATCTTTATCATCTTTTGATATCTTGTTACACCCGGTGTTTTTTTAATTCATTTATTTGAAAAGATTTAATCAGTGGTTGCATAAATCTCGACATGCCGTAATCATAGAACACATATTGCACAACAAGCTAACAAAGTTTAATACCAAACGACATAAAATAACTGATTTATCAAAAATACAAACAACTATAATAAAACAATGGTTATAAACATTCATTTAGAACGTAAGTACTAAGCTAATTTCCCAAACAGCATCTTACGATTACTATTTAAAACCACAAATTATACAATTAGAAGGAGGACGACGGAGGAAAAGGTGTAGAGTGGATTCATCTTTAATGTTGCAGTCTGCAAGTGTACGTCCATTCTGGAGCTCGCACCCTGCATAGTTGAGCCTCTGCTGATCCGGAGGGATGTTCTCTCTTTCCTGGATCTTCGCCCTCACATTATCGATGGTGGTGTCTGAGCTCTCAACTTGGAGAGTGATGGTCTTACCAAAGAGGCTTTTAACAAAGATTTGCATCTGTAGATTGAAAATAAAAACACAATTCCAAAGAGCAAATTCTTTATTCTTTATACTATTAGGGGGATTTTCATATATCCCGACACACATACTATTAAATGAATTTCCGGCCAGATTGTTTCAAGGTACATACAGCATAAACAGGAATCCCGTCCATCGGACAATATCACAAAACTTGTAAAATAGAAAAGTTATACTAGTAGTACATATGGCTAAAGTAATTTGCAAAACCCTATGAGGCCGGCCTTGAAAATCAACTGAACACAAAACTAGTGATGAACATACCGCAAGTAACAACTAACAAGGATTATATGTGCTCGGAGCAAACACAAAAAAGAAACAAAATTTCTTGTGCAAAGCATAGTTTGCTTGGGTATGTTTATATACATATAGTAGTATTCAAACATGTTGAACAAACACACAACAAACGAAAAACCCTAATAGCACAGAAAAGAGAATGTGACGATTAATAATTTAATATCATAAGATTGAATAGCACATAAAAACCTTAGTTCATGAATGAAGAAAAGAATTATACCTTGTCAGTATGAGATACCTATTGACTATTATGATGGAAGAATTAAAAAAAATTGGGGGCTATTTATATTTTTTGGAGACATGTACAGTGTATAATATGTTACTCCGTAACTCTTTTGAAAACAGATAATGGTAAAGATCATGAAAAATATACTGTATTTATATGAAGTATTATGAGATAACTATCGACTATAGTTATGGAGTATATTCTTATTAAATATATATCCTTTATATATATTACGTATGGTTACATGACTCTGTAACCAGATTTAACAATTCATGCTTTAACAAAATCAAACCCTCAATCAACATATTTTAAAATTAACTTAACGATAGAAATTTTCAAAGAGGGTGTTGGTCCCAAATGATTGAGTAAAACAGATATATTGAAATTGCAATAAGATGAATAACTTGTCAAATGTTCTAACTAGAAATTCTGTAACATGTTCACAACTATATATAGGTTTCTAAAAGGTATTACCAACCGACACAATGGTTCGGTAATAACTAACTTAACTACATAACCGCTATTTCGGTTAAAAGGTTTGTAACGAGCAACTTTGGTCCTTCATCTTTCTGTCTTCATAGATGGAGCAATGAATCGAGATTATATACTCACATTCTCCTCCTTAATCTTGATCGTTGCTTCGTCCTAAGTCTTGAACTCCGAGCATTTGTCGCATAGTCACGAACTTAAGTCTTGGTAATGCTTTAGTTAAAATATCTGCTCTTTGAAGTTCTCCACTTACGTGTTCTACGTTGATATGACCATTCTCTACACATTCCCGAATGAAATGATAGCGAATGTCTATGTGCTTGCTTCTTCCATGAAATACTTTGTTCTTTACGAGTTGTATAGCTGATATATTGTCAACTCTGAGCGTTATCTTCTTTTCTTCTAATCCAGTTAATTCACTAAGTAATCGTTTTAGCCATAAGGCTTGACATGCTGCTGCAGTAGCTGCCATGAATTGTGATTCGCATGATGAGAGTGCTACTGACGGTTGCTTCTGAGTACACCAAGTGATAGGTGACTCTCCAAAGTAAAATACTATTCCAGTAGTTCCTTTTCCTTGATCTGTATTGACTCCATAACTACTGTCGCTGTATCCTGTAATCTTGCAGCTTCCGTCTTTCTTGTATATTACTCCATGGTCTTTTTTTCCTTTGATGTATCGGATTACTTGTTTTACTGCCTTCAGGTGATGATCCTTTGGGTCTTGCATAAATCTGCTGAGTAGTCCGACTGAATAACTAAGATCTGGTCTTGTATGCAGTAAGTATCTGAGACTTCCAACTAAGCTTCGGTAATAAGTTGCGTCAACTGGGTTTCCATCTTCCGCCTTGACCAACTTAGTGCTGGGATCCATCGGTGTTTTCGTGTCATTACTGTCCGCCATGCTTGTCTCTTTCAAGATCTTGTTAATGTATCCAGTTTGCTTGATCGTAATTTCTCCTCCTGTCTGTGTAACTTCTATCCCAAGGTAATATGCTAGCAACCCTAGGTCGCTCATTTCAAATTTATCTTTCATCTGAGATTTGAACAAGTCTACTTCCTTCTTTGGAGTGCCTGTGATTATCAAATCATCTACATATACTCCAACGATAAGTGTAGAAGTCTTGCTTCTCTTTGTGTAGATTGCTTGTTCGAGATTACATTTCTTAAAGTCTAATGACTTTAATGTTTGGTCAAGCTTCACGTTCCAAGCTCTAGGTGTTTGTCTTAAGCCATACAAAGCTTTAGTTAGCTTGTAGACTTTTCCTAGGTTTCCTTGTTGTATGAAACCTTCAGGTTGTGTAACATAGACTTCTTCCTTCAATTCTCCATGTAAAAACGCTGATTTTACATCTAAGTGGTGTGCTTGCCATCCATTATATGCTGCTAGTGCTAATATCAATCGAACTGTCTCTATCCTAGAAACTGGTTCAAATACTTCATCGAAGTCTATTCCCTGTTCTTGTACATAACCTTTTGCTACTAATCTTGCTTTATACTTTATGATCCTTCCTTGTGCATCTCTTTTGGTTTTATAAACCCATTTGAGTCCTATTGCTTTCTGATTTTCAGGCAATGTGGTAAAGGTCCATGTGTTATTTTTGTTGATTGAATCTAATTCAATTTTCATGGCCTCAATCCACTTCTCGTCTTTTGATGCTTCCTTATAATTACGGGGTTCTTCTTCTGTGAAAAATAAGCTAGGCGCTTCTACTTCACGTGCAGTTTGGTAGATTTCTGTAATATTCTTTAAACCTTGTATAGGTCTATGATCATATCTCTGTTCTGAGCTCTCTAATGAGCTTATAGTAGCTTCTTCTTCATCTTCCGATTTAGGGTTGTAAGGGGCCGTTTGGTTCGAAGGAATTCGATGTAATCTGTTGTAATTGTAATCTGAATTACATTACAATCCTGTTTGGTTGGCAGGATGTATGCAATTGTAATTCAGATTACATTACATCGGGTGTTTGGTTTGTAACGTAATGTAATTGAATTACAACCAATTACGTCCAAATGATGTAATTCGATTACATAGCAAACTTGATGGAATGTGTTGTAATTCAGATTTTTACGAAGTTAAATATAGTATTTATCTTTCATCGTTATTATTATTATATTATTTAATTTAAAAAATAAATAATAATCATAATAATTATTTTTATATTATAAATAAATATCTAAATAAATAATTAATTTTTTTAATAATTATTTCATATTAAATTTATGATTTTTATTTACTATTTTATTTAAAAAGTATTATTATTATTATTATTATTATTATTATTATTATTATTATTATTATTATTATTATTATTATTATTATTATTATTATTAATACTATTATTTTTTTTAATAATAAAACATCACTTCATTAGAAAATCAAAGGAAATTACAAGGAATTGGTGGGAAGCCGAGAAACTAGTTGGGCTCCCACTCCTCTAGCTATAGCAAAACAAACCCTACTAAAGATATAGTTAGCAGCACGCGCCCCAATATCTTGGGTGACGGAGAACTTTCGGATTCGCTCAAAGGGTCACAAAGATCCTTCTCAAGTTCACCAAGGGAAGAAAAAGAGAAGGGTAGGAAACCATATCCAATATCAGCACATTTGGTTTCAGATTTGGCACGCTTGCAGTGCCGCTTCACCGGCCCCGGTACGAAATCAATCATACCGGTTTGGGTCAATGGCGATGACGCTGTTAGATCCACACATGCATCAAGCCCTCTATCCCACCTAATAAAGTAACAAGTCACCGGGCGTAGGTGTTTGTCCCCTCTCCGCTAAGCCCGATGTCAACTTCTTACGGACCAAACCCTACCCGGGAGCAGATATCAGCAAGAGTATCGCGCACCACATTGTGTCGATGTTTAATACCAATGATACCTGCGCATGACACAGCATGATCTCCGTAAATATCACCCACAAACACCTTGGAACAAGCCGAGCACGGCACCTGAGTGGAGAAAAGGGGGACACCTAGGCGATAGCATAGAACACATCGGTAAGTCTTAGCATTCATAGTCTGCCCCAACCCAGCTATCGAGACCACTCTGAGCCAGTCTGAAGTATGGTCTTCCATTTGCGATCTCCATAAGGCCATCTGTCTAGAAGATAAGCAGAAGGTGGATTCAGCCTCTTTGGTGACACGTGTGAAATATAGATCTGCCAATTTCTTCATTAGTTTGGGGGCAACAATTTCACAAGAACTACCAGAGGTCGGTCTCCATTTCGCATTAAAACATACAGAGCATCATCAAAAGACGATCCAGAAGTACCAACACCAGACTGTCGGAGAAGCTCAGTCTGCAGGCTGGCCGATTGGAGTCTAGAAGCGAGGAAGGCATAATGCAAGACATCACCAGCAGCGTATACACCAAGCCCCCCAAATTCAAAAGGTAAAGTGGCCAGTCTCCATTGCCAATTGCCAAACCCGGACCCAGAGGCAGTGACAATGCGCTCCAGAGAAGAGCGAAGTGCTGCATCGAAAGAAACCTGAGCACGTTCGAAGATATGGGGGGAACATGTGCGCATTGAGAAATATAACTTGGAAATACCAAAGACATGCCCGAAGGAGCAGCAATTCACACTGGGGGTCATTAAGCTTAGCAACAGCGTCCATGAGGTCAATGGTTTTAGAAACCCGTTTCAAAACAAGCTAAGACTATTATTATTATTATTATTATTATTATTATTATTATTATTAAGTAATATTATTTATTATTATTATTATAATATTATTAAGTAATATTGTTTATTATTATTATTATTATAATTATTATAATTATTATTATTATTATTATTATTTAGTATTATTTTACTATTATTATTATTATTATTATTATTTTATTAATTATTATTATTATAATATTATAATTGTATCAATATTATTATTATTATTATTATATTTATTATTTAATATTAATAATAATAATAATAAAATTATTATCTATTATTAATTATTATTATTATTATTTAATAATAATAATAAAAATAATAATTAATATAATAATAATAATGTATTATTATTATTATTTATTATTTATTTTTTAATATTATTATTATTATTAATTATTAAGTATCATTTTTTATTATTACTATTTATTATATTATTATTAATTATTATTATTATTATTTTAATTATTATTATTTTATTATTATAATAATTATTATAATTATTTTATTTTTATTATTAATATTATATTTTTATTATTATTATTATTATTATTATTATTATTATTATTATTATTATTATTATTATTATTATTATTTTATTATATTTTTATTATTAATATTCTTTTTTATTACTATATTATTATTATTATTATTATTATTATTATTATTTATTATTATTATTATTATTATTTTATTATTATTATTATTATTACTATTTATTATTATTATTATCGTTATTATATTAGCTTTTTAAGTTTTATAAAAAAATTGAATTACATTACGTTGCGGGTCAACCAAACACATTGACAGATTTCATCAATTACAATTACAACACATTCCAATTCTTTAAATTACAATTACATCAAATTACAATTCCTTCCAAAGATTACAATTCCTTCAAAAATATTATGTGAACCAAACGCCCCCTAAGTGTATGATGGTGGTGTGATTGGTGAGGGTGGATCTGGTATGGATTCTTGTTCTTGATACGTGTTGTCGGTGTTTTCTATGTTGACTGGTGTAGGATTATCATAGTCAACTCCATCTATTACAAAGCTAGTCCAAAACGTATCCTCAGTACTCGTATCCTCTTCATTATTATTCCAATCCCACGGTTTCGTTTCCATAAACTTTACATCCCTACTAACATGTTTCTTCTTTCCTACTGGATCATATAGCCTACATGCTTTTGATCCTTCTTCAACTCCTAAGTAAATCATTGGAATGCTTCTATCATCTAGCTTCTTCAAGTGAGGTATTGTTACCTTAGCATAAGTTGTGCATCCGAATATTCTTAGGTATTTTAGGTTTGGTTTTCTGTTGTAGAGGGTCTCATATGGTGTTTTGTCTTCCAGGGCTTTCGTCGGTAACCTGTTGAGTATGTAAATGGCGTGCCTTACTGCTTCCGCCCAAAAATTTAAGGTTAACTTCTTCGCTTTCATCATACTCCTAGTTGTTGATAACACTGTTCTATTTCTCCTCTCTACTACACCATTCTGCTGCGGTGAGTATGATGCTGTCAATTGGCTCTCAATTCCATTTTCCTTACAGTATTTGGTGAATTCATGTGATGTAAGTTCCCCTCCTCTATCAGTTCTTAGCATCTTGATTTTCAACTTCAACTTTGATTCGATTTGGTGTCTAAATTCCTTGAATATGCTAAACGCTTGATCTTTCGAGTTTAGAAAGTAAGCCCACATGAAACGTGTGCAGTCATCTACTAATAAGAAGATGAGCTTCTTTCCGGAGTGTGTTGCTGGACTTATGGGACCACAAAGATCTCCATATACTAAGTCCAATGGGTTCTTTGATCTGAATTTAGCTTGGTTTGGAAATGGTGTTCTGATGTGTTTTCCTAATAAACATGCATCACAGATTTGTCCTGCATGCTTTATTCTCGGTATTCCATCCACTAAACCTTTCCTTGTCATTTTGTCTATTGCGTCAAAGTTCAGGTGACCTAATCTAGCATGCCATAACCATGCTTGGTCATCTACGTTTGCTAAGAGACATATAGGTGCTACTATATGTAATCTAATACTGTAAAGTCGATTCTTAGATCGTTCTACCTTCATCAACAACTTCTTGTTCTTATCATACAAAGTTAGTAAATTTCCATCCATTATGATTTTGCAACCTATTTCAGTAAGTTGTCCTAGACTAAGTATGTTGCTCTTGAGGTTTGGAATGTAGTAAACATTTGAAATCATCTTCTGTTGTAGGTTTCTACATCCTAATAATATTGAACCTCTACCTTTTATCTCTACATACGATCCATCTCCAAAATGAACGCGTCCAGTGATGCTTTCGTCAATATCTTTAAAATGGCCTTTGGTGCCTGACATATGGTTACTTGCACCATTATCTAAATACCATATGCTAGCATCTGTCGTAGCATATTTTCGGGATTGTACTTGTTCTTCATTTAACAAGATTTCTTCAGTTTCGTGTGTAGCCATTAGTAATGATGGTTCATTGTCTTCTAAGATAAGGTTTGATTGTTGCTGAGTTGTTGGTGGACTTCTACAATTCCTCTTGTAATGTCCGAGTTTTCCACAATTGTAACATGTAATTCTACTCTTATCCCATCATTGTTTTCCATTATTCGACTTATCTGAGTGGGATGAGTTTCCTCCATTCGAGTTGTTTCTATTTCCCTTATTCTGCCAGTTTCCTCGTGAATAGTTTGATCTACCTCTATATTTGGTAAATCGTTTCTTATTTCTAGAGTGTTCGCCTTGTGCGAATAATAAGTTGTCCTGGCTATCTACTTGTCCTCCCTTTCGGAGTTTTATCCTTTCCTCGAATGCCTTAAGTTTTCCTGCGATCTCATCTAGCGTAATGTCATCGAGATAATTCTCGTTCTATGGATGCTACTATTTGAATGAACCTATCTGGTGTGGAATCTAATAGTTTTCGTACTAAAAGTGATTCATCCAAAGCTTTTCCTAATTCTTTTGCCTTCGTGGCGTAGCCGTTCAATTTGGTTGTAAATGCATCCACCGTTTCATCCTCCTTCATCTGAAGAGTCTGAAATCCAATCATCAGTGATTGTAACCGTGCTTGTTGCACTTTTTCTTCTTCAACGTGTCTCTTTTTCAACGAATCCCATAATTCTTTTGCTGTATTGCAACTTGCTACTTGTAAGATCACATCCTCGGTTAATGCTTGATATAAGAAGGCGGTTGTTGCCTTATCCTTCTTATCATCTACTTGAGTGTTTTCTTTAGGTTCTATTGCTTCCCATAATCCTTGTGCTTCTAGTATCACCTTAATTTGTATAGTCCAAACTGTGTAGTTTGTGGTTTTAAGTTTGGGGCATTGATACTGTGTCATAGGGGTTACGGGTTTTGGTGCAGTGTTACTGCCACTTGCATCGTCACCGGGCATTTTGATAGTGCTTATGATCTTCACTCTCTTATTTGTATGGGGATTTCTAACTAGTCGTATCACTTAATACTACGGGAACAGAAATAGTTATCCGGGAATCCTAATGTGAAACTATGGATTTCTAATAGTATAAACTAAGTATCTATACTATAATATGAAATGAAATCCAAAAGTTTAAGATTTTTGTGTGACCTGTGTTTGTCACCCGCGTATTCCCTTCTTGTCGGTACTTGAATATACCAACTATATTTTTCTTTTTCCCTCATTCTTGTTTCCAAAACAATCGGTACACCCTTTATTTGATGTTGTCGACTTGTTTTCTTCAAAAATATACCACTCCTTGTATCACGTTGTCTTTTCTCGTGTTGACTTGCTTCTTTTATCTCCAAGTCTCGGATTTTTGTGTCGACTTGCTTCTTTATCTCCAAGTTTCGAATAAACACAAAACGTTTCAGAAATTAGTCTCGGTAATTTCTTCCAAAAGACCAAGCGAGTTTCTTGTCTTTGTTCTACTACTCGACGGTAGTATGTCAACAAGTGATGCTCTTGTTGCCCTCGTTGCTTGTCCGCGTTCCACAATACTTCTTCTTCTTTATTCCACACCGTATCCTTGCGAGCAAATGATCAGGATGCTCCTGTTGTTGTCTCTCTTTGTATTGCGAGCGTTACTCCAAAAAAAATCGATCGTTTTCTGGTTCGGTACCTTTTTCTTCTCTTCAAGCAACGTCCTTTTTTCTTTCTTTCTTTGCGTACGTCTTCTCTATTTTGTCTCGACAAACAAGGTGTTTGTCTTCGTTGTATGATTTGAAAAAAAACCAACGAGTGTAACAAAGTTTTCCTTCGTCTTACTTGTTGCTTTTAGAATCAAACTAACGTAAGTATCAAGTCACCACAGTTTGGTGGCTTGTCGAATGCAATTTCTACACAAGTACGGTCGTGCACTACTTTCCTTGCGTCTCAAGTTATCCAGGCAGCGTATGGTTTAATGATACGTTGCGTTCTTTCTTCTTCTCCTTCCTGAAACAAAATTTCAGCGCGTATATCTTTTGGTTCCTTCTTCTTCGTTCAAGAAAGTTTTCTGGGTTTTTTTGTGGTACTCGTTAACAACAGATTATGGGTTCTAGTATTCGGTAAAGATTTTGTGTTTGAGTGATGGTTGTATTCGGTGTAACGAGTGTATATAGGCAGGCTCTTGATGCCAAATGTTGGTCCCAAATGATTGAGTAAAACAGATATATTGAAATTGCAATAAGATGAATAACTTGTCAAATGTTCTAACTAGAAATTCTGTAACATGTTCACAACTATATATAGGTTTCTAAAAGGTATTACCAACCGACACAATGGTTCGGTAATAACTAACTTAACTACATAACCGCTATTTCGGTTAAAAGGTTTGTAACGAGCAACTTTGGTCCTTCATCTTTCTGTCTTCATAAATGGAGCAATGAATCGAGATTATATACTCACAGAGGGTATACAAACAAATTTCCAGCTATTATTTAAAAAACATAGTAAACCATTGTCAAACAATTACAAGGAACTAGCTGAGCTTTAATTACCACCACGAAGACGAGCAAGAAGACATAAAGTGGTCTCAGGTCGAACGTTGTAATCTGCAAAGGGTCTTTTTTGGGTAAAGGGGAGTAATCCTGCACCCTGGTAAAGTATATTAACCAAAACGTTTAAGTACAATGGATATGGGTGAAGTCCCATATCTCAGCCCGTTACATAGGCACTTACAAACACTAATATAAGAACGACAGAACATTCTTATAACTACCAATAACCACCATATAAAAGTGACAAACCACTTTTATAACAAATAATTGGACATAAAGCTATAACGACTAAAATAACGAATTAAACGCAAGTCAAGTAGGTCACTTGATTCTCCAAAAGTCGTCATAGACGTCCATACAACCATTGGTACACAACGTATACCAAACTTCCCATCAACACCAAGAAAACGACCATCAAATCTGAATTCAGCCCAAAGAAAGAGATCGTAGGGAACGTGAGAACACCAACCATCCTAACCAAGCATTAGGATCATAAATAGTAGATTGAATGTACACTAAACAAGATCATGAGTAAGATTCAGGCACAAGCAATCAATCCAAAGAGTTTTTGAATAAGAACTCTAAGAAACTTAACTTCCAAAGAGAAACAACGCCAACAAATCACATAGAACTTCCACTCTCCCCAAAACCCACGTTCCAATTCCGAACCAGCAACTACACGACCCATAGTCGACTTTCAAGAACAAAAACCATGATGGTTACATTCAAGAAGATAAACCACGATCATCAGATCGACTTTCCACCCTACACGCACAAGATATAACAATAAAGCGCATCAAAGAAACCTAGCGATCAACCATCATAAAAAACGAAACCCTAAAAAAGAGATCGTTCATGTAAGCTTAGATCTTGATCGCTTCCATACAGCCATGTAGCTCCCAAAACGATAGAATGTAAAAACCAATAAGGTTTTATAATAGTTCAAAGATAGATCCAACCGAAACACAAGAGATCGATCTATAAATAAAAAGTCAGAACCGACTTAGATAAAACCATGGTCAGATCGATTCAAAAAGAAACCCAAAAGGCGGTTTGTAAATATATCTGATGATACCAAATCCGAAACCCTAAATCAGTATTCCAATCCACAAAAGCAACCAAGATAATGGTCGACTTTCCAGGAAAATGAATTAATATACGATTAGTTAGGGTTTATAAGATCGCCAAGATAAAATAAAGGAAAAATCCGAAAAGATATATAGAAAAACGAATGCCAACCACTCTACTAAGGATATCTAATCCCAAAACGTATTGCATACCCTTGAAACAAGGATAGAGATGACGTTTGGGGGTAAGATTCGGCCGGAAAAGAGGAGTAGAGTGGCGGCCGGATTTCTCCCAAAGGGAGAGAGAATTTTAGGGTTTAAAAATACTTTAATCTGCAAAGGGTCCTTTTATCTTCAAGCTGCTTCCCAGTTCCCACGGCCTGCAAGAAAGGTAAGGATGTGCTGATCCTGAGGGATGCCTTCCTAGTATTGAATTAACGCCTTCATGTTTCTAACCGTTTCCACTAGTACACAAACCATATTTTAGAACGGTTATTTTGCATTTTTTGAAACGGTTTTGGACCGTTCTATAATAAATAATGAAGTTGTTTTTTTACAACGGTTTCCAACCGCTTTAAATAAATGTATTTTTTACAACGTTCATATATAACCGTTTTAAAAGGGTTGTCAAAATTTAAAAAAAAAAAATGGTCATTTAGTATTACTTAGTGCGTTCACAATTGTTGTTGGTGATTGAGAATCTTGTCACACCACTGTACAAAATTTCATTTCTATAACATTTTAGAATTTTTTTTTTGTTTTTCTGAAAGTGTTTCAAAAGAAATACAACTTACCAACATTGTCCAAAACTGTTCCAAACTATTAGTTTTAGGAACGTTTATTTGAAAAGAGTTCCAACAATACTCTTTTGGAATGGTTCTCCTGCATGTGTTCAAAAAGATGTTCTTACATGACAACATTGGTGGATATTGTGAGTAGATTTATTCCCTCAAATTTGAATTGTGTATCGGTGTATCCTACATTAGAGAAACATGTATCCTACATTAGAGAAGAGTCAAAAGAAGACTACAATAATATAACTAGAATAACAAATCTACAAAACATGAAATACAATAAAGAAACTCACAAACATAAAATCTAAGAAGACCCCTTCAAAAGTACCTTTTAAATAAAGAATAACCAACACATGTAAAAAGCATTAGATAGTTGTTTTAGAGATAAAGAAAGAGAAAGAACTTTCTTGTTGTAGATATAACTATGTGAAAGAAAAAGTGTAGAGTTTTGATTATATAACCAAATACGGAGTAATAGACTAGAGAGAAGGAAAGATGAAAAAAAGATAAAGGGGGGAAAATTCCCGCTTCTTTCAGGTGAAAATTTTTTGAATGGAAAAAGAAAACTTTTGCGATGAAATTTTTTTAAAGGAAAAAAGAAATTTTTTGGAACGGTTTATTATGCACCGTTCTAAATAATACTATCCAAATAGTAAGAACCGTTTTAAATAACTTATTATTTACAACAATTTATCATATAACCGTTCTAAAAAATGCATTTATATTATTTAAAGCCGTTAAATGTAAAAACCGTTTTAAATTGGCCGTTCTAATAAATGCTTTGTGTAGTAGTGTTCGGACATTTTCACCTCTAGAGTGATGGTTTTGCCACACAACGTCTTGACAAAAATCTGCATACTACCTCTTAGACGAAGAACTAAATGCAGGGTCGATTCTTTCTGGATATTGTAATCCGCAAGTGTACGCCCATCTTCAAGCTGCTTACCAGCGAAGATCAACCTCTGCCAATGCCTTCCTTATCCTGAATCTTAGCTTTCACGTTGTTGATGGTATCTGAGCTCTCGACTTCCAAAGTAATGGTCTTGAGGCGGGTCTTTACAAAGATTTGCATTCCTACCCTCAACCTGAGCACGAGATGGAGGGTGGACTCCTTTTGAATGTTGTAATCGGCCAAGGTGCGACCGTCCTCGAGCTGCTTACCAGCAAAGATCAATCTTTGTTGGTCTGGAGGGAATCCTTCCTTATCTTGGATCTTAGCCTTAACATTGTCGATGGTATCTGAGCTTTCAACTTCCAAAGTAATGGTCTTGCCCGTGAGAGTCTTGACAAAGACTTGCATACCACCACGAACAGGAATGATCAGATCGAATGTGGAGTTTTCTTGAATCTTGTAATGAGCTAAAGTACGGCCCCCCTTGAGCTGCTTACCAGCACATATCAACCTGTGCTGGTGTGGAGGTATGCCTGTTTTCTCTTCAATCTCGAGCTTAACGTCGTCACTTGTGTCAAACGTATGGATGTCGAGAGTTATTCTCTCGCCAGTGTGAGTCCTCAGGAATATTTTCATCTGTAGATTGAGAACAGCAATTTAATTATAAGCACAAATACAAAGTAATATGCCAAATCTAATAATGCCTTGTATTAAATCTTAAGTGAACACAAACTATTGTTGTAAACTAACAACGTTGTTCGTGTTTGTGTTAGTTCGGTTAAGTTGAACTTAACAAACACAAGACAAAGATGATAATGATATCTAAGTGAAGATCGGCTAATACCTTGAGAAGACTGATCTTATGTTAAAGTTATTGATTACTATTACTATTACTATTACTATTACTATTCTATTGCCGACGATGCACACATACATCGATTTATGTCATTCGTTGGATCAAGTAACTTTTAATCATGACCATTTAAATTCATTAATTATCTATATCAACAAACTAGAGCAAAAGGTGGTACACTTTGCACATAAGATATAGGCTATGTTTGTCGCGCAGCATTTTAGAGCTTTTTGGGGCAATGAGCGGTTAGCAATGAGCTTTTTGATTTTTATTGTTCGTTTGGCAAAGGAGCGGTGAGCTTTGCTATTTTTTAGGAAAACTCATTTTTCCATAGCTACTGCTCACTGCTACTTTTACCAAACGCACCCATAATAGAATAACTTTAGAATGCAACTTTGATCTTATCACTAACGGGAAAGTAGTATAAAATGATGCAACAAACTAACCCGTATTATCTTATTTCTGTGTAATTGAATTTAAAATGAAAAGATTTTAGCGGGTGAAGAAACCATGCATTTGCTTATAAATTAAATACAGATGCTTTCATTTCATAACACAATAAATATAACTATTTAAGCAATAAACTGGAGGGGTATAAGTCATGTACTTCCTATTCATTCATTATATTTCAAACTATTACTAACTTTTAACATTTCATATCTTGCATTTACTCAGATGACAGATCAAACAATGCGTTCACTATCTAGGCAACAAAAAACGTCTTAACCGACATTGCGAAAAGGACGGCCAATGAAGAATCAAGGTAAAATTCATGTCCCCCTTTTTCAGTTTTATACTTCAACATCTTACGTCATTTTCAAGAACTTTTATTAAGACCTAACATTTCCTTTGTTCTTCGCATAGCAAGCCGGGAACAATGTCGATGTTGATGTCCAAGAGTTCACATTTTATCAATTTCGCTTTTCAACAAAACCATATTCATATATGATGCCTAATGTTGTTTCCCATCTTTAAACAACAACATGACAGACAGCAACGTGAAGCTATGTACCAATTCCATGCTTGATGAGGTGAATTGCACATCTAAAAATAAAAGAAAAGGGAGGTAAACTTGACAGCATGAAAATGGAATGATATGATGGTATTGAAAATGAAAGTTCGGAGGATGGGAGCATTTTTGCTTGGGATGATGATACTCTTAGTGATGCTCTCGATGGGGATACGGAATTGACGAATAATGCATGTATTACTTACTCGAAAAAATCAAATATAACTTAATATGTATCATATTAATTTGCTATTTCTCATTTACATGTAAGATAGAAGTGCTTGATGTTTTTTCAGTGGCCAATATCAAAAGGAAGAAAAAAACCAAGTTTCATGTTTAACGCAACAAAATATATCTGGGGCCCATTTCGTTATTAGTGCAATGGTGACTGAAATTGACTTTTTAAATTGTTGGAAGGGTTACACTATTGCTACGGGGGCTACCCATAGCCCCTGCCACCTTTGTCCCAGGGAATATTCTTTTTGTCCTCCGCTTTTTTCAGTACAACACAGTTTTTTGTCAGTTTCTGTTCCGTATTTCTGACAGTTTTAAGCGTTTTGCTTATTAAACTTTATATTTACAGTTCCGCATTTTCAGGTTTATAGCTTTTTGATATATAAACAAAATTATAAAAATAAAAAAAAAATAAAAAAAAAACAAAAAACATAGGGGGGGTATATATAAAAATATAGCCCCGTATGAATAACTCATCCCTTGTTGGAATTCATAAAAGGTTCCATGTGCTTCCACAATCTCGAGCAGAAAGCTAGGCGTTTAGTATTCATTGTGTGCAATTTTTTTAATTCATCACTATTAGTGTTTGCTAAAATTATTTGCATCTTCAATTTAATCCCTTTAGCTCCACCTTATGGGTGTCACTGTTTCAAACATTTTTTTAGTACTTTGATATGTTTTGAATTTATACTTCATCTTTAAATAATTAGAACCATCTCCACTTTCAAAAAGTTAGCTTTTTGTTATGTTGATGTCTGTTTTTTTCTTTTTAAGTATATAATTACAAGTCTCTCGATATCGTTTGTAAGTTATTTAATCGTTAGACCCATGTAACGCACGGGTATTTTTTTTTTGGACAGCGATTATGGGATCACCCAAGGGGGACTAAACCACCCGCGCGTTCATCTCCCGTTTTTCGCCCATTCGAAAGCAGTGATAATTACCCGCCCCCATCACGCACGGGTATTGCACTAGTTATGGGTTATTTATAGGCAGTAAACTTGCACCTCAAGGCTCTATCAAGAATTCGAGATGGTATAAAGGACTGCATTATTACCAAAGTAAATAATCTGCTTATTGTCAAATATAAATGTCAAAACTTACTATTTTTCCAAATCTAGATTTTAAACCTTTTTTTTTCATAATAAAGTTATTCTATTTTCCACGTATTTCAGTCATAAAATTTTCTTGACCTTAGTCTTCAACTTTTCTTTAACCTTTAAGTTTGTATATTGTTGTTGATTCTATAAGTTACTAGTTATAATACCCGTGCACGCATGGAGTTTTGACAAAAAAAATTAATCTGTATTAATACTGAATATTGTGTCTTTAAAGGTAATTGCATATAATTATATAGTTATAAGTTTTGTACACGCACGAAGTTTACACATAAATCAAATTTATTTTAACATTTTAGTCCAGTATATACACATATAAGAATTTGTCCATGAAAATTGTGATATAAGTATAACTAATACTTATGCACGAGTTTTTCATTATGCATTAATATCCATCAGAATTTGGTAAAATATTTGTAAAAATTTCTGTTAGGTAAGATTTAATTTTATTTAGCTGACAAAGATGTTGATGTTGTTATTTAAATTTACTGACATTATGATGTAAACATGATGCAAGTTTAATAACACATAATGAGCGTTGATAAAGTTAAAGTATACTCCTTAAAGTTTTTTAAAAACATTTTTCTAGATATCCTTATATAAATAAACAAGAATTACACGAGTCATTGTTATAAGTACAATCGCGTACATTTATTTTTATATTAAAGTAACTTGTGCTTACATTAATTATATTCCCGTTTTTAGTAATTTAGGCATATTTTAAATGTAAACTCGTGTCCACATATGTTAAACTTTTAAAAATGAAATAAATTACTCCTTATTTAACGTATACAATTAAAAAAAAATTATACTTATAATCTTATGCAAATTTATATGTTGTTATTTTAAAACAACATATACATTGTATTTAAGATATAAAGTAAAAAGTATAAGGGGGTATTTGTTTATAATTCAAAGTTATTAAAAAACATGGAGACTTATAATATTACACTTAACTCTATAAAAATTTTCAAAATATTTTTATATTAAAGTAACCCGTGCTTACAATTTGATAATTATATTCCCGTTTTCAGTAATTTAGGCGTATTTAAAATGTAAACTCGTGTCCACATAGGTTAAACTTTAAAAATGAAATAAATGAGTCCTTATTGAACGTATATAGTAAAAAGAAATGATATTTATAATCTTATGCAAATTTATATGTTGTTATTTTAAAACAACATATACATTGTATTTAAAGATATAAAGTATAAGGGGGTATTTGTTTATAATCCAAAGTTATTTAAAAACATGGAGGCTTATAATATTACACTTAACTTTATATAGTTTTTAAAAATTCAACCACTAAAGTTTTATTAATTACCTCATCTTTTTTTAAGTTTTTTGTTTTCACAAATTTGACACGTATATTTTTATGTGTTTTTCTTATCAACCAAATTTCTCCACCAAATTTATTAACGTTTGACCAAAATTAATTTAATTTTGACTTTTATTAACTAATCACATCACACGATTTTGCTTACGTGGCATAATCGAGCTCTCCTATTGGCCCAATTATTTTTTCAATAAGAATGAATTGAAAAAATCACTCTAAAATGATGTAATTCCTTTATTATATAAAAGATTATCATTGTAATTTTGTTTGTGACCTTTCTATCTCAACTATTGACAACATCAAATAGTATATACTTTTTTCTATCAAATTTTTTATATCATGCTCTTATTTCTTGTATTTATATAAGATTAGATAATTAATTGTTTCCTATTTTTTTAATAGGCTTTATCTGAGCGGTGAGCATTGAGCGAGAAGATGCGGAACTGAAAAGTTATTTATTTGAAAACGAGAAAATGCTGGAAGATAAGACATATGAGATGTAGCTGGCATCCAAGACCTGCGTTGTAATCTTCATGAAGCTTTGAAGAAAGTATTTACCGAGAGCACATCCGGCGTAACCCTTAACTTAAAGTTACGTCGTATATATGTCTAGGCTAGGAAAAATATAAATACAAACCCTAAATCATTCACAACAGACACATCCATTCCACCTCTCAGTTGGAGAACGACTAAGGTTCCATTCATGGTCAATTTCCAGCAACATCGAAGAGCTTTTCAAGGGAGAATTCACCACCAAACATCATCGAAGATAGACCAACATATAGTAATCGTATCAAACACTATGTTTATTACTTTTTCAATTTTAATCATTAGGTTTGTTGTATTTTATAACATGTCCGGCTAAACACCTTTGGTGTTAGCCAAGTTATGAATTAATTTGATTTATGTTCATTATTTTTTCGTTTATTTATCGCAATTATGCAGAATTAAGAAGACCTTTCCAAGAAAATGGTGGTTACAGAGCTAGATATCGAGTAGGACCACCAGGGTACTACACTAGAGTGGACAACCGTGCACCATTTGGGGAGAAAAATCTTAGCCTCGAAGAAACTGTCAACAAATACATTTAGAAGTCAACGAAAAAGCAAGCCGAAGATGAAGTCATTTAAGGAAACCACAAAATTAAATTTGCAAAATCAAGATGTCACTGTCAAAAATCTTCGGGTCTGGAAGTGGAAAAGATCGGTTTTGGAGGCTGAGGAAAGATCAGAATTGGAGATCCTTAACTCTTTGTTAGGTGCGACTGTGCTTACGGATTCGACGGATAGCTGGGGTTGGATAGGGGTTGGTAACGGTGTCTTCTCAGTCAGTGCAGTTAGGGAATTGTTGTATGAGGGCATGGATTTCAGCAACATCTCCGTTTTTGAGTGGTGTAAATGGATTCCGAAGAAATGTAATATTTTTGGGTGGCGGGCTGAGATGGGTAGAATTCCGACTATGTGTGCGTTGAGACATAGAAATATCCCGGTTGTGGATGTGTCGTGTGTGCTTTGTGGAGAGGAGGAAGAGTCAGTGGAGCATGTGTTCACGGGATGTATCATTGCTTCCAGGATATGGCAACAGATCTCAGTTTGGTGCAAGGTTCAAAACTTCTTTGCATTTTCTTTTAAAGATCTTCTGGATGTTCATAATTTTGTGGGGTTGTCGAGGAAAGCCAAAGAAATTTTCTATGGTATTATTATTATTGGATGCTGGTGTATTTGGAGGGCGAGGAATAATCAAAAGTATCAAAGAAAGAAAGCCAGGATCGAAGACATTATGGGGGACATCAAAGGGTTGGGTTTTCTTTGGGCAAAAAATAGAGCGAAGGTCACTTCTTTGGATTGGGACCGTTGGTGTAAATTTGTAATTATGTAATTGGTGTTGTTGGTGTTTGTGCCGCCCCGTTTTGTGGGTTGGCGGGCTTTTTCTAATGAATTTTACCTTTCAAAAAAAAAAAAAAAAAAAAACAAAAAAAAACAAATGTCTATCAAAATAATTTGATAAGAAGATCATTTAGCGATACTCGCCCTAATGGACAAGTCAAGGCCGTGACTACGAAAACTGTTTGGACCAATAAACAAGAGAAAAGTATAAAAGTTGTACAAAATCTTTTTGATCATCCCAATCATGGTCACTTATAAAGCTCATTCCTATAATGGTCACGCTCAACTTCTCAACTTCGCAACTCCACCCAAATTTTGACACGTGTCATTTGCATCAACTGCTCAACTCCGCAATTCCATCTAATGTTTAACACATGTCCCCTTTTTTTATTATAAAAGTACTAGTGTATTATTACTAATTGTGTTAAAAAACCAAAACACCTTTATTTCTTATATACTCTCTCTCCTATTAACTCAACCCAATCATGTCATCTCTTTTAAACTTGTTTTAATCACAATGTTTATTTAAGTTTTAACTTTGTAATTTTGTTTTCATGACAAAACTAAATTAACGTATCAAATAATCAACAACTAAAAACCGCATAGTAATATTTAACTAGATAAATTTAATTTATTGCAATATATTTTTTAATTACTATATAGTTTGTTAACCTTGTTTAGAGCAAGGGGTGTCATGACATGCCTACTTTTCTTCATTTGGGCCCCACGAGTGCCACATCACTCCAACACACTAACTAAAAAATACTCCTCAATCACAACTTACTCACTTCTCTTCATTTGGGCCCCACCCACCTTCATTTTATTTCTTATTCATATTTTCCAAACACAACTAAATTCATTTCATTCATTTAAAATAAAAATACAACATAAAAAAAATACACTGCGAAATAAAAAAACATACGAAATTTAAAATACATTGCGAAATAAAAAAACATACGAAATTTAAACTAATGTTGTTGTTGCTGATGAAGTTGCCAAACATGTTCAATGATATTTCGTTGAAGTCTAGCGTGCGTTGCTTTATCACGCAGTTCTTTGGCATTCTTTCGTTGTATATCACATCGTTCAATCCATGTCCGTTGTATATTTGCTCGCGGACAAACATAAATTTCGCTCATTTCGGATATCGCAAACTTTTGATCTTTCAAAATCATGTTATGCAATATGATGCACGTGTACATGACTCTTCTTAGCTTATTGATAGTCCAAGCACGTGCCGGTTGGCTTATAATATGCCAACGTCCTTGGAGGACCCCGAAAGCTCTTTCAACGTCTTTGCGATCACTTTCTTGTTTTTGTTTAAACAAGGCATTTTTCTCCGAATATGCAGTCGAGAATGATTTGACAAAAGATGACCAAGTTGGGTAAATCCCGTCAGCTAGGTAATACTCGTGTTCAAATGTTGCACCGTTTACTTGAAACGGAACCTTGGGGGCGATGTCATCAAGAAGGTCGTCGAATAACGGTGAATTATTCAAAACAGTTAAATCATTATTCGCACCCGCTACCCCAAAAAATGCATGCCAAATCCATAAATCGTATGATGCAACGGCTTCAAGCATAATAGTATGATATTTTTTTATCACCTCTATGAAATTGCCCTTGCCACTCAACGGGACAGTTTTTCTATTCCCAGTGCATACAATCAATGCTCCCAAGCATTCCCGGAAACCCATGGACCGTGTTATGTGCGTTATATATATTTTGAATGTCAACTAAATTAGGCTTTCTTAAAAACTCGGGCATAAACAATTCAATTACACACATAGTAAAAAAATCTAGACAATCGCATGCCGTGTGTGACCCCATTTGCAAATATTCATCAAATGCATCAGGTGCGATGTCGTAGGCCAATTGGCGTACGGCGGATGCGCATTTCATAATTACACTCATACTCATTACACCACACGCATCAGGTCGGACTCTAAAATAATCAAAATGCGGTGGAGATCAACAGTTTGAATATGATTTTCAATACCTTGTACTATTTGTAAGAATAGTTTACGGCTCATACGAAATCGACACCTAAAATAGTACTACGGATATTTTGGACAATCAGAAAAATAGTCTGATATAAGACGGTTTTCAGCAATTTCACGGTCACGGTAGATGTAATTACGGCTGCGTGAACTTTCAGCTTCATCTTCTTGCACCGATTGCCCATAACCTGCAACTTTCAAAATCATCTTGATATCTTCTAAATCATCAAGATCGGAATCCGAATTTGAACCAGCCGTGTTTATTTTGCTTAAATGTAAAGAGTTGAAAGAGTTGTGTGTGAATGATTTGAAAGAAAAGAATGTGAATGATTGTATAAAAATGAGGTATTATTTATAAAGGGTGGGGAAAGTTTTTTTATTTTTTATTTTTTATTTTTTTTTTATAAAATCATACCGTTTACATTTAAAAAATAATAATGTAGTAACGTTTGGATTGTAACGGATATATTGGTTGTCGTTTTCTTCGTCGTTCCCCCGGCGAAAACCAAAGTGGCGAAGCCACTTTGTGTCACGGCGAAGAGCAACATGCATCAACGAGTTGCCATGTGGGCAATGGCGAGCTTCAACGATGCCCACACCCCTTGCTCTTATACACGGAGTTTAGTAGCACCTAATACTTAAGTGAATAGATTTAATAATATTTAAATAATCTTTTTTTAACGTAACTATTAATATTATGTTTGTGTTTTATTTATAAAAAATATATTATTTGTGATTAATAGCACGTAATGACTTAAAAAATATATTAATAACGTGAGAAGCCTCTAAGAACCAATCTAATTTAATTGACAGGGCTAATTTAATTAACATTTGTCGTAAACGGTGTCGTTTCTCACGATAAATGTATAATAGAGTAATTTTTATAGTCATTCTTTGGTTCATCTATATATGTCAAAAGTAAGAATGACTATAAAAATAAACGGATGAACCAAAGAAGAAAAAAAATTATAAAGATGAATAATGATTAACTAATGATGACTACAAGAAAAATATATAAAAATAAGTCATTGATTAGTATAGTTATAACTAAAAAGCAAAATTAAAAAACAAATAAATGATTAATTGTCAAATGATTAGATAATTATATTGGTGTATTTAGACTAACCCTTTTTCAGTTTCATCTAACTGAACCTCATCCTATATTTCCCATTTCTCAATATCATTAATAACTCTTTTATGTACCTACTGTTGTTGGTATAATTCAACTACTTTAGCATATGTCGTATTTCCATATTTCCCAGTTTTACATTTTAAGCATCCGATTTAACTATTATTTCGTCTATCACATCCGATAATCGCAGATCTTCGCCGGAACGAGTTGATCCCAAGATCAGAGTCGTCGCCGGAAGCGCTGGAGATGTTTGAAGATGGCGCGTTTGGCGATGATATGTTCTAATTTTAACATTTGATATGTCTCTGAAACAGAGGTTGAAAATTGAAACAAATTATGTAAAAAAGCCGATTTCTAAAAAGATAGTAAAGGGTTTTGTTGATACAAAAGTTGGACGTTCCTAGTTGGGGCTCCGATTTCTAAAAAGATATGTGGCTCATCAGCCATGGCATGCGCCTTGCTGCTCTTAGCACCCTTGAGTCCAAGGAGGTAGTGGACGCATTTGGTGGGGTGGTCCAATGTGCCTTGGCGAGAGGGAAGTCACAGGCTGTGGAGGCGTTGCAAGAAGCTGACTTGCTGAAGGTACCTGAAAAGGTACCGGTTATGATGCTCACCCTATGATAACCTGGTTGCTGCTATGAATAGGATGAAGGTCTTAGAGCTTCCCATGATTGTTGAAATGGAGCGCGACCAGGATTATCCCATAGGTGTTATTATGGAAGGTTTGACCTTAGCGCCATCGCATCGATAATGCAGAAGCGCAGCCGGACTATTTTTTGAAGCCCGATGACTCTCAGCTTCAAGTGCCTATTTTTGCTCGCCCCAGGGACATTCTGAATCCCTTTGCTTTAGAGAAAGAAATGCCCTTGAAGGAAGTGTTGGAAGCGCATGCTACCAGACTTGCTAAAAAGGAAGGTATTAAAGGTAAAGCGATTTTTTGCGGGGTTGGTGCAGCTCATCTCCCAAGGTCTGACGGGGTGCCAGTGAGTGTCGCCACTGTGTCTCGCCAAGACTCAGACTTGTTGAAGAGGCTAAGCGAGATTGGAGATGCTGCAAGCCGCGTGGGGACTTCATCACCGAGCGGTCTAGGAGTATATAGATAGGATCTTGTGTTTATGAACATCCTTTTGTAATAACTTATAGTCATTAATAAAAATCTCCTTTTGTTAAGTGCGTGTTAATATTATTGCAACTTGTAATGTGCGTACTTACCTGTTTGTCTTTGCGTAAAAGACATGTTCGTTGTCTCAGGGTCCAATTTGTACACAAGCGCGAATAATATGAGAAATTCATAGTCATGTATGAAGATCATAGTATACTTAAAACATGATTTCTAAGTAATTGTGTCATAGTTGTGTATGATGTGATATGCAGCGTACTGTAAATATCATCTTAAAGGGTCAAGTGTATTGATTCCTAATTTTGTTAAACGCGCACCGTATGCATAGTTGCGCGTCCGTCGTGGGATGCACACCGAACTTATTCCAACATCTTGTGAATAAGGTGTTTAACAAGGATACATGATCCAATGTTGATGGGTTTGCAACCCTCTTACTCAACGAGTCATTTAGTAGGTTGACTCATCCTTTTACCATCGTGGGTTTATCAAATGCATGCACACCATGTAGGCAAAAAATAAAAAATGTTAAGACATAAAGTATATGGAAATAACAAATTTTAATGTGTCGCGGAATTAGCTAGAAACCGCGACGGTTTATTGATACTGTCAAGTTTTTATGAAGGAAAATAAATAAGACATTTGACTAAGTAAAACAAAATGTAAATACACGGATATTTATTGGGCACTTCATTAAAGTGCAAGAGTGTCCGTGCACTGAGCTGTAGCCATTCCTAGAGATAGCATCGTTTGAGATTGCAAATGTTCCATGTACGCGGTAGTTCCCGACCATCCATGTCTCGTAGCTTGTACGCGCCTGTTCCTAATGCTTCAGTAACCTCATAGGGTCCTTCCCACTTCGGTCCAAGTTTGCATGTGTCTTCTGCATAGCTTGCATCATTGGCGCGATAAACGAAGTCACCTGGTCTGAAGGAGACACTTCGTACTTTTACATCATAATATCCCTTCATCTTTGACTTAGATCTTGCTTCACATATAGCTGCGCGCTCACGTCTTTCTTCCAACAGGTCCAAGTCGATGCGCCGCTCGTCATCATTTGTTGCAACATTGATTTCAGCAGTGCGAATTGTTGGCATCCCAATTTCGGCTGGTATGACAGCCTCTGTACCATAGACTAGGGAAAAGGGGTGTCCCCCGTGCTGGTTTTGATTGAGGTGCGGTGTGCCCATAGGACGTGGGATAATTCTTCCACCCACCGTCCTTTGTGTTTTTCTAGACGTGCTTTGATTCCTTCACCTAGGCTTCGATTTGCACGCTCTACTAACCCATTGGATTGTGGATGTTTAACTGACGCGAAGTGCTGCGTGATGTTCAACTTCTCGCACCAGTCCTTGAAGGGATTGTCACAAAATTGTTTCTCGTTGTCCGAGATGATTTCCCCAGGCAATCCGAAGCGGCATAGAATATTATCCCAAACAAAGCGCTTGACCTGATTGCCAGTAATTGTTACCACTGCTTTTGCTTCGATCCACTTGGTGAAATAATCTATTGCCACTATTAGAAACTTCAGTCCTCCTGCTGCAACGGGAAAGGGACCTGCAATGTCGATACCCCACTTGTAGAATGGCCATGGTGCCGTGATAGGCGTTAGCTCCTGTTGTGGTTGGCGCGGAATGGGTCGATGAACCTGACAGTCACCGCACTTTTTTATTAATTCCCGCGCGTCACGGTGCATGGTGGGCCAGTAGTACCCTAACCTTAAAGCACGCGCCACTACCGATCGTGGTCCTGAATGCATGCTGCATGAGCCAGCGTGTATTTCCCTGAGCACATAATTTTCTTGTAGGGGACCGACGCAGCGGAGCCATGGTTGCAAGAAGGAGCGTCGATAGAGCACACCGTCTCTAAGTTCGAACCTCTGAGCTGTGCGCCGTATTCTTCGGGCTTCCGTCTGTTCTTGGGGCAATACACCCTTGCTTATGAACTCCATTATTGGGGTCATCCACGTAGGACCTTCTTCTTCTATTACCGTTGATATTTCCATCTCCGAGATGGATTTGCTCTTCAAAGTCTCCACCAACACTTGTTTTGACAGGTGTGCAAAGCTGGTAGACGCAATTTTACTCAGTGCATCCGCCTTTCGGTTATCTCCCCTCGGAACCTGTTTGATTGTAAACCTGTCAAAACCTTGGATTAGCGCCTTAGTTTTGTCGAGGTATTGAATCATGTTCTCCTCTTTGGCCACGTATTCGCCCAACACATGGTTGGCTACTAGTCGGGAATCCACATTTGCTTCCAGGTTTCGTACACCCATTCGAGCTGCAATGCGTAATCCGGATATTAGGGCTTCATACTCTGCCTCATTGTTTGTCATTGTGAACTCGAAAAGAAGTGCGTAAGTGAATTCCAGTCCTTCCGGGCTTGTGAGGATGAGGCCTGCTCCTGATCCGTCCACGCATGAAAAACCATCCGTGAACAAGATCCATGGATCTTGTAGTTCCTTTTTGCTTGGTGCGGGTGTATCCTCAGTGTCTGGCTTTTCAATGATGAAGTCTGCTAGTATCTGCCCTTTTACTACAGTGCGTGGCCTGTAAGAAATGTTGTGTTCACCTAGCAACACGCTCCACTTCTGTAGTCGCCCCGATGCGCCAGGTTTGGAGATGATCTTTTTGATGGGTTGATCTGTAATTACCGCAATTGGATGCGCTTGGAAATACCTGCGCAGTCTTTTGGCGGCGAATACCAATGCTAGAACAAGCTTTTCCATGGCGCTATAGTTGATCTCCGTCTTCTTGAGCGCCTTGCTTACAAAATACACCGGTGTCTGTACTGAGTTCCTATCTGTTAGTAATATTGCGCTGACTGCTCCATGAGTTGCGGATAGGTACATGATTAACTCTTCCCCGGACGGGTGCCACAAGCGTAGGGAGCGCTGCCAAGTGTTGTTTAAGCTCTAGAAAGGCTTCTTCTGCCTCCTTAGTCCAGCGGAAATCTCCCTTTTTCATGCACTTCTTGAGTGTTTTGAAGAGAGGGAGTGACTTGTCTGCTGATTTGGACAAGAATCGATTTAGACCGGCCAGTTTTCCATTGAGAGATTGGACTTCCTTCAACGTACACGGTGAGGGAAGTTCAATGACAACCTTGGTCTTTTCTGGGCATGGTTTAATGCCATCAGGCTCTATCAGGTATCCGAGAAACATGCATTCTGTAGCGCCAAATGTGCATTTTTTAGGATTTAGTTTCATGTTGATCTCTTTGAGAGTCCTAAATGTTTCCTCGATGTCGCGCACCAATTCCTCTTCAGTATGGCTCTTTATGACCAAGTCGTCAACGTAAACCTCGAGATTGCGGCCCACCTGTTTTTCGAATGCATTATCCACTAACTGCTGGTAGGTGGCGCCTGCATTCTTTAAGCCAAAGGGCATCTTAGTATAGCAGTAGACGCCTTGGCTTGTATGAAAAGCCATTTTTTCTTCGTCGTCCTTGACCATCTGGATTTGGTGATATCCTTTGTATGCGTCAAGGAAGCATTTGAGTGGGTAACCACACAAAGACTCTACCTTCCAGTCTATCTCCGGTAGTGGATAACAGTCTTGTGGGCATGCCTTGTTGAGATATGTGAAGTCTACACACATCCGCCAGCTGCCGTCACTCTTCTTCACCATGACTGGCCGACTGGGTTGGAAAGCCAGTCATGGTAGTAAACTTCTCGCATGATACCTGCCTTCACAAGTTTGTGTACCTCTGCCAGGATTGCTTGCGCGCGCTCTGGAGCTTGGCCACGCTTCTTCTGGCGTATCGGTGAGTATCCTTGTCAGATTCTCAACTTGTGTTCTGTGATTGAGCGGGGTACCCCAGTCATGTGCTTTGGCTCCTATGCAAAGATATTCAGGTTCTTTTGCAAGAGTGCGCACACGGCTGCCTTGCCATTGTTCGACAGTGATCCTCCGATCGATACTTCCTGTTTTGGGTAATCAGGATGAATTGCAACCTTCAGGTTTGGAACTTTGGTTGCGCGCTGTTCTAGAATGGGCTCCGTCTCGCATGTAATCGTGTTACATTCTCTATGTGGTACAGTGGCGTTGTAGAGAGTAACAATGCCACCTTCCACTGGGAATTTGAGCATCCCATGCGCCGTAGATGGTACTGCGCGTATGGCTGATATCCCTGGTCTTCCGATAATGCCATTGTATGGCGAAGGGGATTTAATCACCATAAAATTCATCCAGGCCGTCGCTGAGTGTCCTTTATCGCCCACACTGATTAGTAGGCGATTCGCCCCATAGGCCATAACTTTTCCCCAGTAAAACCAGTTGCTGTCATGGCGGGGCTTAGCCTGATTGCGTATCTCGGTCGCAATCGCTTGAAACAATGTTCGTACATGATATCTGCAGATGCTCCTCCATCGACATACATGCGGTGGATATCGTGACCCCCGCATTAATTTCAATGGTGAGCGGCTCCACCACCTGCGTTGTCCGCAAGTCAAGGTGGGGAAGGAGATTTCACTTCCACGGAAAATTTCTTGCCTGACTTTCTGCCTGGTTACTCGCCGCCATGATTGTATCATGTAGATTGTGCCAGCCTTGTCTTTGGGTGCCTCTTTCTTGTTTCCAGTCTTACGCCTATCTTTTCCTCCTTGATGTTCTTGACCAAATGGTCCAATCTGCCTTCTTTAACTAGTTTATCAATAAGTTGGCGCAGCTGGACACATTCATTGGTGGTGTGGCCCTTCGCTCGTGATAGTCACAGTATCCATTCCCCACGCGCCGATCTTCTGGAGTGCGCATAGGTGGGGGTCTTGGAAAATTCGCGCCTTCCGTTGCGAATATCTCCTTTAGAGTCTTTGTGAGTGGGGTATACTTGTCGTTATCTCGTCCACTCCCTTGGCTGCGGTAACTCCTGTTACGGTTACTACTCTGGTCAGGGGATTGTCTCCGAGGTTGTTCCTGTGACCTGTAGTTGGAGTAACCTTTCTTGCTATCCACCGCGGCGGCTTCTCCTTGGATGAAGGACCTCGTGCGTTTCATGAGTTCATCAAAGGTTTGGGGATCTTGTCGTTCAACCTTTTGATGAGCTCTGGGTTATTGATCCCATTCATGAACCCTGAGATTTTCAACACTTCCGGACACGCCTTAACCTGTATGCACTCATCTTTGAAGCGCTCCACATAAGCGCTTGTGGATTCCCCCTGGCGCTGTTTTACCCTGGCGAGTTTGATAGGGTTTTTAGCGCACTTCTTCCTTTGAGTGAAGTTCAGGCGGAATGCTTTCCGCAGCTCTTCGAAGCCATTGATGCTTCTACGTAGAAGCTTGCTGAACCAATTTCACGCATTTCCAACCAGTGTGGAATTGAACATGTGGCACCACACGGGTTGTGGCCAATTTTCGATTGTAGCGGCTGATTCAAAAATTTTTAGGTGATCGTCTGGATCACCTGTTCCATCATAAGTTTTCACGTTGGCGGGCATGCGCCTTCTTTTGTTTTCTGAGAAATCGCTGATGCGCCGAGTGAACGCATCCACTTTTTTACGGCGTCATGGGAGGGACATGTCATCCTCCTCTTGATTGCGATAGTTCTTCCTAGACTTCCAGTGTCCGGTTTCGCTGTCCCCGTCATCCAAGGAATTACCAGAGGATGAGTTTTCCCTCTTTCGGCGCTTACGCCGACTATCCTCCGAGTTTCCGCTTGAAGGGCTTTCACTTGGGGAGTACCTTCGTCCAAGTATATCCTGAACTCTGCGGCCACCAAGCCTGCCGTGGACATTGGTACGCCACTCATCCTCCTCGCTTCCTTCCGAATGTTGTGAGTTAGATGTCTCATCATCCTCAACTCTCCTCCCAATTCTGTTAAACACTGGGGGTCGGCGGCTATCCCTCCCGCCCTTCTCCTTCTGACGGCGCGATGGGGATGTTTCGTATTCTGAGTCGAAGTTTAGTCGGGCATGCAGGCTCCGACTTGACCTTTTCTTTGCTTCCTCTTGCATGAGAGCGGCCAAAGTTTCGTAATTTTGCGATACAAAATATCTCAGTGCTAGTTCCGGTGCGACTCCTTCTAGAGCAAGGGTGCATGTTTCTACCACTGGGCCCTTGTTTCTATCGGGTGCATCTGGTGCCTTTGAGAGGTCAGTTTCTAGCACTGAGTGAAGAGGATTAGCAAAAAGGGTGCGCAGCGGATATGCTGCGCTGGTGGTGGTTGTGGTGGCTTGGGTTGTCCCCGAGCGTTGCTCCACCGTAGGGAGGACTAGGTCTGAGCCTAACCCCTGATTTTTAGCAACACTGGTTGTTCTAGTAGTCTGCTTAGAAGCCGATCCGCTTTGCAGCTTCTTTCCTGTAAGGTCTGCTTGCGATCGCTGATTTTCATGCTTAGTCATTCTAGTTCTTAGTTCTTAGTTCGGGTCCCACGGATGGCGCCACTTTTTGATACAAAAGTTGGACGTTCCTAGTTGGGGCTCTGGTTCTCGTATCAATTGGTTGTTTGCTGCTTGAGACCTGCGCACTAATAAACAGAAAACACCGTTAGGCTTATCGTGGGATTGTCTCCCATGATTATCCTCCGGCGTGAGAGTAAGTAATCGGTTTTAGGGTTATGGAGAGTTAGGGTTTTAGATCGTACCTTTAATGAGAGCCGAGATACCCTTTATATATATACACGGAATCCTTGTTGGTTTCGTGTTCCTCAAGCATAGGCGTATCCCGCCTAAGTCGGTTTGCGAATGATTATCTCCAAAGTTAGGAGATAGCCGATATCCTATTCCATAAATAAGGTTGGTTTTGGGCTTTCGTGAGCCCAAACACTTATTAACTTAGCCCATTTCGCGCTGGGCTTACTCAGATAAATCGTTAGTCGGGTTCGTGCCCCGAATGTAGACTATACGTCATCATGTCCCCCCAGTATAGTATGCACAGAGGACGAGCTGCAGATGCTAGACTAAAGCTGCAGTCAAAGAAAGAAACTGCGAAGCATAGCGGAGAAGCCAAAAAGGCTAACCGTTACAAGAGATACATATTATTTAAAAATGTATGCCTAGGAAATCAGGGGAAAGTAACTGTGGCAAGGTCACGTCAAGAGATCATAGCCACATATTGGAGATAGTGGAATCCACGTGTCGCTCATCGCATGAGTAAGAAAACTTATATAACCCCCTATCTCCCTATTACGGTGATTACCACAGTAAAAACATTTCTGCCATTAACAAAGCTTCAAACCTTGCCAGCAAGAAAACCGTAATATCCAAAAGGTAACCGCGCGTGCACGTACAGAAAACGATACGATGGTGAAGGTGTTATCTGACTTAACATCCGAGATAACCGAGGGCGAACTTCTAGAGTTCACCTCGGATTATTTTATTCCTCTTGACGTGCATCCAGTTGTCCTGGATGCGCGGGCATCGATTGCGGACTTCCCCGAAGGGAAAGTAGGGGTATACACACGTTTTTTCGAATTCGCGAATCAACGTGTGCCCATATCCCTATTTATGTGCGATGTATTAAATTATTACAGTCTGCACCTATCCCAGCTGCACTGCATCGGTGCAGCTAAAATTACCAACTTCGAGGTTAACTGCAGTTTACTGGCGATTACCCCTACTATCCATCTATTCTGCGCGTTTTATCACACGACGTGGTCACACGGGTGGGTATCCTTCGCTAAACGCGCTGGTAAACTTCAGTGTTACACTGAAAAACTAGACGCTCTTAGAAACTGGAGGGAGTCATTCTTCTGGGTAGATGATTCGTGTTTCCCTTGGCGTTATAATTTCTTCACCCAGGGTACATTGCCGAAGGATGAGCGCCCCCTCCTTGGACTATATAGCGCAGGGGATGCGGGACTGATAAACGCGAACCGCATCCCCATTAGTTCCTATCCTGAGGAATTTTTGGTGCATATGGGCATTAGTCGTAACTACTTTGGTATGCCGGATGAGGTACCAATCTTCTTAGGCGCGGATGGCCAGGGTGGGTGCTTGTCCTTTCGCATCCCCTTTTTTAATTAATGTAAGAGCTTTCTTTTCCTTTTTCACATTATGTAACATCTTTATTTGTTGTCTTCTGTTGCACAGAGATTGATCTTTTCACCGTTGTGCAGCTGGCAAGGCCACGCCAGGTCGACGTGGGAGTGCGCGCGCTGAGGGAAGGAGAAGAGCCTATTCTAAAGGCCACTGCAGGGCGCACTCTGGAAATGAACTTGGGAGGGGAGGGGACCAGTTCATCAGTTGCGGTAGAGGCGACCCCCATCCAAAGCATTCCGAGCCCCAAGGCTCCCTCTCCGCCTCCGCAAGTGAATGTGGCCGGAGGCACGGAAGAAGAAGAGGAGGAGGAGGAGGAGAGCGCTAAGTTGAAGCGCAAAAGAGCGCCTGGTGGTGAGGGCGCAGGGCCGTCCAGGAAGAAGCGCCCTGTAGTTTTTGATGTGGAACCGTCCTCTGATGAAGTCTCAACCCCTCCATCACCGGATGTGACTCTGTCTCAGTAAGTTTGTTACCTTTTTCTTCTTCTTTCTTTTTTTTTTTAAATATATATTGCGCGCTCCTTGTTGTGTAGATAACTAATAATCTCTATCTATGTGCATGCAGTGCGGAGCGTACTGGGGTGTCACCTCCACGGGCTAGTCCTGTTGTCGAATCTTCTGGGCAAAAGAGCCAAGGTGCTGAGCCATTGGCGGCTGGGGACGCGCCAATGGAGCAGCTTGTTGAGGAGTTGGCGCTGGCTGCTGCGCATCAAGCCTCGCTGTGGGTAAAGCTGAAGAACAAGGTTGCTGGAGAGGGCAGCCAAAGCGCACATAAGGACAGCCGGATTGCGTTGTTGGAGGCGCAGTTGGCTAGTGCTAAAGCTGAAGCTGGGGGTTTAGGTGCATACGCCCAAAAGCTTGCAGAGGAGAAGATGGCTCTGTTAGGGCAGATAAATCAGGAGCGCGCTGCAGCTGTTCAATATAATTCATCCTACGTCTGGGCGCTGAAATACTTGGAGAAGGGTAAGGACAGGCTGCTCGAGGAGTTGGGGGAGCTTGCTTCAACTGTTGAAGGGCATCTGGAGACGCAAGAAATGAAGCTGCGTAAGCTCAGTTTGGAGTATGATGAGGAATTATATCCTCATCTCATGTCTGCCGTTGATGAGCGCAGTGGCTCATCACCATGGCATGCCTTGCTGCTCTTAGCACCCTTGAGTCCAAGGAGGTAGTGGACGCATTTGGTGGGGTGGTCCAATGTGCCTTGGCGAGAGGGAAGTCAGAGGTTGTGGAGGCGTTGCAAGAAGCTGACTTGCTGAAGGTACCTGCTGAAAAGGTACCTGGTTATGATGCGCAGTCCTATGATAACCTGGTTGCTGCTATGAATAGGATGAAGGTCTTAGAGCTTCCCATGATTGCTGAAATGGAGCGCGACCAGGATTATCCCATAGGTGTTATTATGGAAGGTTTGACCTTAGCGCGCCATCGTACTGATAATGCAGAAGCGCAACCGGACTATTTTTTGAAGCCCGGTGACTCTCAGCTTCAAGTGCCTGTTTTTGCTCGCCCCAGGGACATTCTGAATCCCTTTGCTTTAGAGAAAGAAATTCCCATGAAGAAAGTGTTGGAAGCGCATGCTACCAGACTTGCTAAAAAGGAAGGTGATCTGTGCTGAACTAGTCAAGTCTAATCACACAAGCTAGCCACTTGTGAATGGCTAACCGTAATAGACTTAAAACTGCTCAAAACACAAATACAATGAAGATCAGAGAATATAATGAATTCCCGGGTCGTTAAGTCCCACGGAGACTCAATGGTGTGTTAAAACAAACTCAGAGGATAGAATGATCACTAAGGATAGTGATCAGTAAAGGTTTGGATTGAGAAATTACACTACTGATTGATTGGAATGGAATAGGATACAGAACTGGAAAGCACAACAATCAAACGTAAAACTTACGTTTAAAAACTACGTATACGTACAAAATAAAAAGTGAAATCTAAGAAATAAAAGACCTAAAAATATAAAAATGACATTTTTGGAAACCTAAAAATAAAATAAAATTATTAGAAAAAGAAAATTATTTTTATAACTTTTTAATTAATTATTATTAATTAAAAACTATTTTAACTATTTAATAAATACTCTAAAATAGAAGAAAATATGAAAGAAGGCTAGAAAAATAAAACTATGATTCAGAAAAATCTAAAATATTATAAAACTAATTTTAAAATTAAAAATATATTTTTCACACTTTTTATCTAATTATTACTAATTATTTATTATTTAAAATACACTTAAATACTAGAAAGTATAAAATAAATCTAGAAAAATGAAATTTTAACTTGGAAAAATCTAAAATATGATAAAACTAATTTTAAAACTGAAAATATATTTTTTATGCTTTTTAATTATTTATTACTAATTAATTACTATTTTTAACTATTTAAAATTATAATAAATACTAAAAAGATTAGGAAAATTATGAAACTTTTTCTAAAAATACTATATGATGACAGAATACTAAGAAAAGTGAAAAAACAAGATTTGATTATTAATAAGCTAAAAAGAAAAATCAAAAAGCTAAAAACTATTAAATAAACGCTATCACTATTTTTATATTGATGTTTTTCTAGATTTTCTTTTTGAAAATTACTTTACTACTGATATTATGAAACTTTTACAAAGACAAAAATTTTGCAAACTTAAAATAAGCTGTTTGAGGGCTTAAAATCCCAACAGTGGGCTAAACAAGCTTATCTGATGGAATTAAGCTCAAAGAAGCTTGAAAACTGGAAACAAGAGTGGAATAAGATTCAAATAAGCTAGTGCTACTAATATGAAGCTAAAAGATACAAATAAGCACACTGAAAAGCTAGGAATAAGCTAATAAGCACTTGGCTTAAACACAGAAATGGGACAAGACAAAAGGCACTTGCAGCCCTAGCAAACAAGCTTCAAAATTAAAACTTAAGCTTGATACTTCAAGATGACCAGGTTGGCTTTCCAAAGAAACAAAGATCACAAGATTTGACCCACTAATAAGCTCTGTGCAAGCTTTTCAAAATGGTACCATTCACTGTGCACAGGGCACTTTTGCACAAGGTAATCTGTAAAGAAGCTTGAAAATAAGCACTTAATAAGCTAGACGTAGTGAACTAGCATTTTTCTAATTTTTTTTAGCAACTGATCTTTAATATCCCAAGAGCTTTTAAGCTAAAACTTAATATTAAGCACACAGTGAAATCCCAAAGTTTATTCAAAATCGACCAAATGAGAATTTGACTTTTTGAGAAAAACTAAAAAGTTGACCAAGATGAACTTTGATTTGATCTTAAGCACTGAATGTGATTTATTAAGGTTTTTTAAGACTAAATTGAGCAACAATAACAACTTTCTAACACAAAATCATGATCATGGGACTTAAAATCCCAACAGTGGACAAGACAGATATGATTAAAAGGATTTTTGACTTTTTAATGAACAAACACTGGTTTTCTTGACTTGCTTGAGATATTAGATACTAAAGTGACAAAGAACAAGCAATAATACTGTCTTAAACAAACTCTAGCACAATCAAACAAGATAACCCAAACAACACTTATTATGACTGTTTTGAAGATTTTTCAAAGCAAACCACAAATTTAAACCATAAAACTGATTCAAGACCATGAAATCTCATATATTAGAACTGATGAAGCATGAAACAACAACATTAACAACAGGAAACTCACTAATGAAAATTATGATGCTTTTATTGTCAAAATAAGATTTTTATAAACTACAAATTTAAAAGAACAACACACTGATTTTAATGATCAACTAGACTTAACTATAACTAATTAACACAAAGAAACAGAAATTTAAGCTTATGAACAATTACAACAGTAAAATGCCAAGATAATCAAAAGTGCTTACAAATGCTTATCCAAGTGAAAACCAAGAACCAATGACCAAGACCAATCCTAATAGCTTTCCACAAAGCTTCTAACCCAAGGCCATCCAAAATTCACCCTGCTCCAAATTGTGTACACCATTTCCATGAGATTTTTGATTTTTCACTATTTAATTGGTATTTTTGGTGATTTTCTATTTTTGCTTCTAAACTGCTTTTTTAGGTTTCTAAAAGCTTGAATAAGCTTTTTGGGAGCTTACATGAGCTAACTCAGTCCATACAAACAACTAAAAACAACATTTGAACTATCATGAGATTTTGCATAAATATAAAATTTTGCATAAACTTGAAATATGATTACAACTTGAAACTGATAATTGAAAAAGTTTTACAATACACTGAAATAGCTAGAACATTACTTGAAAGCTTTAAAATTACACTAGAATTCTTAAAATGATAAAAACGACATTAAGAAATTAAAGTTACTCTCTATCTTTTCATACATTGCTTCACTCCTCTTCTTTATAGACTTTTTAGCATCCCCACATGTCTCTGAGTAAATCCCATCAATAATCTTGGCCATTGGTGTAGTCAAACAGATCCTAGCCATCAAAACTGATTTTGGCGCCAATTATTTCTTGAGCAGGTTTGATCATTAATTGGGTTGGTTTCAATCAATTAAGAGTATTTGGGTGTTAGTGGAGGTGGAGGGGACAAGGTATGGTGAGGGAAGTTGAAAAAGATGGAAAACCATGCCTGGTTTTGGGTTACCAGTGATGTGTGAGGAGATGAACAGTGGCAAGGTGGATTTTGGCGCGTTTGACCGAGTTTGACCAAGTGGTATAATAACGGGGGGTTCACAATGGTTATGACAAGGGTCAAAATGGATTATGAACTGGGGCTCAAGGGTCAAGACCAAGGTCCAAGGGTCATGATAGGTTTGGGCTTGGATATGCATTTGGGCTTGGTGGATTTGGGTTTTGTATATTAAAATGAGTCCGTTTGGTTTAAGTAGTATACAAGGACTAAAGTTGCAAATTCTCCAAACTTGAGGGACTGAAAATAACACTTTTCCAAACTTATCACAAGGACTAAACTTGACAAACTTTGATAGTACAAGGACCCTTTTTGCATAAAATTCCATTTTAAAATGTCCAAGGACTATATTTGCAATTTTTCAAAGTTTAGGGGCCTTTACTGCCTTTTGACCAAAGAATCATTCAAGGACCATTTTTAACAACTTAGAATATTTCAGGGGCCTTGAATGATAAAATTCCACATTTTTGAATTCCAGGGACTAGATTTGACAACTTTTAAAACTTGGTGGACTAAAACTGCCAATTTTGCAAACTTGAATCATTTTTCATCTGATTTTGATCTTTTTGCATTTAAAACACATAAAACACTGATTTGTGATATTTTCATCATTTTGATGCATTTTTGAGTGTTTTCAGATGATTTTGCAGTTTAAACTGTACAAAAATGATGAGTATTTAGACACTCATCAATCCCCCACACTGAGATATTGCTAGTCCCTAGCAATGATTTAGATCTTTAATGGATTTTAAAAACTCTTTACCAAAAGCCATCACTTCTGGAGTAGCCAATTGTTTTGATTCAAGTAAGAACCTTGGTACAACGATAACCATCTGATTTATTGGCAAATCACAAACCATATAACGGATTTGATGTGTCTTTACCAGAAGCCGTTTGCTCTGGACTAGCCAACTCTTAGATAAATTATCAGAATTATCTTTGGTGAGCTGAATACCAATTATGGATTTTCCACTGCCTTTACCACAAGCCATAACCTTGCGGGCTAGCCAACTCTTCACTTTTTAGGATATGGTGAGTTGAGAACCATACAATTTTGGGCAAATTGCAAGCCATATAAACGGATTTGAGAAATCTTTACCAAGAGCCGTTTGCTCCTGGATTAGCCAATCCTTTTGTCTTTTAGACATGGCGGACTGATTACCATATGATGAATAAGTGAAAAACACTTATTCCAAAAAACATTTTGGCCAAAAACGGGGGAATTGGGTGGATAATACATGATAAAATTCGTGAGAATTCTCCCCCACACTTAGAAATGAATATTGCCCTCAATATTCAAAGTACCGGCGGTTATGCCGAAACAAAGAACGTAAAAGGGAAATACTACAGCCTTTTATTTGGAAAGATTTTTTTTTTTTTTTTTTTTGAGATCTTATATACAACAGTGTGGGGCAACTCCCCCACACTAGGGTGGTAGAATAGAGAAAGAAGACAGAAATATGGGTGAAAACCCATATGGTGAGTGTGCTAATGTTTTTGATTACCGAGTCACTAGCTTGACTCGATCCCCGCATTCATTGGTTCATGGGGAATGTTTGTAAATCCGGGACAACCACAGGAGGAATGTCCTCTCCAAAGTAATGCTTCACTCGATGACCATTCACTTTAAAATTAGGACCATCGGGTTGAGATAACTCAATGGTACCATAAGGATAAACCTTAGCAATAGTAAATGGACCAGACCAACGGGACTTGAGCTTTCCCGAGAAAATCTTTAATCTTGAATTGAAAAGAAGGACTCGATCACCAACGTTGAAAACGCGGTTCTTGATTTTAGAGTCATGAATCTTCTTTGTCTTTTGTTTGTAGATCAAATAGTTCTCGTATGCTTGATCACGAAGTTCATTTAGTTCATTCATTTGAACTTTTCTATGATCACCAACTGTCTGTATATCGAAGTTTGCATGTTTTAAGGCCCAGTATGCCTTGTGCTCTAGCTCAATCGGAAGATGACATGCCTTTCCGTACACAAGCTTGTATGGAGTACACCCGATGGGTGTTTTGTAAGCTGTACGAAAAGCCCAGAGTGCGTCATCAAGTTTATCCGACCAGGATGCACGGTTTTCGCCTACTATCCTTTCAAGGATTCTTTTAATACCACGGTTTGAAACTTCCACCTGCCCACTTGTTTGGGGGTGGTATGCAGTAGAGAGACGGTGGGTAACACCATACTTTTGCATGACACGATCAAATTGGTCATTGCAAAAATGTGTACCACGATCACTGATTATAGCTCTCGAGTTCCAAACCGCAAAAGAGATTTTAAAAACTTCACAACAACTCAGGCATCATTGGTGGGTAAAGCTTTTGCTTCAACCCATTTTGACAGATAGTCAACAGCCACGAGTATGTATTTGTTACCACGAGACGAAGGAAATGGCCCCATAAAGTCAATACCCCATATGTCAAATATCTCACAAACTTGAATGGCATTTTGCGGCATTTCATTTCTTTGACATATATTTCCGTGACGCTGACAAGCGCCACAGCTTTGACAAAATCGTGGGCATCCTTATAGATTGTGGGCCAATAAAACCCGTAATCAAACACCTTTTTGGCGGTGTAGTTTGGACTATGATGGCCCCCGGTAGGTCCAGCATGGCAAGCTGTGAGAATGTCAATAGCTTCCTGTCCATAAACACACCGTCGAATGACTTGATCCGCACAAATTTTGAATAAGAAGGGGTCGTCCCAAAAATAATGTTTAACATCTTTGAAGAATTTGTTCTTCTGTTGGGTCGAAATCCCTTTCACAATGAAGTTACCCGCATGGTAATTTGCGAAGTCAGCAAACCATGGGGTAGTAGAATTTCCACGAAAAGAAACCGCATTGAGTGTCTCGAGAGGAAATGTTTCATTTATTTCCTTTTTCTCGAAAACATCTTGGTGAGGGTTTTCTAGTCTGGACAGATGATCAGCAGCTAGATTCTCAGCTCCTTTTTTATCACGTATAATGATATCAAATTCCTGGAGGAGGAGAATAGAAAACGAAGCAATCTCGGCTTTGCATCTTGTTTTGCAAAGAGATATTTAAGAGCCGAGTGATCCGTATACACTACGCATTTGGTCAGGATTAAGTATGGCCGAAACTTCTCAAATGCATACACCACGGCTAATAGCTCTTTTTCTGTGGTGGTGTAATGAGTTTGAGCTTCGGTCATAGTTTTACTTGCGTAGTGGTTAGGCTGAAAATGCTTGTTTCTACGTTGCCCTAAGACTGCACCGATAGCAAAATCACTTGCATCGCACATGAGCTCAAAAGGCAAGTCCCAATCGGGAGCAACGAGAATGGGTGCTTCAGTAAGCTTTTTCTTCAATGTTTCAAAAGCTTTGATGCACTCGGGTGAGAAGATAAAAGGAGCATCCTTTTCAAGAAGATGGGTCATAGGCCGGGCGATTTTAGAAAAATCTTGTATGAATCTGCGATAGAAACCGGCATGACCTAAAAAACTCCTAATACCTTTGACGGTAGTAGGATGAGGCAGCTTAGCAATAACATCAACTTTTGCTCTATCAACCTCAATCCCATTCTTTGAAATCTTATGGCCAAGGACTATGCCTTCTTTGACCATAAAGTGGCTTTTCTCCCAATTTAGACAAAGATTGGTGTCTTCACACCTTTGAAGCATTTTTTCTAAATGGGAGAGACATGTTTGAAACGAATCCCCAATGACCGAGAAGTCATCCATAAACACCTCCATTGTTTCCCCGATCATGTCGTGGAAAATGGCCATCATACATCGTTGGAACGTGCCAGGAGCATTGCATAAGCCAAAAGGCATACGTTTGTAGGCAAAAGTTCCGTATGGGCAGGTGAATGTAGTTTTATCTTGATCCTTTGGATCAATAGGGATCTGAAAGTAACCCGAGAAACCATCAAGGAAACAATAGTATTCATTCCCTGCTAATCTCTCAAGCATCTGGTCCATGAAGGGTAGAGGAAAATGGTCTTTACGGGTGGCGTCATTCAACTTACGATAGTCAATACACACACGCCATCCCGTAACCAATCGAGTTGGAATTAACTCGTTATCTTCATTTGTGATAACAGTTATGCCACCCTTTTTAGGAACACAATGAATTGGGCTAACCCAAGGACTATCTGAGATCGGGTAAATCAATCCTGCATCAAGAAGTTTGATAACCTCCTGTTTGATAACATCATGGATTTTTGGATTCACTCGTCTCTGATGTTGAACTGCTGGTTTGAAGTCATCCTCCATCAAGATTTTATGAGTACAGAATCCAGGGTTGATACCCTTAATGTCGGAGAGTTTCCAAGCAATTGCTTGTTTGTGTGACTTCAAGATTTTTATGAGAGCAACTTTTTCATCTTTACTCAAATCTCGAGCAATAATGACGGGTAATTTATCATCACCTTCTAGAAATGCATACTCGAGATGAGGTGGTAAGTCCTTAAGCTCAACCTCAGGAAATTCTTCAGTTTTCTCAACTGACTTGACTTCCTTGTTATGAAGCTTGACGGGAGGGAGAGGAGGAGAAGTGTCCAGATTTAACAATTTCTCAAGAAGAATATCTCCCTCCAGATTAATCTCATTTTGATTAATCTCATCTGGAATTGAATCACTAGGGTGAGGGGTTGATGATGGATCATCATTGAGCAACTTCTCAATAAGAAGTATGTCCCCCTCAATATCAATTGGAGCGTGATCAATTTCCCATGGAACAGAATCACTAGCCAAGTATGCTTCAATCTCATCTAAGATGAAGTCGCTTCCCTCAAACGGAGTGAGAGAAGGAGTAGAATTGGCTATGATAGGTTGAGAAGATGTGGTGGAATTCCCACTCACAGAATTATGAGAATAACCAAGAACTTCTTGAGAGTACTCTTCAGAAGCAACATCAATGATATCTATTCGGTTAACCGATTCTGAATCATAATTTGCGGAGTACCTCGAAGTTTGATCAAGGTTAAAGGTGACAGCTTCATTACCAACACGCAATGTGATTTCCTGCTCAAATACATCAATGAGAGCACGGCCCGTTCTCATGAATCCTCGACCAACAATGAGAGGAACCCGATGATCGGCATCAAAATCAACAACCACGAAGTCAACTGGGAAATGGAACTTTCCTACTTTCACAAATACGTCCTCGGCAATGCCAAGAGGACGGGATATGGAACGATCTGCAAGCTCGAGAGTCATGCATGTAGGAGTGAGTTCCGGAAGAGAAAGTTTCTTCCATACTGAATAAGGCATTAGGTTTATGCTTGCACCAAGATCTGCTAGGGCAAAGCATTCAACCATTCCCCGGAATACACAAGGTAAGAGAAATTTTCCAGATCTCCAAGTTTTTCTGGAAGCTTCTTCGAATAACTGGCGAGCAGCTCGTTAAGAGGAGTTTTAGCCATTTCAAACAGCTTTTCCTTGTTGCTTAACATCTGTTTGAGAGTTGATGCAAACTTGGGCATCAACATGATAGCATCCGCAAAGCTTATGTCAAAATGTAACTCTTGGAAAATTTGGAAAAATTTGTCCATTTGATGACTGGCTTTCTCGCGGAGCTTTTGCTCATTCAAACGTGATGGGTAAGGAATAGAAGATTTGGATTTCTGATTCTCAACAGGAGCTACAGGAGGTTCAAAAACAACTCCTTGATTTGACTTGGGTTTCTGGACAACTTGAGGTTGGACTACCGAAGGTGGGACGTGTGCGGTACTTTGTGGGCTTGAATAATGCACCTTGTCCGTTGTTTCCTTGGTAACTTGACTCATTGCCACAGGTGGAGGGGGCATTGGAGTCGTAGGTCCATTATGTGCCCTAGGTTCACTTTCTACTACCTTCGGAAGAGAAGAAGAAGAGGTAGTAGGAACAGCAGGTCCATCATATGAAACACCACTTCTGGTTGTGATCGCCTTTGCATCGCCCCTCGGGTTAGCGATCGTGTTGCTCGGAAGTTTTCCTGAGCCCGAGGGTTGATCATTTAAAGACTTCTTTAGATCAGCAATCTGACTGACCAACAACCTGTTCATTTCATCTTGGGACTTCATGAATTGCTTCAGAACTCATCGATGATGGTCCTGGAGGAATAATGGCGGAGGAGCTGGAGGGACAATTTGAGGCCGGATGTTTTGATTATAGCCAAAATTCCCTTGATTAGGATTCATATTCCCATGAAATTGATTCCCTCGATTGAAATTGTTTTGATTAAGGTTCCCTTGATGTTGGAAACCTTGATTGGGTCCAGGATAGAAATTACCTTGGTTTTGATAACCTTGGTTCATTCTTGGTTGGTTCTGATTCCGGTTGTGCATGTTATGATTCGGTTAAAACCGGTGGTGCCTGATTAGTGTTAGCACGGTAGTGTGGTTCATTTTGAGGACGGTATTGATTACCTCCTTGTTGTGAACTACCGGCTAGAGCATTGGCTTCAAAAGGACTACCATCGGTGGCAGTACAATTGTAGTATGCATGAGGACCACCACAAGTAACACAACTCTCGACTTTCTTCACTTCAGCATGTGTTGGTGTCTGAGTGAAGGTTACTTTCTTCTGGTTAGCAAGAACCAAAGCCTGAACAATGTCTGTGAGTTTGTCAATCTTAGCATCGGTGCTAGATGTACTCACGGGGGATGAAGAAGAAGAAGGTCCAGCATTAGACTGATATGTCTTTGCTCGGAAAGGACGGACCTGAGATTTGTTCTCAATGATTTGCAAGGCTTCTTTGGTAGTCTTGCTCAGGAAATTACCTCCCGCGGAGGCATTCAAAGAGTCTTGATTAGTCTGATTGAGACCATTGTAGAAAGTATCCATTTGCATTAACTCGGTAAAACCATGATGCGGACACTTGCGAAGCAACTCTTTGTAACGATCCCATGCCTCCCCGAATGATTCATCAAATCTTTGAGAAAATTTCATTATCTCATTCTTAAGACTTGTGGTTCGGGATGGAGGATAGAACTCGTTGACAAACTTGGTGACAAGATCTTCCCATGTCTCAATAGAACGAGGGGGTTGTTTCTCAAGCCAATTCCGGGCTTGTCCCTCTAGAGAAAATGGGAACAGAAGAAGCTTGATAGCTTCATGTGGGACATTCTTGTACTTGATGGTAGATGCAATCTTGTTAAACCATCGAATGTGTGCATGAGGATCATCCCGCTCAAAACCATAGAATTGGCTTTGGGTTACTAGATTGAGCAACCCGGTTTTGAGCTCGAAAGTGTCAGCCACGATGGCTGGAACAACAATAGCATCTCCGTAACCCTCGATGGGTGCTTGGAGAAGCTCATTCATGGGCTTATCTTCTGCCATTACGACAGGTGGTGGTAGTGGTAGACGTTCCTCGCCACGGTGAAGGAGCTGAACGCCTTCTACGTCTACGAGGAATCTTTCCAAGTTCTGAAAGTGGACTTGTAGAACTGGAAGAACGAGTGCGCATGCACTAAGTATAAAAATCAATTTTCAAAACAAATGAGGCAAAACGACAAGTGAACTTAACCAATAATCACAAATGAAATGGCTGCTTTGAAAAAGGTACACCAAATCACAAGGACACAAAGGCAAGTTTTAAATCTGATGTTCGGGAACTTATTATGGTCACACCCCAGTTAGTAGGTGTACTGCCTTGATTTGCGGTGGTTGATTTTTATGTATATATTAAGTACCACTGAAAAGACGTAGGTATAGATTTGTGCAAAGGGTTCAAAAAACTTGGACAATATTTTTGGAATCGTCTCGTTTAACCAAATCGTATCTCTTTAAGAATCACCTTAAAAGAAACACAAGATAGAAAACGTTCCGATTGTTTTGTTGTTTTATATTTTTTTTAGGTTTGTTAACACTTTAGGAAAAGTGTTAATGAACTTTTTGATATTTTATATAACTTTACAAAAAACTTTTTACAAACGATGGTATATGTGCAAGAATGGGTCTGAAAATGGCTAAACACACGCTAAAGCCTCCCCGGCAGCGGCGCCAAAATTTGATCTGTGCTGAACTAGTCAAGTCTAATCACACAAGCTAGCCACTTGTGAATGGCTAACCGTAATAGACTTAAAACTGCTCAAAACACAAATACAATGAAGATCAGAGAATATAATGAATTCCCGGGTCGTTAAGTCCCACGGAGACTCAATGGTGTGTTAAAACAAACTCAGAGGATAGAATGATCACTAAGGATAGTGATCAGTAAAGGTTTGGATTGAGAAATTACACTACTGATTGATTGGAATGGAATAGGATACAGAACTGGAAAGCACAACAATCAAACGTAAAACTTACGTTTAAAAACTACGTATACGTACAAAATAAAAAGTGAAATCTAAGAAATAAAAGACCTAAAAATATAAAAATGACATTTTTGGAAACCTAAAAATAAAAGAAAATTATTAGAAAAAGAAAATTATTTTTATAACTTTTTAATTAATTATTATTAATTAAAAACTATTTTAACTATTTAATAAATACTCTAAAATAGAAGAAAATATGAAAGAAGGCTAGAAAAATAAAACTATGATTCAGAAAAATCTAAAATATTATAAAACTAATTTTAAAATTAAAAATATATTTTTCACACTTTTTATCTAATTATTACTAATTATTTATTATTTAAAATACACTTAAATACTAGAAAGTATAAAATAAATCTGGAAAAATGAAATTTTAACTTGGAAAAATCTAAAATATGATAAAACTAATTTTAAAACTGAAAAGATATTTTTTATGCTTTTTAATTATTTATTACTAATTAATTACTATTTTTAACTATTTAAAATTATAATAAATACTAAAAAGATTAGGAAAATTATGAAACTTTTTCTAAAAATACTATATGATGACAGAATACTAAGAAAAGTGAAAAAACAAGATTTGATTATTAATAAGCTAAAAAGAAAAATCAAAAAGCTAAAAACTATTAAATAAACGCTATCACTATTTTTATATTGATGTTTTTCTAGATTTTCTTTTTGAAAATTACTTTACTACTGATATTATGAAACTTTTACAAAGACAAAAATTTTGCAAACTTAAAATAAGCTGTTTGAGGGCTTAAAATCCCAACAGTGGGCTAAACAAGCTTATCTGATGGAATTAAGCTCAAAGAAGCTTGAAAACTGGAAACAAGAGTGGAATAAGATTCAAATAAGCTAGTGCTACTAATATGAAGCTAAAAGATACAAATAAGCACACTGAAAAGCTAGGAATAAGCTAATAAGCACTTGGCTTAAACACAGAAATGGGACAAGACAAAAGGCACTTGCAGCCCTAGCAAACAAGCTTCAAAATTAAAACTTAAGCTTGATACTTCAAGATGACCAGGTTGGCTTTCCAAAGAAACAAATATCACAAGATTTGACCCACTAATAAGCTCTGTGCAAGCTTTTCAAAATGGTACCATTCACTTTGCACAGGGCACTTTTGCAGACAAGGTACTGTAAAGAAGCTTGAAAATAAGCACTTAATAAGCTAGACAGAAGTGAACTAACATTTTTCTAATTTTGTTTAGCAACTGATCTTTAATATCCCAAGAGCTTTTAAGCTAAAACTTAATATTAAGCACACAGTGAAATCCCAAAGTTTATTCAAAATCGACCAAATGAGAATTTGACTTTTTGAGAAAAACTAAAAAGTTGACCAAGATGAACTTTGATTTGATCTTAAGCACTGAATGTGATGTATTAAGGTTTGTTAAGACTAAATTGAGCAACACTAACAACTTTCTAACACAAAATCATGATCATGGGACTTAAAATCCCAACAGTGGACAAGACAGATATGATTAAAAGGATTTTTGACTTTTTAATGAACAAACACTGGTTTTCTTGACTTGCTTGAGATATTAGATACTAAAGTGACAAAGAACAAGCAATAATACTGTCTTAAACAAACTCTAGCACAATCAAACAAGATAACCCAAACAACACTTATTATGACTGTTTTGAAGATTTTTCAAAGCAAACCACAAATTTAAACCATAAAACTGATTCAAGACCATGAAATCTCATATATTAGAACTGATGAAGCATGAAACAACAACATTAACAACATGAAACTCACTAATGAAAATTATGATGCTTTTACTGTCAAAATAAGATTTTTATAAACTACAAATTTAAAAGAACAACACACTGATTTTAATGATCAACTAGACTTAACTATAACTAATTAACACAAAGAAACAGAAATTTAAGCTTATGAACAATTACAACAGTAAAATGCCAAGATAATCAAAAGTGCTTACAAATGCTTTTCCAAGTGAAAACCAAGAACCAATGACCAAGACCAATCCTAATAGCTTTCCACAAAGCTTCTAACCCAAGGCCATCCACAATTCACCCTGCTCCAGCTGTGTACACCATTTCCATGAGATTTTTGATTTTTCACTATTTAATTGGTATTTTTGGTGATTTTCTATTTTTGCTTCTAAACTGCTTTTTTAGGTTTCTAAAAGCTTGAATAAGCTTTTTGGGAGCTTACATGAGCTAACTCAGTCCATACAAACAACTAAAAACAACATTTGAACTATCATGAGATTTTGCATAAATATAAAATTTTGCATAAACTTGAAATATGATTACAACTTGAAACTGATAATTGAAAAAGTTTTACAATACACTGAAATAGCTAGAACAGTACTTGAAAGCTTTAAAATTACACTAGAATTCTTAAAATGATAAAAACGACATTAAGAAATTAAAGTTACTCTCTATCTTTTCATACATTGCTTCACTCCTCTTCTTTATAGACTTTTTAGCATCCCCACATGTCTCTGAGTAAATCCCATCAATAATCTTGGCCATTGGTGTAGTCAAACAGATCCTAGCAATCAAAACTGATTTTGGCGCCAATTATTTCTTGAGCAGGTTTGATCATTAATTGGGTTGGTTTCAATCAATTAAGAGTATTTGGGTGTTAGTGGAGGTGGAGGGGACAAGGTATGGTGAGGGAAGTTGAAAAAGATGGAAAACCATGCCTGGTTTTGGGTTACCAGTGATGTGTGAGGAGATGAACAGTGGCAAGGTGGATTTTGGCGCGTTTGACCGAGTTTGACCAAGTGGTATAATAACGGGGAGGGTTCACAATGGTTATGACAAGGGTCAAAATGGATTATGAACTGGGGCTCAAGGGTCAAGACCAAGGTCCAAGGGTCATGATAGGTTTGGGCTTGGATATGCATTTGGGCCACCGGTGGATTTGGGCTTTGTATATTAAAATGAGTCCGTTTGGTTTAATTAGTATACAAGGACTAAAGTTGCAAATTCTCCAAACTTGAGGGACTGAAAATAACACTTTTCCAAACTTATCACAAGGACTAAACTTGACAAACTTTGATAGTACAAGGACCACTTTTGCATAAAATTCCATTTTAAAATGTCCAAGGACTATATTTGCAATTTTTCAAAGTTTAGGGGCCTTTTAATGCCTTTTGACCAAAGAATCATTCAAGGACCATTTTTAACAACTTAGAATATTTCAGGGGCCTTGAATGATAAAGTTCCACATTTTTGAATTCCGTGGACTAGATTTGACAATTTTTAAAACTTGGGGGACTAAAACTGCCAATTTTGCAAACTTGAATCATTTTTCATCTGATTTTGATATTTTTGCATTTAAAACACATAAAACACTGATTTGTGATATTTTCATCATTTTGATGCATTTTTGAGTGTTTTCAGATGATTTTGCAGTTTAGACTGTACAAAAATGATGAGTATTTAGACACTCATCAGAAGGTATTAAAGGTAAAGCGATTTTATGTGGGGTTGGTGCAGCTCATCTCCCAAGGTCTGGCGGGGTGCCAGTGAGTGTTGCCACTGTGTCTCGCCAAGACTCGGACTTATTGAAGAGGCTAAGTGAGATTGGATATGCTGCAAGCCGCGTGGGGACTTCATCACTGGAGCGGTCTAGGAGTATATAGATAGGATCTTGTGTTTATGAACATCCTTTTGTAATAACTTATAGTCATTAATAAAAATCTCCTTTTGTTAAGTGCGTGTTAATATTATTGCAACTTGTAATGTGCGTACTTACCTGTTTGTCTTTGCGTAAAAGACATGTTCGTTGTCTCAGGGTCCAATTTGTACACAAGCGCGAATAATATGAGAAATTCATAGTCATGTATGAAGATCATAGTATACTTAAAACATAATTTCTAAGTAATTGTGTCATAGTCGTGTATGATGTGATATGCAGCGTACTGTAAATATCATCTTAAAAGGTCAAGTGTATTGATTCCTAATTTTGTTAAACGCAAGACCGTATGCATAGTTGCGCGTCTGTCGTGGGATGCGCACCGAACTTATTCCAACGTCTTGTGAATAAGGTGTTTAACAAGGATACATGATCCAATGTTGATGGGTTTGCAACCCTCTTACTCAACGAGTCATTTAGTAGGTTGACTCATCTTTTTACCATCGTGGGTTTATCAAATGCATGCACACCATGTAGGCAAAAAATAAAAAATGTTAAGACATAAAGTATATGGAAATAACAAATTTTAATGTGTCACGGAATTAGCTAGAAACCGCGACGGTTTATTGATACTTGCAAGTTTTTATGAAGGAAAATAAATAAGACATTTGACTAAGTAAAACAAAATGTAAATACACGGATATTTATTGGGCACTTCATTAAAGTGCAAGAGTGTCCGTGCACTAGGCTGTAGCCATTCCTAGAGATAGCATCGTTTGAGATTGCAGTTGTTCCATGTACGCGGTAGTTCCCGACCATCCATGTCTCGTAGCTTGTACGCGCCTGTTCCTAATGCTTCAGTAACCTCATAGGGTCCTTCCCACTTTGGTCCAAGTTTGCCTGTGTCTTCTGCATGGCTTGCATCATTGGCACGGTAAACGAAGTCACCTGGTCTGAATGAGACACTTCGTACTTTTGCATCATAATATCCCTTCATCTTTGACTTAGATCTTGCTTCACATATAGCTGCGCGCTCACGTCTTTCTTCCAACAGGTCCAAGTCGATGCGCTGCTCGTCATCATTTGTTGCAACATTGATTTCAGCAGTGCGAATTGTTGGCATCCCAATTTCGGCTGGTATGACAGCCTCTGTACCATAGACTAGGGAAAAAGGATTGTCCCCCATGCTGGTTTTGATTGAGGTGCGGTGCGCCCATAGGACGTGGGATAATTCTTCCACCCACCGTCCTTTGTGTTTGTCCAGACGTGCTTTGATTCCTTTACCTAGGCTTTGATTTGCACGCTCTACTAACCCATTGCATTGTGGATGTTTAACCGACGCGAAGTGCTGCGTGATGTTCAACTTCTCGCACCAGTCCTTGAAGGGATTGTCACAAAATTGTTTCCTGTTGTCCGAGATGATTTCCCAGAAATCCGGCGGCATACAATATTATCCCAAACAAAGCGCTTGACCGATTGCCGAATTGTCACCATGCTTTTGCTTCGATCCACTTAGTGAAATAATCTATTGCCACTATTAGAAACTTCAGTCCTCCTCCCGCAACGGAAAGGGACCCGCAATGTCGATACCCCACTTGTAGAATGGCCATGGTGCCGTGATAGGCGTTAGCTCCTGTTGTGGTTGGCGCGAATGGGTCGATGAACCCGACGCCGCACTTTTTATTAATTCCCGCGCGTCACGGTGCATGGTGGGCCAGTAGTATCCCGACCTTAAAGCACCCGCCACCACCGATCATGGTCCTGAATGCATGCTGCATGAGCCCAGGTGTATTTCCCTGAGCACATAATTTGCTTGTAGGGGACCGACGCAGCGAGCCATGGTTGCGGAAGGAGCGCCGATAGAGCACAGTGTCTCTAAGTTCGAACCTCGAGCTGAAATGCCGTATTCTTCGGCTTCCGCTGTTCTTGGGGCAATACGCCCTTGCTTATGAACTCCATTATTGGGGTCATCCACGTAGGACCTTCTTCTTCTATTACCGTTGATATTTCCATCTCCGAGATGGATTTGCTCTTCAAAGTCTCCACCAACACTTGTTTTGACAGGTGTGCAAAGCTGGTAGACGCAATTTTACTCAGTGCATCCGCCTTTCGGTTGTCTCTCCTCGGAACCTGTTTGATTGTAAACCTGTCAAAACCTTGGATTAGCGCCTTAGTTTTGTCGAGGTATTGAATCATGTTCTCCTCTTTGGCCACGTATTCGCCCAACACATGGTTGGCTACTAGTCGAGAATCCACATTTGCTTCCGTGTTGCGTACACCCATTCGAGCCGCAATGCGTAATCCGGCTATTAGGGCTTCATACTCGCCTCATTGTTTGTCGTAGAACTCGAAACGCAGTGCGTAAGTGAATTCCAGTCTTCCGGCTTGTGAGGATGAGGCCGCTCTCGATCCATCCACGCATGAAGAACCATCCGTGAACAAGATCCATGGATCTTGTAGTTCCTTTTTGCTTGGTGCGGGTGTATCCTCGTTCCGCTTTTCAATGATGAAGTCCGCTAGTATCTCCGCCTTTTACCGCAAAGGCGTGGCCTGTAAGAAATGTTGTGTTCACCTAGCAACACGCTCCACTTCGTAGTCGCCCCGGCGCGCCAGTTTGTAGATGATCTGTTTGATGGGTTGATCTGTAATTACCGCAATTGGATGCGCTTGGAAATACATGTGCAGTCTTTTGGCGGCGAATACCAATGCTAGAACAAGCTTTTCCATGGCGCTATAGTTGATCTCCGCCTTCTTGAGCCTTTGCATACAAAATACACCGGTGTCTATACTGAGTTCCTATCTGTTAGTAATACCGCTTAACGCTCCATGAGTTGCGGATAGGTACATGATTAACTCTTCCCCGGACGGGTGCCACGAGCGTAGGGAGCGCTGTCAAGTGTTGTTTAAGCTGTAGAAAGGCTTCTTCTGCCTCCGTAGTCTAGCAAAAATCTCCCATTTGCATGCACTTCTTGAGTGTTTTGAAGAGAGGGAGTGACTTGTCTGCTGATTTGGACAAGAATCGATTTAGACCGGCCAGTTTTCCATTGAGAGATTGGACTTCCTTCAACGTGCGCGGTGAGAGAAGTTCAATGACAGCCTTGGTCTTTTCTGGGCATGGTTTAATGCCATCGCTCTATCGTATCCAGAAACATGCCTTCAGCCAATTGTGCATTTTAAGGATTTAGTTTCATGTTGATCTCTTTGAGAGTCCTAAATGTTTCCTCGATGTCGTGCACCAATTCCTCTTCAGTATGGCTCTTTATGACCAAGTCGTCAGCGTAAACCTCGATATTGCGGCCCACCTGTTTTTCGAATGCATTATCCACTAACCGCTGGTAGGTGGCGCCTACATTCTTTAAGCCAAAGGGCATCTTAGTATAGCAGTAGACGCCTTGGCTTGTATAAAAGGCCATTTTTCTTCGCCGTCATTGGCCATCCGATTTGGTGATATCCTTTGTATGCGTCGAGGAAGCATTTGAGTGGGTAACCACACAAAGACTCTACCTTCCAGTCTATCTCCGGTAGTGGATAACAGTCTTGTGGGCATGCCTTGTTGAGATCTGTGAAGTCTACACACATCCGCCACTGCCGCCACTTCTACTTCACCATGACTGGGTTGGAAAGCCAGTCATGGTAGTAAACTTCTCGCATGATACCTGCCTTCACAAGTTTGTGTACCTCTGCCAGGATTGCTTGCGCGCGCTCTGGAGCTTGGCCACGCTTCTTCTGGCGTATCGGTGAGTATCCTTGTCGGATTCTCAACTTGTGTTCTGTGATTGAGCGTGGTACCCCAGTCATGTGCTTTGGCTCCCATGCAAAGATATCCAGGTTCTTTTGCAAGAGTGCGCACACGGCTGCCTTGTCATTGTTCGACAGTGATCCTCCGATCGATACTTCCTGTTCTGGGTAATCAGGATGAATTGCAACCTTCAGGTTTGGAACTTTGGTTGCGCACTGTTCTGGAATGGGCTCCGTCTCGCATGTAATCGTGTTACATTCTCTATGTGGTACAGTGGCGTTGTAGAGAGTAACAATGCCACCTTCCACTGGGAATTTGAGCATCCCATGCGCCGTGGACGGTACTACGCGTATGGCTGATATCCCTGGTCTTCCGATAATGCCATTGTATGGCGAAGGTGATTTAATCACCATAAAATTCATCCAGGCCGTCGCTGAGTGTCCTTTATCGCCCACACTGACTAGTTGGCGTATCTGCCCCATAGGCCATATCTTTTCCCCGGTAAAACCAGTTAGCGCTGTCATGGCCGGGCTTAGTTGATTGGGTATCTCAGGTCGCAATCATTTGAAACAATGTTTGTACATGATATCTGCAGATGCTCCTCCATCGACATACATGCGGTAGATATCGTGACCCCCCGCATTAATTTCAATGGTGAGCGGCTCCACCACTGCGTTGTCCGCAGTCAAGGTGGGGAAGGAGATTTCACTTCCACGGGAAAATTTCTGGCTGACTTTCTGCCTGGTTACTCGCTGCCATGATTGTATCACGTAGATTGTGTCAGCCTTGTCTTTGGGTGCCTCTTTCTTGTTTCCAGTCTTCTGCCTATCTTTTCCCTCCTTGATGTTCTTGACCAAATGGTCCAATCTGCATTCTTTAACTAGTTTATCAATACGTTGGCGCAGATGGACGCATTCATTGGTGGTGTGGCCCTTCTGTGCGTGATAGTCACAGTATCCATTCCCCACACGCCGATCTTCTGGAGTGCGCATAGGTGGGGGTCTTGGAAAATTCGCGCCTTCCGTTTCGAATATCTCTTTTAGAGTCTTTGTGAGTGGGGTATACTTGTCGTTATCTCGTCCACTCCCTTGGCTGCGGTAACTCCTGTTACGGTTACTACTCCGTCAGCGGATTGTCTCCGAGGTTGTTCTGTGACTGTAGTTGGAGTAACCTTTCTTGCTATCCGCCCGCGGCTTCTCCTGGATGAAGGACCTCGTGCGTTTCATGAGTTCATCAAAGGTTTGGGGATCTTGTCGTTCAACCTTTTGATGAGTTATGGGTTATTGATCCCATTCATGAACCCCGAGATTTTCAACACTTCGGCACGCTTTAACCTCGTATGCACTCATCTTTGAAGCGCTCCACATAAGCGCTTGTGGATTCCCCGGCGCCGCTTTTATCCTGGCGAGTTCGATAGGGTTTTAGCGACTTCTTCCTTTGAGTGAAGTTCAGCGAATGCTTTCCGCAGCTCTTCGAAGCCATTGATGCTTCTGCGTGGAAGCTTGGTGAACCAATTTCGCGCATTTCCAACCAGTGTGGAATTGAACATGTGGCACCACACTGGTTGTGGCCAATTTTCGATTGTAGCGGCTGATTCGAAAATTTTTAGGTGATCGTCCGGATCACCTGTTCCATCATAAGTTTTCACGTTGGCGGGCATGCGCCTTCTTTTGTTTTCTGAGAAATCGCTGATGCGCCTAGTGAACGCATCCACTTTTTGACGGCGCCATGGGAGGGACATGTCCTCCTCCTCTTGATCGCGATAGTTCTTCCAAGACTTCCAGTGTCCGGTTTCACGTCCCCCGCTCATCCGAGGAATTACCGTGAGGATGAGTTTTCCCTCTTTCGGCGCTTGCGCCGACTATCCTCCAAGTTTCCGCTTGAAGGGCTTTCACTTGGGGAGTACCTTCGCCCAAGTCTATCCTGAACTCTGCGGCCACCAAGCCTGGCGTGGACATTGGTACGCCGTTCATCCTCCTCGCTTCCTTCTGAATGCTGTGAGTTAGATGTCTCATCATCCTCAACTCTCCTCCCAATTCTGTTAAACACTGGGGGTCGGCGGCTATCCCTCCCGCCCTTCTCCTTCTGATGGTGCGATGGGGATGTTTCGTATTCTGAGTCGAAGTTTAGTCGGGCATGCAGGCTCCGACTTGACCTTTTCTTTGCTTCCTCTTGCATGAGAGCGGCCAAAGTTTCGTAATTTTGCGATACAAAATCTCCCAGTGCTAGTTCCGGTGCGACTCCTTCTAGAGCAAGGGTGCCTGTTTCTACCATTGGGCCCTTGTTTCTATCGGGTGCATCCGGTGCCTTTGAGAGGTCAGTTTCTAGCACTGAGTGAAGAGGAGTAGCAAAAAGGGTGCGCAGCGGATCTGCTGCGATGGTGGTGGTTGTGGTGGCTTGGGTTGTCCCCGAGCGTTGCTCCACCGTAGGGAGGACTAGGTCTGAGCCTAACCCCTGATTTTTAGCAACACTGGTTGTTCCAGTAGTCTGCTTAGAAGCCGATCCGCTTTGCAGCTTCTTTCCTGTAAGGTCTACTTGCGATCGCTGATTTCCGTGCTTCGTCATTCTAGTTCTTAGTTCTTAGTTCGGGTCCCACAGATGGCGCCACTTGTTGATACAAAATTTGGACGTTCCTAGTTGGGGCTCCGGTTCTCGTATCAATTGGTTGTTTGCTGCTTGAGACCTGCGCACTAATAAACAGAAAACACCGTTAGGCTTATCGTGGGATTGTCTCCCACGATTATCCTCCGGCGTGAGAGTAAGTAATCGGTTTTAGGGTTATGGAGAGTTAGGGTTTTAGATCGTACCTTTAATGAGAGCCGAGATACCCTTTATATATATACACGAAATCCTTGTTGGTTTCGTGTTCCTCAAGCATAGGCGTATCCCGCCTAAGTCGGTTTGCGAATGATTATCTCCAAAGTTAGGAGATAGCCGATATCCTATTCCATAAATAAGGTTGGGTTTGGGCTTTCGTGAGCCCAAACACTTATTAACTTAGCCCAGTTCGCGCTGGGCTTACTCAGATAAATCGTTAGTCGGGTTCGTGACCCGAATGTAGACTATACGTCATCAGGTTTGGTTGATGGCAAAGTTATTATATAAAAATAGTGATTTTAATTAGTTAGTGTTGTGTACTTGTTTTGTACGTGATGTAAAGAGTTATGTTGTGTAAAGAGTGTTTTTAATTAGCATGTGTATTTTTTAATTTATTCGATGGTGGAATATTGGTGGTGGGTGCCGAAACAGACGTGGTGCCGGATAAGGGTGTGGTGGTTGGTGGTGGTGAAATGGTGTGGCGGCCGGTGATAATGATGGGATGGTGGTGATGAAGTGACATTATATATTAAAGAAGATGATAAAATAATATATTAAATTAAGGGTATTATAGATTTTTTACCTTATTTATAATAAGACGAACTATCACATCACAAGTAATTTTATTATAAAAAATTTGACACATGTTAAGCATTGGGTGGAGTTGCAGAGTTGAGCATGACCATTTTAGAAATGAGCTTCAAAAGTGACCATATTTGAGAGCATCTAAAAGATTTTGTACTACTATTGTACTTTTCTCAATAAACAATTTGATTCTTCTTCTCATCGTAATACTAAGGCTGGTCCTAGTCGTGACCTGGGACGACCTAGGTCATCCAAATAGCCACGCTTTCTCTCCAAATGACCGACATGACCGGATGCCCCTCGATGACCAAAGTGTTTTTTTTTAACATTTTTAACATAAACTAAAATTTCATTAATAATTAAAATGTTATAATACTAAATAAAAACAATACGAAATACATAAATCATAAACCTAATCTGAATGCTCCCCGCATGCAGAGTCATACGAGAGAGTACGAGAACCGGCAAATCTCTCGAAGCGAGCCAAATCTTCCTCGCCTAGCAGAGGTTCCCCCGGTAGCTCGAAGTTTTTGTTCTCACGATAGCTCCAATTGATTTTGGTGCTAACGTTGTCCGTTATCTTTTGAACACACCGCCACAACTTGTCAGCAACCTCGCGATCTTTGCGGGCTTGATCTTTCAAAATTTTGTCTACCACAACTTTTCGTTCAGGCGTAATGTCGTTGCAACTCTTGTAGTTTTCTCTCATTTGTTCCTTCTCCGCCTTCGCCTGGTCAAACAATTCGATGACGCTTATAATAGCGTTTTTTCGAGCCTCATCGTCGTTATGGCATTGATTTTGAACGTACACTTGCATATCTTCAACAGAATGGGGGAGACGGCAAGCCATAATAAATCTTGTGTTGAGAAGTATTTTGAGGTTGAATTGTGTTTGAAATTGTGTGTTATGAAGTGTGTTTGAGGTGAAGTTGGTATTTATAGAATGGTAAAATTGGTTAAAAAAAAGTTTTTTTTTTTTTTTTTAGTTTAATGACCAAACGGTCACTTTTTGAAAATGTATTGATAAATGTGGTTGTGAAGCTGGGATTTGGAACCATTTAACATCGAGTGAATTTGCACTCGATATTGCAAATTCTTGGTACTCGACCGATTTGCCAACCGAAGTCTACAATCGACACAACCGATTTGAACATCGGTTGAGGAGGCATATTTGTGGTGCCCAACCGATCTCCAAGAGTCGACTGCGACTAGCCTAACAGTAATTCTAGTATACATTTTATTTCTAAACAGGTTAAGCATGTGACAATTGTAGAAAAAGTAACAAGGGAGCATTCACTTTGCTCAAAATATGCAATCCAGCCTCATCTTATGGGCAACAGACAAAACTTAAGGAAAGGGAACAACAAATAAACAAAAGCCAAGGCAGCCTGAATACTTAAAGAAACTCTTTTCCATAAAAACAAGTATCAAAGGGATAGAATAGGTGATGCTTAGTGCAATGTGTTCACCAATACTTCAAAATCAACTACATCCAAAAGATAATGACCCAGGAAGTTTTACTTTACCCTGTCTTCTTGGTAGTTTGTTTATTAATAATGCTTTAGCTGATTTAGGTGCCAGTGTTAGTATCATGCCATTTACCATGTTCGAGAGACTAGATTTAGGAACTCCAAAAACGGTTAATATGTTGATTGAAATGGCAGATAAGACAATGCAAGCTCCTAAGGGGCTTGTAGAGAATATTCTCTTTAAGATAGAAAAATTTAATTTTATAATTCTTGACATAGTGGAGGATGATAATGTGCCCATCATACTAGGCCGACCAATGCTAGCCACTGCTCATGCTAAAATCGATTTCTTTAGTAAACAGATTTCATTAGAATTAGGTAATGATAAGGTCATGTTTAAAGTTAATGAAAAATTCCTTCCTTACTTACTGCCTCCGTTTTTGTTATTAACGGTTTTGGACAACCTGATATGTAACACCCTCAAATCTCGGTACAGCGGAAGACTTAAACAAGTTTTTAGGGCATTACATGGATTGGTACATCACATAAGTATAGAAAACAAGATATTCATATTATAACTCAAAAACCAATCCCAAATTTAATTATCCAATACAATCATCCCAAAATAATTAAAAGTAAGGCCCAACATGATTTATAAAATATGCCCGCATAATATTATCGGAGTTTAAATATGATCCTTCAATCATGCCTCATTGCCAAGCTTCTACAGAACAAGCATTCCAGACATCACTTAGATACCTGAGAAAAACATGCTAAAAGTCAGCTACGCTGGTGAGTTCATAGGTTTAAATCCAAATTCAGTAGTGGACCTGAATGAGTTTATTTGCTATGCGAGACTAAGATAGATACATGACGTCATACCAATCACATATCATCCACAAACCGAATCACAAACCAAACCACAAACCAATTCACAACAGGGGCCCCAAGCGACTCTAGCCAGCACGGTTGTAGCAAGGCCTAGAACTCAAGCTACCCTGGTCTAGGTCGGAGTAGATATCTATTCTTAGCTAGGCATCGAGTTATAGCATTAGAATGCTACCCTAGACTAAGTCAACATCTACCACATATCTATCTAGGCTAGTCAACGCATAAGCAAATCAAAATAGTTTATGAAGGTCCAAAAGAGTAGCATGATTTCTCACCTACTTAAAAACAGAGATAAAAGTGGGGCTATGAAACTCACCTCAAGCAAGCAACGCACAAACAAACACTAGCAACAAAGATAACAGCTAACACGGCTCAACAACTACTGACTAGGCACAACCTATTAATATAAACCGATTCTTAATATATATTTCCAAAATCAACGTTATCTAGCCCAATGTATTCCTTTTCTTTATCTTCAAAAATATCTTGTTTCACCGTTTAGTCCTAGCGTTTGGTATCGTCATGTGTGTGTATCGACTCAACATGATATCATGAATGCACTCAAATAACCACAATGTGACTCAATGCAACACCATGAGATGTCTAAGCGATAAGCTCCATAGTCCAATAAGTTTCGGAATAAATAGTTAGACCTTATCGAATTCGTCAACTCGATAAACTCAATAATGTATTCGTGTCGCTTATTATCCCATAAACTGGTCGCATCCTAACGATTCATAAGGATAATTCACCAATTAATAAAGTTATCCTACTTACCTAGCGGGCTCTTATTAGATTCGTCAACCTAATAAGTCTGCTATCCACGTGGATCGGCGCTATTAATGTTAGGTCATCCGTAACCTATGCACAAGACGTAAATAGAATTAAATGCTTGAAAGTGGTATTAAATGCTCATAAATGACACATTTCGATAAAAATGCACTCGAAACATTAAATACTCATTAATTAGAAAACCTTTCCGTTTTTAGTCGTTAATTCCCATTTAAAAGAGTGAATAACAAGACAAGTCTTGTTATCGAGGGTTTTGGTATAAAAACCATTTATTATTTATGTTTCATAGTTTTATTAACATATATATATATATATATATATATATATATATATATATATATATATATATATATATATATATATATATATATATATATATATATATATATTACGTCAATTTCAATATTAGTTTTCATTCGTTATTTGTTTCGAGTCTACAAGCACGAGTCATGACTTCTCGGCTTTTAATCAATCTATAGTCCAATATATACTAAAGTCCATGTTACGGCGTTGTCGGGCTCAACTATGACCAAAAAGTTAAAGTAACACCGACGTTGCTCAAAGTTGACAATTTATAATATAGTCCAAGTTAATAATCAAAATAGCGCAAATCAATCTCCAATCAACCCATATCAATCTCGTCATCCAAACAAACTACCAAATATACCCGTAACCAATGTTATGACCCTAATGGTCATGACACAGTCCCGGTTAAGACCACGTGAACCAAACAAGCTCTAGAAGCTTTTCGGCACCACGCGTCTCATCCCAACACCAACAACAACTACCAACAAGATACCACAACAACCCAACCCGGACCCTTGGTCCATATGGGTCACGTACGCCTACCATGAGCCACGTACGAGTCTATAGTGGCTCGTACGCCTCACCAAACACTCCCAAATGGCTTCTCCAACAACCAAACACAATCAATCAACCTCCAACAACATCCAACCATCAAACCCATCAACTAATCTAAACCAATATCATGAAACTATGAATAAAATGCAAAAACACAATAAAATGACACAACACACGATACCAAAGCACTAGTTACATGTTTTATTAGTTGCAAATTAGTTTTAGACCCATGTTTTATCCAAAACCCACCATGGTCGAGCCATTTACTAGCCAAATAAGGCCCATACAAGGCTCGTCATGGCTCAAACGAGCCTCACCCATGTTCCTTTTACCTTTTTTTAACCCGATCTACAAAGTTACTTGAAAACCCTAGAATCACGAATGGTTTTTGCAAGATTCTTATGGTTTATTACACAAATTACCAAGGACAAGACAAATAATCAAATGAGTGAATAGTTTCTAGGTTCCCATTTTATTCTCCCTCCCTACACTTAAACTGAACATTGTCCCCAATTTTTCTCGAAAGTATCAAAGTTATGATAAAAGAAGGTAGGTAAAAGATAAAGAAACTAATACTCCCCTGATTAGCTCGGTAGGATATGTATGAAGTTGCGGTTAAATCCTCCTCAAAGAAGAATGAATAAGTAATAAGCTTTTTCAAATATGTTTTCTTCTTCTTGTCCAATATAACCTGCATACTTATAAGAAAATAAACGAAACCTTCATGTAAAATCGGCGGTAAAACTATATATGACACACAACTATACCAGAAAGCAAGTAAGACATAATGCTTATAGAATGGATGTTTGTAGTTTTTTCTGGAAAATTAAGAATTGGGAATTTCCAAAAATTACAAATTACACAGAAAACGAAACTGATATTCTGTTTCTACATTGCCTGACGTCGTCAGGTGTTAATCCTGGCGCCGTCAGGTTGTCCTAACTAAAATTGGTCTACTGCATTTTTCTGGAAAAATTACTTCGTTAAAACCTGGAAAAATTTCTACAAAACATCCATTATGACTCGATACAAGCATTTGACTCTAACAAACACACATATATATCAATTTCAATTATTGTTAATCTCATGTTCATGTTCTTGAAAATATATATGATCTTTCCTACACTTATTTTTTTGTAAAATACCTTTATATGCAATTAAGAAGAGGTTAGAAACAAAATAAAACATTTTCACAAAGTCAAACATGAGAATAAACAATAATGCAAAAGATATATGAACACACAAATAAAATTGAAAAACAAAACAAGCAAACAATTAAGCATGGGTTGCCTCCCACGAAGTGCTTTTCTTTATTTATGATTCTTGTAGCTAGACTCGAAGTCGTACTCCTACGTGACTTCTTTACTGTAATCTTCTTCCTCATGACGATCTCTATTGGGGTCTATTGCGCATCTTCCTAAGAAGTCATTTTGCCCCCATTTTGTTCTATATTCCGGCCCTAATTTCTCACATTCTTTATAAAATCCAAATATCTTACTCATCACATAGTCTACTCCTCTCCTCTTATCCTCCTCATTCCTATAGTAGACCGATAGCTTAAGTTCCTTCTCATAATTGGATAGTGATGAGAATTTATCAATCTTAAATGGCATTTGGTAGGTAATGTCATCGGTCTCATCCTTGAATTTAACTATCCCTAATGACGGATCATAAGTCATCCCGGAGCTATCTATGAAAGGCTTTCCTAGAACTACATGGGACAACCTAGGATTAATAGCTGTACTAATATCTTCCACAATCACGAAACCCATTAGGTACGTGAAGCTACCTACATAGATGGGCAATCTCTTAATTCTACCAAGAAAATTACATCTTACTCTAGGACCATCGGGGTCTTGCCTATTTGGGATAGGTTTTTTTATTACCCAATTATAGTACGTGCTAGTCATGATGTTTATTGGGGACTTGCGGTCAATGTAGGCCTTTGCCACGAAAAGATGTCCTATGTAACATGGTATGTTGAGGTTTCTAGGATTTTCAAAGGTGATTCGTGGGCATCTCTTAGTATAAAAGGGACAAAGGTCACGCACTAGGTGTGGGTGGTATGAAAGTTCCTCATCCATAGGAAATTTGTTGAAGTGTTCATCACCTACTTCGTTTACTTTATTAGTTGTTTCATCCTTAGGAGTCTCACTAACCTCAAGCACCGTCTCATGATTTGCTTCATCGCTATTCCTATTTGGTTTCATTAGGGTGATAGCATTGGTGAAGTGAACGTGCTTTGATGAAGATGGATCCCTAGTTTCATTGCCTAATTGTGAATGAGCGAAGTACTTGCTCGGGTCCTTAATCTTTACAAGGGAAGCCTTTTCAGAGGAGTGAGTCGAGATAACATTAACCTTTTCGGTGGTCGTCCTATCATGATTGGTTATGGCTTTCAAGAGGTTATCTATCTTCCTATCCATCTCAACTTTTTTTTTGGTTAAAGAGGTCCGAAAGCGTGGCTATGGGATTCTTGGGATGTCATTAAATGTTGCATCATCCCTTCTAGGTTGTGTTGACTAGTGGCATGAGGGCTTGGATTGTGTTTTTGGGGCCATGAGGAGTCATTAGAGGTGAATTCTTTGGTTTGACTCCAATTATAGTCGGGTTTGCCCCTCCATGCCTCTCAGGCTTCGTTGTAAGTCCTAGGTCCGGGTGTTGTGGGGAATCTTCGTCCCATTCCATTGGTACGCGAGGATGAGTAGTCCACGAAAGCTTGTTCGGGAAGTCTCGTGCAATTACGAGTGTCATGGGGACCACTACATAACTCACACAAGGAAGAGATTTTGTTCACTTGGCGTGAAGTCTTAGGAGTTTCGTAGGAGCTCATTAGGAATTTGACTTGATCTTCAAGTTCGAGCATCCTACGATTGGAAGGTTGTGAGTCAATGGGAGGCAAGGAGATTGCCTTGACGGTTTTAGGCAACTCACGGGGGTCATTCCAACATTCGTTGTCATAGAGGGCAAAGTCCTTTATTGTACCCCACAACTCTTCCGAGGTAAGTTCACTAAGCTTGCCACCGGCCGCTTGGTCGATGGTTTGCCAGAGAGATTGACATGATAGTAAAATATTTGGACTTGAAGCCAAAGATCAATGACGTGATGAGGGACTTTATGGAGCAAGTCCTTGAATCGAGTCCATGCCACGTAGATAGTTTCGCCTTGACATTGTTAGAACGTCAAGATGTCATTCCTTAGCTTGCTAGTTCTCCCCGGTGGGAAAAATTGGGCAAGAAAACGAGTGGTGAGATCATCCCAACTTGAGATGGATCCAGCGGGAAGTCGCTCAAGCCAATTACTAGCTTGGTCCCGTAGAGAGAATTGGAAGAGACGCAAGCGCGTGGTCTCCCGTGTGGTAGCTTCAAGGTCGATGGAGTCAACGAATTTTAAGAAATCCTTGAGATGCTGATTAGGATCTTCGAAACGAAGTCCATAGAATGCACATCCATTTTGCACCAACCGGATGGTAACGGATCGCAGGGCCATAGTTTGAGCTTGAAGTGGGAGCTCAATGGTGTTCCTATACCCTTGATGGCTTGGTCTAGAGTATTTACCAAGAGTACGGCCTCTTGGCGGGTCATGTGGTGGTTGGTTGAGTGGAAGTGGTTGATGTGGTGGTGGATTGTTGTTGGGTGGGTTATCACTTTCCATGATGGAAAGTGAGGAGGCTACGAACAAAAACACGAAGAATGGGGATAGATTACAAAGAAGCTAATGAAAAAGAAAAGAACAAAAGATCACTTGATAGGAATCAAACGAGTGGACCTAAACGAGATAGAAATCTAACTAGCTATTCTATTCCCCGGCAGCGGAGCCAAAAACTTGATGCGTGGGTTCAGGGTCGAGTAAACCTCCTTTTCTACGAGCAAGTCTTTCAACCCTCTAGGCAGTGAACCTAATCGTTATAGTGTAGTATGTGATAAGCCTAGGGGATTGATTTCGTTCTCTAGGGGAATAGGAATGCTAGAAAGAGATATATGATGAGAATGTAGGGTTGAGGGAGATTCTTTTTAGTCTTTTCGTTTATGGTTTTTTTAGAAAGCTAAGGTAAATATCTCGGGGTATAAGATTGGGGTGGTACTTCTACCTATTTTACTACTTTAACTACTTATTTAATTTTCTAATTCACTAATGGATAGATTATGCTAATTGAGGTGTGCTCGTATGATGATTAAAGATGTGTTTACTTAGATGCTATTACTCCCTAGTTATCTCTTATTAGTCGGTTGAATTGTCACTTCCTTTATCTTAATTGGTGCGTTGTATTTCGTTTGGTCGTAGGGTGGTGCCTAATTCCCTAGTTCTATGAATTGTAACTCTCCTCTAGACTACCCGGGATCGGAAACTGCAATGGCATCTCCCCCGAATATTCTACTATACTAAAGCTACAATTCATGCAATAAACACAACGAATGTCCTAATGTGCACTCAAAGGCTTTTTGTTATTTAGGACGTTCAAGCTCGCAACAATGAAAGAAGAAGCCAGTTTTCCTTAATCTAGCGTCTACCAATTAAGACAACAGACAACCTAACAATAATTAATAACTATGTTTCATAGATCTAAGCAAACACAAGAATAATTTAGCTACTCATATTAAACAAGCAAGCATACACACATATAATTGAACATGGGATAGACATAATGATAAATTGGATAAACAAACTTATCTTGTGATGTAAAATAGGGTATAGGACCCTAGACTACTGTCCAAGTCGGACTACAACTATATTAGGGTTTGCTCTCCAAAGTTCTACCTCTCAAAATACAGAAAAATCGAATTCTATATATAGATTTACAATCGCGATGGCGTGTTGGGTTTATTGATTTAATGAAACAAAACAAGAAGAATGAAACAAGAGGGACTTAAAGTGACAAGAATGAAACCTACAAAAAGAAGGAAGTACTTACTTGCAAAAGAAGATTTATTGTTTAGTCCTTCATAGTATCTTATAAACCCTAATCCTCTAGTATATAAAGAGGACATGGGGTGTAGGTTTTAATGTACAAGTCTTCCATAATGTAGTAATTAATGTGGGGTGTGTGTGTGTACCTAGGCGTAGGGTATAAACACCTAGGGTTAGAGTTTTTAGTTAGCCTCAAGATCAATTCATTGATCCTTGTTATAGTTTAGATAACACGTTTTATTATTATTAATAAAATTTGAGGCTTGAAGTGTTATGAGTAAAAACCTTGTTCATAATAACGTTAATTCTTGTATTGAATATTTCGCTTTTGTTATTATGTGTCCTAGATAATATGAGGTCTAAACAACCTCGAGCTACAACAATCTAACACGACGTCACCTTTTACTAGTGACGCCGTCAGGTCGCCGTCATTAGGGTTCCGTTTGGGCCAAGTCATTGTTGGGACGACGTTAGTTGAGGGGACATCGGTAGTCTTCAGGCAGGACGTTGTCTGAATCTTGGTTCTTGGGCGTTTGGTGTAGATTTTGTGAGTGATGCCTTCCGGAGTTTAGGCGTGACGCCGTTAGGCTTTAGGACCAAATTTTCGCTGAGCCGTCGCGTGCACTTTTGATCAAGTCTTCTATAGAGGGACGGCGTCGCCCTTTGGTTGGGACGCCGTTAGGTGTGCTGGAGTGCCTTTGATCTTGACTTTTCCATTTCCTTCATGTTTTCGCTCCTTTTCATCCAAATATGCTTCATTCCAGCATTTTGCTTCCAAAAGACCTAAAATGTGAAAAGGAATAATTTTAAGTAGTAACGGATATACAATGTGTCGATTTAGTGCTTAAATAACCCCCTAAAAATGTATGTTTTAAATCCTTATCAAAACGCTCACGAGACTATAACTCGTCCACTCGGGACACCTAGGGCTTTAAAGGTTTGTTGCATTCGCTAAATGCAACTGTGATTCCTACGAAAGTGAGTTATAGTCTCGGGACACATATTGTTTACGTTTTTACTCTTGTATGTCTATCACAATATGTAATTGTTTGCTAAGTGTACTCAGGGGATATCGATTTTTGCTCATCAAGTTCAACTCAAGGCATGTTCATACAACATAAGTCTTCGATCATACTGAGCAAATCCAGGAGAGTGTATCGTTTCAATTATACTTTTATCTCTTGTTTATCAATTTTTAGTACAATATGAACAATGTATAATTCAAGTGAGGGGGTGGAAAGTAGAATTTTACTTTGACTTTTATTTGCCTTCATTTCTACTTTTCTTAAGAATATTGTGTCAATTTTAAAATTTTTGACAAATTTTTTTTACCAAAACTAGAATAGTTCATTAGGTGAAGACGCATAACCCATAACTTCAATGGTGAGATTTAACCTTTTCATTTGATTATATTACATAATTCCACCAAAAATAAGTGTGTCGGTAGTCGATGTATACTTTAGAACTTGGCCAATATATCTTTTCAAAACCATAATGATGAGTATTACGTTAAGTAATCGATGTAATTAAAATAAGCAATCTAAGAAGCCAATATATTACGATTATCCCAAAAATAGTCCATATGTGTAAGTTTGTGTGCGCTTATCGACTTGTAACATTGACTTGTCAACCTCCCGTGAGATACCCTTTATTGCACTCATCTTTAGTGCAAGATACCCTTAGTTAAACCCTTCCGAGCCATTATTTCATTTCTTACCATAGCACACTAACTCGTTATGATGATCCGTTCTTGCATCTTGACACTTGAACTTTTGGTAGACTGTAACTAATGACAACAAGGATTTCGGTCTAGACTATTTGTTTGTGATTTTTATTTTTTACCCTTTTACATGTGTATCTCATGTTTTTTCCTACCTTTAGTCATTCTAAATGGTAGTCCTAACCTTCAGCCTACTCGAGTTAAGGAATTGAGCAATCTTAGGTGTCTCACTCATGGATTGGGTGAACATTATGATTTCGTTGCTTTTTTGGGGTAGCGCTTTCGGTAAAGATGATCTAATATAAATGGCTCAACCCTAAGCCTTAATTATATTCACCCTATATTGCTTTTGGAAATTGCTTAGACCTTGGCTCTAGTGATGGAGTTTATTATACTCACCAAGCCTATGATATAATACATGTTACTTCTGTGCAATGAGATAACACCCCGAGAATCAAACATGTAGATTAGCGAGTGAATGAGTGAATTTGTTTCCCTTTTCGTGAGGTGTTCGGTTTTGGCATTTCTAGCATAGGTAATTTGTAAACTCATATTTTCCAGTAACTTGGAAGATATCTTTTTAGAAATTGTAATCAGGTCTACTTGAGGGCAAGTAGAAATCAAGTCGGGGAATATTTGATAACATTAAATAGTATATACTTTTGTCTATCAAATTTCCTTATATTATCCTCTTATTTTTTGTATTTATATTAGATTAGGTACTTAATTATTTCCTATTTGTTTTATAGGATTTAACTGAGCATTGAGCCAAAAGATGCGAAATTGAGAAGTTATTTATTTGAAAACGAGAAAATGCTGAAGACATATGAGATGTAGCTGGCATCCCAGACCTACGTCATAATCATCATGAAGCTTTGAAGAAAATATTTACCGATAGCACATCGGTGTAACCCTTAACTTAAGGTCACGCCGTATATATGTCGAGGCCAGGAAAACTATAAATATACAAACCCTAAATCATTCACAACAGACACATCCCTTCCACCTCTCAGTTGGAGAACGACTAGGGTTCCATTCAAGGTCAATTTCCACCAACTCGAAGAGCTTTTCAAGGGAGAGCGACATAGAATAATCGTATCAAACACTATGTTTATTACTTTTTCAATTTTAATCATTAGTCTTGCTGTATTTTACAACATGTTCGGCTAAACACCTTTGGTGTTCGCCTTGTTATGAATTAATTTGTGTTATGTTCATTATTCTTTCGTTTATTTATTGCAATTATTGGATATCTATGTGTTTGTTATGAGATCCTTGCATTATAAATGCTTAGAGATGTTTACCTCCTGATCATTAGGTGTAGAGACCAACTCACTTGAAAAATTGAGATGATCAAGGGATTGACAACCTCTTGATTGTATATGGATTGATCATATCACCATCTAAATAATTATGAGCATTTAAACAATGTAAGTTAGTCGCTTGAATGACTATTTAGGCGCTTAAATGTTAAGAAGTGGGAATGTTAGCATAAGAACAAATCACATAGGTAATTGATACTTAAAGACTAGGGACTAGTTAATTGGTATGATGACTATTCTATCGAGGCTAGGAACTATAGGCTAGTAAAATAATGACCATTTATGCCTAGTGACCCAAGATCACTAATAAAATCGATAATTAAACATTTAACTAGGAAGACGAACATAACATTAGTTAAGGATTAATTTGGTTAACTCATTTTCTCCACTTGATTAGTACACACAACCATTTACCTTTAGTATTTACTTTATTTTGATTATTTATTCAATTTAGTTGTGACAATTAAGTTGATTAATATAAGACTCAATTTGATAGACCGTCTCATAGCTTTTGGGAACGACCTCGGATTTATCATTTTCTTATTACGTACGATCGGGTACATTGCCCGTTTGTATAAGTGTTGATCTAATAGGTAGACAAGACTTCATAAATTTAAGACATGATCAACGCGTATCAACTATATAAATACTAAAGCTAGACTCGAGCCAATCCTGGAGCATAGCATGCTGTGGCTCGCCACAAATTACATCAAGTTGAATTTCGAGTATTTTAAGTAGCTTGTGGGCTGACTTGACTTAGGGGTTGTTTGATTGCTTCTTAATGGACCAATACAGAGTCAATTACTTATTCGGGCAGATACTTGTTTGTTTGATAAAAGAAATTAACCCCTCTGAATTATTTCATTTGCTACTGAGTAGGGATGAGCATTTTGAACCGAATCCCGGAACCGTACCGAAACGGTACCTATTCTTGAAATACGGTACGGTACCGGGACTACGAAATAAGATGAAAAAAAATCGGGACCACTAATTCGGTACGGGACCGGTACCAAATCGGAAAATTCCCGAAAAAAAGGGGAAAAACCCGAATTCCCGGTATCGGTATCGGTACCGATACCGGTACCGATATCCGAATCCCGTTCGGTACGGTACCGGTACCACTAATTTATGCTCAGGAAAAAATCGGTACTATTAATTCGGTACGGGATTGGTACAGGACCGGTACCGTGCTCATCTCTACTAGTGAGTGATTTTGCTTAGGTGGGTCCCTAAACCATTCAAAGATCAACATTTTACCCAATGTTTTGAAACCCGGGTTGACCCGGCCGGGTTAACCGGTTCGACCGGTTCCGGACAAAAAAACGGGTCAAAAAAACCCGGGTTTTAAAAAACGGGTCAACCGTTTAGACCCGGCGGGTTTTAAGTGACCCGGGTCAACCCGGGTTTTGAAACCCGACGGGTTTGGTTTTTATCATTTTTTTTTTTTTGAAACCTCAAAAATAAACTTGTAAATCTCGTAGGATGCATGTCTTTAGAAGTATGAAACTTGTAATCTCGTAGGATTTATGCCTTTTGAAGTATGAAACATGTAATCCCGTAGCATTTATGGTTGTTTAGAAAATTATGCAGGTTTATATCCTTGTCCACCTTTGATTTGTTGTTTAGAGCATGAAAAATGGTTCTTTGCTTTTTTTTCACTGCAAAACTAATGTTTGGACAATTAGAAATGGATGTTTGGACATATGCATAAAACCGGGTCTAACCGGGTTGACTCGGCGGTTGAACCGGTTGACCCGGTGACCCGGTGACCCGGTGTCTTGGCCGGGTCGATCACAAACCCGGGTTTCAAAACATTGATTTTACCCATGCACCTTTATTATCACATTTTTCTATAATTAATTACATTCAAGTTCAACTACTTAAAAGTTCATTAATTATTTATTTTATAATAAAAAAAAGAAAGTATAGCTCTCAGGTCTTCATAAAAGAGATTGGTCATCGTCATTTATACCTTTTCTCGATTTATGTGTTATTTTAATTTTCTACTTGACATGGGTGATAATTACTATATATACTATTTGTCGGGGAAGAGAGAGAAACCAACCACACGCATTAAATGCCAAGTTTTTCAACTTGGCAGAAACAGCCTCTGAGGTTCAAGTGACGCTGCAAAATAAGTCCAAACATTAAATGCAAAGTTTCATAACTTAGCAAAAACAGTCCTTGAGGTTTAAACGTCGTTACAAAATAAGTCCAAACATTAAATGCAAAGTTTCACAACTTAGCAAAAATAGTCCCTGAGGTTCAAGTGTCGCTGCAAAGTAAGTCCTTTGAAGCCAATGCCGTTGTATCGCGCAGGTTCCCACACTCGTTATTTTACTATAACTGAAGTTTTGTAACTCATATTTTTTCGAGGTATCTTTACCTAAAAAAGTTATGTAACTCGTCCGCATAAGTGTTAAATTTTGGTTTCATGTGAAAGACGTAAAATCAAATAAACTCCTGCCACATGTGAGAAAGATATTAAATATCATATTTATAATTTGTTTAATATCTATTTGTTAGTACTTAGTACTATTGTTCTATTAAATTAAAGTACTTACGAAATAGTAATAATAATTCACTGGGTGTAACGTGTATTTAAAAAAAAAAAACAATAAAAATTCATCATAAACAGGACAAGGTTAAATATGTAATTTTACGTCATTCAAATCAGTGCTACAACAATTACCAAATGTATCACTTTTATTTAGAGCCAAGTTCATTCAGAGTCTATATATTATTCAGAGTTTAGATTCATTCAGTGCTAAATGATATGATTTTATCAAACAGCCCCTTAGTTAGACGTTTAGCTATGTAGCAACAACATTGTGTGCAGTGCTACGCGCATACAATATATATTTGGCCCGTTTCATCCTATCACAAAACAAAACAAAAGAAAAGTATCATAGCCACCTATTCATACCTCAATGACAACCAGCAACAAAAATACAACCACAAACAACAAATGTTTCAATCTTCATTTGTCACCACCACCTTCGAATTACCTATATCAACCTTTTTTCATGTTCATAATTGTACTTTGAACAATTAGTACCTGGAAAAGTGACGTATCTAGAAACCAAGACTAGGTTGTGAATTGTAAAAACATGTTCGTTAATCAAGTAATCCGTGTTACTTAAGAGATATACAATAAAACTTCTATAAATTAATAGTTGATAAATTAATAATCTCGATAAAATTAATAATTTGTCTAGTCTCAACTTGGGATAAGTACAAATTTGGACCTCAATCAATAAAATATTATGATAATAACTTTTTTGAAATCCCAGTGTATATATATTGGTCCCAACGAAACTATAAATTAATACAGTAATTGCTAAAAATAAAAATATTATATTTAAATATGGATTTGAATTATAAAAATAAAAATAAAACAAGTTACAATAGGTTATGCCCAATTTGCCAACAAAAGAAAGCTTGGACCTCGAACCCAATAAATGGGCCTCAAGCCTAGTTCTTAAAATGTATAGTTGTGGACTAACTTCGCAATTTTATATCAACTTTTTGTACTACTTTTATATTCATAGTTTCATACTGAATGGAAATAAGTCAATCTGTCAAACTCTACCTCACACTCGATTGTTACCAAGTCTAGCCATGGGTTCCTACTATGTTCGATTGTTAGAAAGGTTGGCGACATCGCTCTTATTTATAAGTGTTGGAAGATTAGTCTCTATATTAGCATGTTATTATGTCTAGGGGTTAAAGTGTCATATTTGCTTGAGTCCCAAGCTTTACGTTTTCCTTATTCTGTTTTTTGGAACCGACTTAGGAGTCATTGTTAGAGTCCGTTTATCTCCCCCCTCATCTCTATAAAAGGAGGTGAGGGGGGAGGGGTCTTGTACATTATTCTTTCAATACTAATCATTCGGTTAGGGTAACTTACTTGTGCATTATCTTTTCTATCAACCACGTCTTTAAGATCGAGTTATCCGTTGCTAGTAACCGGGTTGTTAGGGATCTAATCCTAACAAGTGGTATCAAGAGCCAGGTTCACAGGTTCGCTGGTTATCTAGGATCGATCGAGAAGGGTTCTTGGGTCTTCGATTGTCCGGGTTTGTCACAAGGTATAGGAGGCTTAAGGGTTAGTTGGTTTTTGGTTTGTTGAAGATCAACAAGTGGTTGTTTCTTTGTCGTGTTAAAGGAAGAAGAAAGACAGTGGTTGGCTTTTATTTAAAGTCAAGAGGATAAGTAATGAGTGGATGGTTTTTTATTTAAAAGAAGATCAGTGTATGGTTTTTTTTTAGTGGGACACCATAGTTTTTTTTGTTTTTATTATTTAGAAAACAAAAGGATATTTAATTAAGAGGGTATTGCACAAGGGGCTTTGTTGGTTTGTGATTGTGAGGTTTTTCACAAGGTTTAGCAAATTAATAAAGGGATTAAAGAATGACGGGAGCCAAGTTTGAGATCGAGAAATTCGATGGAACTGGTGATTTCGGGTTATGGAGAGTTAAGATGCGTGCTTTATTAATCCAACATGGATGTGAAGCAGCTCTGGAGGTTTTACACGCGACTATGGATGCTACAAAGAAAACTGAAGCTAAACAAGAAAGCTCACAGTGCCATGATTTTGTGTTTAGGTAACAAGGTTCTGAGAGAGGTTACCGGGGAGACGACTGCAGCGGGGGTTTGGACCAAGCTCGAGACTTTGTACATGACAAAGTCCTAGGCCAACAAGTTGTACCTGAAGAAGAAGTTGTACACATTCTACATGCCGGCTGGACGAACGATTTCCGAGCATATAGATGAGTTCAACAAAATCGTTGTTGATTTAGCAAATATTGAGGTAAAATTCGATGATGAAGATCTTGCTTTATTATTACTCACTTCTTTACCAGCATCATACGAACACTTTGTGGATACCTTGCTTTATTGACGGGAAGCTTTGACTTTGGAGGATGTGATGGCCACACTGAATTCAAAGGAAATCAAAGAAAGATCTAAGGCGAAGGGGGATGATGGTGAAGGGTTATACGTGAGGGGAAGATTTGATAGCAGGAATTCGCATCAGCCTAGGGAAAGTCAAGATCGAAGTCTCGAGGTGGAAGACTCAAGTGCTATATTTGCCAATCTGAGGAGCACTTGAAGAGAAACTGTCCAAAGAATAATCGCAAGAAGTCAAATGGTTTCGTCAAGAAAGATGATCAGCCAAGCTCTAGTGGTTTGATTTATGACGGTTCTGAGGTGATGATGGTTATGAGTGCAGAGGCTTTGCTAGATTGGATCATGGATTCAAGAGGTTCATACCATATGACACCAAGGTTAGATTTATTTTTGATTTTCGGAATGCGACAAGGTGGTACTGTTGGGTGACAACAGGGAGTGCAAGATCAGAGGCATTGGCAAGGTAAGGGTACAACTGAAAGATGGGTCAAGTTTTGTATTACACAATATCAGGTATATTCCTGAATTGAAAAGAAACTTGATATCGCTGGGAACTCTTGAAAAAGAGGGATATACCGTAAAATTGCAGTCAGGCAAAATCAAAGTGATTAATGGTTCCAGGGTTGTTTTATCTGGAACCCGAAAGGAAAATTGCGTATACTCTTTGGATGGCCATGCAGTGGCGGGTGAGCTTAATGCTAGTGTTGAAGAAAAAGACAGCTTGCCCTGGTTTGGCACAAACGACCGGGACATATCGATGAGGCGGGACTACGGTGCTGGAAAAGCAGGAGTTGTTTGGCAAGAAGAGTCTAGGTAAGCTCGATTTTTGTGAGAATTGTGTTCTTGGAAAGTCACATCGAGTCATTCGGTTCTGTAGGAAGGCACACTACTCAGGGAGTGATAGACTATGTTCATTCAGACTTATGGGGTCCGTCTCAGGTGGAATCATTGGGAGGTAAGAGGTATTTCTTATCTATTGTTGATGATTATTCCAGGAGGGTATGGGTTTATATTCTCATGTTCAAACACGAAGCATTTGGAAAGTTCAAAGAGTGGAAGCAGTTAGTAGAGAATCAGACTGGGAGGACGGTTAAGAAGCTTAGGACAGATAATGGTCTTGAGTTCTCAGAATCGGGAGTTTGAACATTTGCATTGAGAGTGGGATTGCTAGACATTTGACAGCTTGCCGGACGCCGCAGCAGTAATGGATTAGCGAACGGATGAATAGAACTCTCATGGATAAGGTACTGTTTATTAATTCAAATTGCGGATTGCCCAAGACCTTCGGGCGGGCGACATGTACGGCCACATATCTTATAAACAGGTCACCATCGACAACGATTGAGAAAAAGACTCCTATGGAGATGTGGTTGGGACATCCAAGTGATTATGGGATGTTGAGGATTTTCGGCTGTGTCGCATATTCACACGTTAAACAAGGTAAGCTCGAGCTGAGAGCAGTAAAATGCGTTCTTTTGGGGTATCCTGAAGGTGTGAAGAGGTACAGGCTATACAGGCTTGATAATGAATCACCTAAGATAGTCACTAGCAGGGACGTGGTCTTCAATGAAAGTGTCATGTACAAAGACACGTTGAAGGATTCGTGCGGTACTGATAAGTCTGTTGAGGAATTACAGGTTGAGGTGGAACTTCAGAGGTTAAATAATCGTTCGCCTGAGGAAGATCAGACAGATGATCGGAAGATGGCGATGATGAAGATCAGGGGATCGGATCATGATCAAACACCGGATCTCACAGATTATCAATTGGTTCGGGATAGAGCCAAGGACAAAACGAAACCTTTGAGGTTTCGGGATGAAAGTAATATGGCGCTACGCGCTTGCTGCAGCAGAGGAAGAAGATACTCATGAACCATTAACATACAAGGAGGCAGTTGCTTGTGAAGACAGTTCTAAGTGGAAAGCCGCTATGGATGAAGAGATGGATTCTCTGAGGAAGAATAAGACCTATGAGTTAGTAGATCATCCGGTTGGGCAAAAGCTGGTGAGCGCAAATGGTGCTCAAGATAAAGGAAGGGATTGAAGGTGTTCAAAAGCCTAGGTACAAGGCGAGGTTTGTGGCTCGTGGATTCACACTGAAGGCGGTATTGACTATAATGAAGTATTTTCGCCAGTAGTTCGACACACATCTATTCGGGTTATACTTGCATTGACTGCGTGTAGAGATTATGAGTTGGAGCAGCTTGATGTAAAGACGGCATTTTTACATGGTAATCTTGAAGAAGTGATCTACATGAGACAACCACCGGGTTATGAACAAGGTAACAAGGTATGTTTATTAAAGAAATCCCTTTATGGATTGAAGCAGTCACCTAGGCAATGGTATAGGAGGTTTGATGAGTATATGCTGAGCAACGAGTTTAAGCGTAGCAGTTACGACAGCTGTGTATATTACAGGAGTTATGCACCAGGTGAGTATATCTATCTATTGTTATATGTAGATGATATGCTGATTGCTTGTAAAAGCAAGGCTGAGATTGGGTTTATCAAGTCTTTGCTTAAAAAGGAGTTCGACATGAAAGAGCTCGGGGAAGCAAAGAAGATTCTTGGTATGGAGATCATCAGGGATCGGAGTCGCAAGATTCTGAGGGTGTCACAATCCGGGTATGTTTCTAAGATTTTAAATAATTTTAGAATAAACAATGGGAAATCTGTTAAAATGCCATTGGGTGGGCACTTCAAGCTGTCGTTGAAGGATTGTCCGGTTAGGGATTGTGATGTTGAAAGGATGAGTAAGGTGCCGTATGCAAATGCGGTTGGGAGCTTAATGTACTTAATGGTGTGCACGAGGCCGACATATAGCGTATGCGGTAAGTGTAGTTAGCAGATATTTGGCGAATCCGGGTAAAAAGCATTGGGAAGCAATGAAGTGGATTTTGAAATATTTGCAGGGCACTGCAAACGTGGGTTTGGTATATGGGACAAATCGTGACAACCATGTGGACGTAACAGGTTTTGTTGATTTAGACTACGCTAAGGATCCGGATAAAGGTAGGTCTATCACTGGTTACGCTTTTTTAGTACAAGGATGTGTTGTAAGCTAGAAGGCAACGCTACAACACGTGGTGGCTCTTTCAACTACAGAGGCGGAGTATATGGCCCTTACAGAGGCTGTGAAGGAAGCTATTTGGCTAAGGGGACTCTTGGAAGAGTTGGGCGTGGAGCTTAACACTGTGTCAGTTAATTGTGATAATCGGGTATGCGATTCATTTATCGCGGAATCATGTTTTTCATGAAAGGACTAAGCATATCAATGTGCGTTATCACTTTATCAGAGAGGTCTTGGAAGCAAAGACGGTTGAAGTTCTGAAGGTGGGTACTGAACACAATGTTGCGGATGCCTTGACGAAGGTGGTACCTGGACTTAAGTTTCGACACTGCTTGGAGTTGCTGAGTGTTGGTATAGGCTAATATAAAGCCTAAGGTGGAAATTGTTGGAAGATTAGTCTCTATATTAGCATGTTATTATGTCTAGGGGTTAAAGTGTCATATTTGCTTGAGTCCCAAGCTTTACGTTTTCCTTATTCTGTTTTTTGGAACCGACTTAGGAGTCATTGTTAGAGTCGGTTTATCTCCCCCCTCATCTCTATAAAAGGAGGTGAAGGGGGAGGGGACTACAAGAAAAAGTGGTTTTAGTGACGGGAAATTTTTTGACAACCCATATTCTCGTCACTAATTGGACCATTTAGTGACGAAATAGATACCCGTCATCAATTTTCGTCACAAGCTAATTTTTTTTGACGAAACTCATAGTTCGTCATTAACTTGTCACAAAATTGTGTGATAGATATTTTCAATTCAAATTTGTCACACAAGTTGATGACGACATAAAAGTTTGTCACTGAAATACTTAATTAATGACAAGAATATTCGTCATTAAATAGATAAATATTTTTATTTTTTTTGCATGTTTATCGTATTTAAATATTTCATTAGGCAAGTACATTTTTTTTTGATACTTTTTTTTCAAAATTGTCAAAAATTAACAAGCCAACCACATAATAATAATTTATAAAATTGTCGTTTTAAATATTCTCACAAACACTCGATACAAGAAAATGTAGTCCTTTTATAATATTTATCAGTTTAAAGTTATAATTACTGCATCTTTTTTTCAAAAAAAATAAAATTACGGCACCTTATTTTACCCATATTTAATTTGCTTTATCATCTTTTTACCCGTATTTAAAACTTATAACTACCGCATCTCACACAATAACCATCTCATCCTCTGTAACCATCCATCTCAATTCAATTCACGATGTAACAAGATCGATTCAAACAGTAACCATCTCATCCTCTGTAACTATCCATCTCGATTCTATTAGTATAGTTTTGTGCCCTAATAGTAATCAAACACTACCGTCGGCGTCGTCGTCACCGTCTTCATAGACCACCACTGTCACCGTCGGCGTGGACCGTCACCGCCGTCGCACACTACCGCGTCACGTCAACATAATTGCTACTTAGGAGGTATCACATTTGCATCTAGTTTTTGTTCAATTAACCGTTTCAATAGATGGCATTAGTGTTTGTTTCAGTTAGTTTTAAACGGTTACAGTCTTTGTTATAATATGCATTCAATTCAATTTTCTAACAATTAGATACCAGTGTGTTATTCAATATATTCAGTTTGACTTTGTTGAGCTTTTATATGATGTACATTGAAATAGGATTCACAGTAAGTGTTTGATGAAATGCTTAAGTGATACTTATGACAAGCATATCCAAGCGTTTGATAGAAAGTCTAATAGATTTGTACATTTGCATACCAAGCGTTCGATAAAATGTCTGGGAGAATTAAGACAAAGCTGTACATTGCATACAAAGTGTTCGATAAAATGTCTAGAAAAACTAATAAGAAGTAACATGGCTCTTATGATCTGTAGAGAATAAATGAGTTGTACTAGTGACTGTGACTGAATGAAAAAGTTATTGGTAGGTTTGTAAGAACGATTTAGTCTTTGTTACACGATTTATATGAATACATATGCGTTTGATAAACTACGTGTTTGTTAAAAGGGCATTGAAACACCTTTTATTTTGTTCTTAACTTTGGGTACAAGTGTATAACTTTAGAGGTTCAATCCGTCCCATTCAATTGACAGGTAACAAATGGTCGTAAGGATAAATAAAGAGTATAGTCTTCTAAATGCGGCATGATTTGTGTAATTTCATCCCATTACTTACTGATGACCTTTTGTCAGGATTTTATAGACATTCATGGTTGATCTTTAAGTTTATGTGTGATGTTATTCATATAGTTCACTGTTTGACCCACCCTCCCTTCTTTCTCAAGGGATTCAACTGAAAGCAAACAAATACGTTATAACTTAAAGCACCATAAACATATAAGTTCCATGATGTATTACATTGTTAACTTAAATCCTTCCTACATCAGGTTATAATTTCCATGATGTACCATATTTGACGAATGAGAGTTAGGTTGCTCAAGTACCCAAACTGATGCAACTGAACAACATAAAGGTATCTTCATTGCAAATTATAGATGTTACCCTCTTTTTTAGTGAGATTGATCCCATTTATATGTGTCGATCCTCCTAATGCATCAGGTGAAGCAGCGCGGTTAAAGTCACTAAAAGAGGAGTTCATTAGTCTACCAGGGAGGGAGAACGAGACTTAATTTCTTTGAAGGTAGAAAAATTATGTCAACTATCTTTCTATTTGGATAACTTAAAATCACATACGTACCATCTAAGCACTATTCACTCAAATTGAGCTGCTAATAAAGAAATGTAGCTTTTCTGCAACCATTACTCACAACCAATTATTCGCAGGAGAATTAAGTAAAAGCACATGGAAGATTCAAGGAATTTATGTTGTAACACAGGTCCGTTTCCTATCTTTTCTGCTTTTTTACTTTTGTGTGTTCTTTCTGGTCTATGGACAGGAAGTGGTTTTAAGCAAAGATTAAATTTGGAAATAGTGAAGAAAAATCTAAAGCACAGAGAGAATCGGTTAACTCCCTTTTTCAGGTACTGTTTTAATTTATTTTTCTCATTGCTATATCTTTGCTTCCTCCTGTTAGTTTCTTTTTGTTGGCGTTTTTGTAGGGATCTGCAGCTGATATAATTAAAGTTGCAACGATAACCATACACTCTGTCATAGGTGAAGGTGTTGAGAAGTCACAGTCTACCGTCCAATTTGCAGAAAGATTCCACATGCTTAAGGGCCGTTGTAGAGTCCTTTTACAGTTTAAATTCTCATTGACAAGTTATGGGGGACATTAATTGACGAAACAAGATCTAGAAGGCAAATGGGATATGTACCGGAGCTGCTAGCTAGTTTCACTGGTGTGCAATCTCCTCAACATTTGTAAGTCTTCTCTCTTACAACTGGATTGGATTATTTTTCGGTCACATTACTTTTGTAAGTCTTCTCTCAGATTATGATGATGAGTTAATTAGTACTCTGGCTTAGGAGTTGTGAATATGTTTAGGTATAAGATAAGTTTAGTTAGGTATTGGTGGAGATCATGCTATATGTGTTGAGTACGAAGTTTAGTTACGTAAACGTTGAGGTGGCAAATTGGTCAGTTTGGGTTGGTTTGGGTCATAGGTCAGATTCTACAGTCATATATTGGTTACTCTTCTTGGGCATCCCGTGAAAACTAGCAAATCCATCTTATAGTTGATATTTGAGTATAACCTTCTACCGTTTTCAATAAGTAATGTGGACTACAAGTAAACGTGTAACAACAGTCACGACTACGCTACTAATAGAGTAATAAAGCTTTAACCAATTCAGTCAATTAAGTAAACCTGTTTCAATAAGTATTACATTCTGATATGCTCATTTGTGAGATTGTATGATTAAGTTCCTGCTTGTTTTGTCATATCGTTGATTTTGATTATAACTCTCATTGTATGGAATTTTTTTGGTTGTTTTGTAGTGATGATTCGTTTTATGGCGTTAAAGGAGCAATATGATTTTAGGACGCTGGAAGATTACACGGTTCATACATGTAATGGAGTTGTACTTTGTAGTATTTGTGATGTATACATATATGATGCGGAATGACATTAATGCCTTGTTTACATTGCACGGAATGACATTAATGCCTTGTTTACATTGCACGATTCATAAATGTAACAAAGATGTTCTTGTCACATTACTTTTGAAATAACATATTGCATTATTGTATGTGTATACAACATAACCAATTGTATATATGGCTAAATAATTATTAGCCTTATATTTTTTAACAAAATAATGACGACCTATTTGGTCAATGTTGATGTTGCATTTGTGACGACCTTTTATTGTCAATATGACCAAAATTAGTGACGACTTACAGCCATTAGTGACAAATTTTGTGACGAAAGATGTCGTCAAAAAATTTATTGACAACTCTGATTTTGTCACTATTTATTGACGACTTTTTGCATTTCGTCTCTAAAAAAAATCAGTGACGGACCTATTGTGACGACATGTGACGACCTCAGTTTTCGTCACTAAGTAGGATTTTTGACGACTTTTTGCTGTTAGTGACGAAATATCACTTGTCACTAAAAGCAGTTTTTCTTGTAGTGGGTCTTGTACGTTATTCTTTCAATACTAATCATTCGGTTAGGGTAACTTACTTGTGCATTATCTTTTCTGTCAACCACGTCTTTAAGATCGAGTTATCCGTTGCTAGTAACCGGGTTGTTAGGGATCTAATCCTAACAATAAGGTTATGTGAATGGTTGCCCAAACTGAATAACACTACTAGCAATTACGTTGCATGAAGCTTTCTGAGGGTGTTGAATATGTTCGTTACAACTTATTTGTGGTCTGAAATGAGAGCGTTTCGTCAATTTCATCTAAACGGTTGCTACATATTCCTGTTGTGCACCTTAATTACATAGTTACATCTCTGAATACCAAAATTATGTTTTAGTAAAATCGATATTTTAGTTTAGGTACTTTTGTGACATAAATGATTTGTCCAACAAAGTCCTATACTGCACTGGACTTGGCTTAAAATCAATTATAATGAAAAAGCTAATCAAATATTCACAAAAAAAAGGGGGGGAAAATTATTCTGCATAAAATAAACATTTTGATGTAGATACCAACGTTGATGTTATATGCGTTGAAAAATAGTGTTGCTCGAAAGCGATTTACTTATGATTACATATTATATTATGTCGAAGTCACATAACATCACAGATTATAATGATTGACTCATTGACGTATATCAAATCGAAGTTAGATATTTATTGTGCGATAACTATATGAGGATCGTGTCGAATTTGAATGCACACGGCTAGACTTAATATTGCTTGAATTATCATAGTACACTCTCCATCAGTGATTTCAGTGGGACATATATGTATAACTAGTCCATTCTTCACGATTTTCATGTGCTAGAATATTGAAGGGAAAAAAATTTAGTCTATTCGTTTTGAGTTTATTTTTCGTAGTTGCATCACCAATGACGACTTTAGGCAAGATTTGACTCGATTATCTCATTCAGTTGTTTTCAGCCAGGGCATTAGTTATCTGTGCTTTTAATTTTCTATCAAATGTTCATATGTACTTTCTTATTTTTTTTTCAAACTTTTTTTATTTCGGTCTTTAGATACATCTTTCGTGCGTACAAGCTCGTATTCTGTAACTCTCTAAAAAGATAGATTAGAGAAGGATAACCACCACCAAGTCATTTAGGCTACCCACAAAACAACCCTCATCAACCCACATTTTTCATGCCACATCAGTTTCCTCTCTTTTGCGACCTACATACGACCTTATAGGCTACCTCCAATAATGCCTCAACCGATTGGGTTGGAGGAGGTTGATGACGTATAGTCTATATCCGGGTCGTAGACCCGACTAAAGTCCAATACTAACTTGGCCCGATACGAACTGGGCAAAGCAGACTAAACATTTGGGCTCATGAAGGCCCAAGCCCGAATCTATTGATGGAATAGATATCCGATATCTTCTAAATAGGAAGATAATCATTCCCAACCGATTAAGGCGGGATACGCCGAAGGTTGAGGAACACGAAACCAACAAGGATTCCGTGCGTATATAAAGGGAATCACATCCCTCGTTTAAGGTACGCTCTGATAACCCTAATTCTCCTTAAACCATAAACCGATTACTTACTCTCACGCCGGAGGATAATCGTGGGAGACAATCCCACGGTAAGCCTAACGGTGTCTTCTGTTTCTTAGTGCGCAGGTCTTAAGCAATAATTCTCAATTGGTGCGAGGAACCGAGCTCCAAACAAGGAACGCCCAACTTTTGCATCAACAAGTGGCGCCATCCGTGGGACCATTCACTAAGAACCAAGAACTAGGATGACGGCGATCGCGAATCGGACTTTCATGGAAAGAAGACGACAGGGGCAACTCCCAAGCGAGATCTCTGGACAACCGGTCTGCTAAAATCGGGATCGAGCCAGATTCGCCTTCCCTGCAGTGGAACCGCCTCTGGGGACAACCCGGGCAACAACTACTACCACCAAGTACCAGAGATCCGCTGCAAGCACTCCTTTTACTCCACTCCAATCAGATTAGAAGCTAACTTCACAAAGCACCTGGACGCACCCGACAAGAACAAGGGTGTGTTGATAGAAATGGATACCCCTATCCTAGAGGGGGTCGTTCCAGAATTAGAGCCAAGTAGTTTTGTCTCTCAAAATTACGAAGCCCTAGCTATCCTCATGCAAGAGAAAGCAAAGAAAAGACCAGTGCCGGATGTCTGCATGCTCGGCTCGACTTTGGCCCAGAGTTTGGGACATCTCCACCGCGTCGTCAGAAGGAGAAACGCAGGAGAGATAACTGCCGACCCCAGGTGTTCAATAGAATCGGAAGGAGAGTCGAGGAAGATGATACATCCGACTCACGACCTCTGAATGAAATTGAGGAAGAGGAGAGACGCACCAATGTCCACGCTAGACTTGGTAACCGCAGAACGCAAGATAGGACTGGGGAGCAATATTCCCCAAGTGAAAGTTCCCAAGTACAAATTTCGAGGACAAGCGTACGCCGAAGGAGAGAAGAACTGTCTTCTAGTAATTCCTCGGACAACGAGGGACAAATGAGACTGGACATTGGAAATCCAAAAGAAAAAACCGTGAGCAAGAAGAGGAGGATATGTCTCTCCAATGGCGTCGTCAGAAAATCGACGCGTTCACTAGACGCATCAGTGATTTTTCGGAGAATAAAAAGAGGCGATGCCTACTAATGTTAAAACCTATGATGGAGCGGTGACCCCGATGATCACCTAAAATTTTCGAATCACCGCAACCATTGAAAACCTGGCCACAACCTGTATGGTGCCACATGTTCAATTCCACACCGGTGGTAATGCGGAAACGGGTTCAACAAGCTCCCACGCAGAAGCATCAATGGCTTTGAAGAGTTGAGGAAGGCATTCCGCCTAAACTTTACTCAACGAAAAAGTGCGCTAAAAACCCCATTGAACTCGCTAGAGTCAAAAGCGGCCAAGGGGAATCCACAAGCGCTTTCATGGAGCGCTTCAAGGATGAGTGCATGCAAGTCAAAGCATGTCCCGAAGTACTCAAAATCTCAGGGTTCATGAATGGAATCAGCAACCCGGAACTTATCAAAAGATTGAATGACAGGATTCCCCAATCCTTCGATGAGGTTATGAAGGCGACATACCGGTCCTTTGTACAAGGAGAAGCCCTGGGCGGATAGCAAGAGAAGCTACTCAAACTACGGTCCACAGGAACAACACGGGAGACAATCCACGACCGGAATAGTAACCGTAACAGGAACTATCGCAACCAAGGGAATGGACGCGACAATGACAAATATACCCCGCTTACCAAATCGTCAAAAGAAATACTGGCAAGAAGCTAACTTCCCGAGACCACCACAAATGCGCACTCCAGATGATCGGCGTGTTGGGAGTGGATACTGCGATTAATGCACGCGTAAGGGCCACACCACTAACGAATGTGTCCAATTGCGCCAACTCATCGACAAGATGGTCAAAGAGGGTAGATTGGACCATCTGGTCAAGAATATCAAGGAAGGGAAGGACAAACAGAAGAGTGGCAATAAGAAAGAGACACCTAAAGATAAGCTCGACACCATTTACATGATACAATCATGGCAGCGGGTCACAAAGCGTAAGGTAAGCCGTGATTTTTCACGAAAAAGGAAATCTCGTTCCCCACCTTAAATGCGAATAACGCAGTGGTGGAACCACTTACTATAGAGATAAGCGCGGGGGGTCATGACATCCACCGCATGTATGTTGATGGGGAGCTTCACGACATCATGTATGAGCATGTTTCAAACGATTGCGCCCGATATACGCGAAGCGAATCGGTTAATCCGGCCGTAATGGCGTTGGATGGTTTTACCTGGGAAAAGATATGGCCTATGGGGCAAATACGACTACCTGTCAGTATTGGAAACGAAGAACACTCCGCAACGGCATGGATGAAATTCATGGTGATTAAATCTCCCTCGCCATACAATGGCATTATTGGGAGACTGAATATCGACTATGCGCGAGCAGTGCCATCAACAGCGCATGGGATGCTTAAATTCCCAGTGGAAGGTGGTATTGTTAGTCTTTACAATACCACTATACCACACAGAGAATGCAACACGATTTCATGCGAGACGGTACCAACTCAAAGACAGCAGATAACCGAGTTCCAAATGAAAGTAGCAATTCATCCCGAATACCCGGAACAAGAAATATCCATCGGAGGTTCATTGTCGGACAACGGCAAAACAACTGATGCGCTACTCGCAGAAGAATTTGGATATTTTCGCATGGGAGCCTAAACACATGACAGGAGTACCACGCCCTGTCACGAGCATAAACCGAAAATCCGACAGGATACCAACCCATACGCCAGAAGCGGGCCAAGCCCGGAGCGAAGCAAGCAATCTTGGCAGAGGTACAAAACCGGTAGAGGCAAGAATCATGCGGGAAGTTTACTACCATGACTGGCTTTCCAATCCAGTCATGGTAAAGAAAGCGGCGCGTACTGGCGAATGTGTGTAGACTTCACCGACCTTAACAAAGCATGTCCACAAGATCGCTATCCTTTACCGAGATAGATTGGAAAATAGAATCTCTCGTGCGGATATCCATTGAAATGCTTCCTCGACGCCGCATAAGGGATATCATCAAATCCAAATGGCTAAAGAGGACGAGGAAAAACTGCCTTTCATATAAGCCGTGGTGTTTATCGCTACACAAAAATGCCCTTTGGCTTGAAGAATGCGCGCCACCTACCGAGAGGTTAGTGGATAACGCTTTCGAAAAACAGGTGGGCCGCAACCTAGAAGTCTATGTTGATGACCTGGTCATAAAAAGCCATACCGAAGATGAGCTAGTGCGCGACATCGAGGAAACGTTCAAAACTCTAAGGGAGATCAACATGAAGCTGAATCCTAGGAAGTGCACCTTCATAGCCATCGAAGGCATGTTCCTTGGATACTTGATAGAACCCGACGACATAAAACCATGTCCAGAAAAGACAAAAGCGGTCATCGAACTTCCCTCACCACGCACGATGAAGGAAGTCCAATCTCTCAACGGAAAGTTGGCCGGCTTAAACAGGTTCTTATCCAAATCATCAGAAAAATCACTACCTCTTTTCAAAACACTCAAGAAGTGTATAAATAAAGGTGACTTCAGATGGATCATGAGGCGAGAAGAGGCCTTCACTCAAAGCTTAAACAACATCCGGCAATGCTCCCAACACTTGTCGCACCTCGACTGGGAAGAGCTAATCATGTACTTGTCCGCGAATCAAGGCGCGGTCTTGCAGTGTTGCTAAAGATAGGGACTCAGACAAACTCCCATCTACTTTGTAAGCAAGGCACTCAAGAAGACGGAGATGAACTATAGTGCCATAGAAAAACTAGTTCTGGCGTTGGTATTTGCGCTAAACGGTAGCAGGTACTTCCATCGCACCCAATAGCAGTAATCACGGATCAACCGATCAAGCGGATCATCTCCAAACCCGACGCGATCGTAGACTGCGAAGTGGAGTGTATTGCTAGGTGAGCACAACATCTTTTACAGACCACGTACTGCAATCAAAGGACAGATTCGGCGGACTTCATCATTGAAAAGCCGACAAGCGACGAGGTATCCACACCAATTAAGATCGAAGTTACAAGATCCATGGATCTTGTTTACAGATTGATCCTCATGCATTGATGGCTCAGGAGCGGGCCTCATTCTCACAAACCCAGAGGGAATGGAGTTCACTTACGCACTGCGCTTTGAATTCACAAAGAACAAATAATGAGGCGAATCACGAAGCTCTGCACTGACTACGATCGCGGCTCGAATGGGTGTGCGCAACCTAGAGGCAAATGTGGATTCCCGCTTAGTGGCCAACCACGGTTGGGCGATACGTGGCCAAAGAAGATAATATGATTCAAGATCTCGCCAAGACCAAGAACACGATCAAAGGTTTTGACAGTTCACCATCAAAGGTTCCTAGAGGGGAAAATGCAAGGCGGACGCGCACTAAGCAAGATTGCCTCGACAAGCTTTGCACATCTATCAAAGCAAGTTCTGGTAGAAACACTGAAAAGCAAGTCTATCTCAGAGATGGAAGTCTCCACAATCATAGAGGAGGATGGTCCTACATGGATGACACCGATAACGAACTTCCTGAACAAAGGAACGTTACCCCGGAACGTAGGAAGCTCGAAAATACTGGACAACGCAGAGATTTGAAATCCGAGACAACATTCTCATACCGACGCCCTTCCTACAACCATGGCTCACTGTGTAGGCCCATCACAGGCAAATTATGTGCTGCGAGAAATCCATGAAGGATCATGCAAGATGCACTCTGACCACGATCCGTTGTGGCACGCGCCATGAGATCGTGTTACTACCTGGCCTACCATGCACCGAGATGCGCGGGATTTAATACGGAAGTGTACCGATTGCCAAGTGCATAGGCCCATCCCACGCCAACCACAACATGAGCTAACTCCGATAACATCACCATGGCCATTCTACAAGTGGGGTATTGACATCGCAGGCCCTTTTCCCGTCCGCAGTCGGGGATTAAAATTCCTCATAGTCGCTATAGACTACTTCACCAAGTGGATTGAAGCAAAGTCGGTGGTAACAATCATCGCAACCAGTGAAACGCTTCGTATGGGATAACATTGTATGCCATTTTGGTCTTCCTGGGGAAATCATTTCAGATAACGGAAAACAATGCGTGACAACCCCTTCAAGGATCGGTGCAATAAACTAAGCATTACACAAAGACTTCAAGGCCGGTTAAACACCCACAAACCAACGACCTAGTGGAACGGGCGAATCGAAGCTTAGGCGAAGGAATTAAAACACTGACAAGCACAAAGGGAGATGGGTGGACGAGCTATCACATGTTTTGTGGGCACATCGCATCTCAATCAAAACCAAAGACAGAGATACACGCTTCTCTCTAGTCTACGGGACATAAGCTGTCATACCAGCCGAGATCGGCATGCCAACCATCCGCATCACCGACCGAGATAAATGTGGCAACTAATGACGAAGAACGGCGTCTTGACCTAGATCTGCTAGAAGAAAGGCGTGAACGCGCAGCTATACGTGAAGAAAAATCGAAGTCAAGAATGAAGGGATACTATGACGCTAAGGTAAGAGGTGTCTCATTCAGACCGTGTGACTTCGTCTATCGCGCTAATGATGCAAGCCACGCAGAAGACACGACTGTAAGCTTGGACCGAAGTGGGAGGGACCCTATGAGGTTACCGGCACTAGAACGGGCGCTGCATAAGCTACGGGCTTGGATGGTCGTGAATTGCCACGCATTACATGGAACATCCGCAATCTCAAGAGGTGCTACCTATAGACATGGCTACGTCAACGCATACAAATATGTAATTTCTTTTTTATCATGTTTTATTTCCTCACAAACACTTGCAAGTATTAATAAAACGTTACGGTTTCTAGCTAACTCCGTGACATATTTTAATTTGTAACTTCCATATCCGTATGTTTTAACAACCTTTTTATTTTTGCCTACATGGCGTGCATGCAATATATAAACCCACGATGGTCAAAAGGATAAGTTAACCTAATAAACAACTTGTTGAGTAAGAGGGTTGCAAACCCATCAACGCTGGATCACGTATCCTTGTTAAACACCTTGTTCTCAAGACGTTGGAATAAGCTTTGTGTGCACCCCACGACGGATGCGCAACAATGCACATGTGCACGTTTAACAACTTTGGAACCAAGACACTTGGATTCCTTAATTGGGTATTCTGAGACGCGCATACCATTAATATACACGATTATACTTGACATTTTTTTAGTATCTTCGGATCTTCATACATGATTATGAAGTCCTTATATTATTCACACTTGCATATACAGGTAACAACGTATACTTCTTTTACGCAAAGATAAACAAGATAAATGGAAAAATATATTTACAATACACTTAACAAAAGGAGGTTCATGACTACGAGTTATTTCTCACAGATAGTTACAGAGACAATCTAAAAACTATGACTACGCTTCAAGGAGGAACTACCCACGCGGCTAGTATCATTCCCAATCCTATTCAGCTCACCTCGCAACAAATCAAGCATCTCGACGAGCCACGGTGGCAACACTCACGGGCACCCCGTCGGGACCGAGGGAGGTGCGCCGCGCCAATACCACACATTACAGCTTTGCCCTTAATACTTTTCTTTTCAGCAAGCCTGCGCCGCATGCCTCCAACACTTGTTTCAAGGGGACTTCCCGTCGGGACAAAAGGATTCAGGATATCTCTAGGGCGCTAATACTGAACGCGTGCGTTGGGATGCATCGGGTCTAAGATAATAGTCAGGCTGCAAATGCAAGCCTCTCCACCGAGATGACGGGCTAGCGTCGACCTGCAAAAATTACGTTTATTGGATAGTCCCGATCACGCCCAGTTCAGCTATCTTGGGGAGTTCCAAGTCTTTCATCTTCTTCATGGCAGTGACCAGATTGTCATAAGCCTTCGCATCATAAGTAGGTACCTGCTCAACGGGTACCTTCAGCAGCTCATCCTCTTGCAGCTTCTCAATGGCTTCTGACTTTCCACGCTCCAGCGCACACTTCACCACATCCCCAAAGGAGTCAACCACCTCTTGCGACCTGTGGTACTTAACGCCGCTAGGCGAAGCCCATGGCTTATGAGCCATCTGCAGCCTATGGTGGAGAGAAGTTGCGGATATAATTCCTCGTCATACTCTATGCTTAGTTTACGCAACTTCTCCTCCTGCGTTTCCAGAGCACTTTTCACAAGTAGTGCCGAAGTCTTCAAGCCGGGAAGGTCGCGTCTTTTCCATTTTCCAAATATTTAATAGCCCAAAGACAAGAAGACTTATAGCTCGCAGCCTCCGCACGCTCTTGATTTATTTGACACATCAGTGCCATTTTCTCCTCGGCAAGTTTCTTAGCATATGACCCAAGAGTCTCTGCTTCACCTCTAGCACTAGCCAATTGAGCCTCAAGTAGTGCAATTCGTTGGTCTTTCACCGCACCTTGGCTAGTCTCGCCCGAGTACTTTACCTTCACCAGCGTCGCGAGTGAGACCAGATCATCGACAAGTTGTTCCATGGGTGAATCCCCAACGGTCTCAGGCTCAGCCTTGGCTTTTCAGCCCAGATGATTCAGCGCAAATTGGACTTGCTTGGGGAGGCGACTCTGCGGATTGTTCAAACCTACAAACATGATGAGATAATCACGTTATTCAGCTATCTAACTGCGTACTCCGATACATAAGCTTTCAAGGATACTTACGCAGAATGGATGGGTCGGGTGATGGTGGGCGCGACGCAACATCACCTGGAAGATGACTCCACACTAACAATAACTGGCGCTTCTTCCGCGAGGTGGTGGCAGCGCCATCGCTGCTGCGCTTCCTTTTCCGCCTCAATTCTCGGACTCTCTTCTTCCTCATCTATTTCTTCCACGTGCTCGCCGCACGCCGGTTGCACGGGAGGTATCTCATCGTTGTACTCGGCATACTCTGTAGGGAGTTTCTTGGGCGCCATGGATGAACTTTCACCGCCTCGCCTAGGTCCATCGCTACAAGACGCCCGACCACCGCAACTAACACGGGCTCTTCTCCCTCCTTGGGGTCGAAGTTCCCACCTTTACATCCATTGGCTTTGTCAGTGCAAATAATAGGTCCATCTCTCGTGATAACAAAGAAACACACATAGTTCATGACAATTACGAATTTAACAAATAGTGACTAACTTACAAATATGCAATTCAACGGGTACGAAAGCATGAGCACCCACCCGACCATCGGCGTCTAAGAAGATAGGGACTTCTTCGAGCTGCCAAAATAGTTGTGGCTCGTGCCAATATGTACCAAGAACTCCTCGGGTTAGGAGCTTATAGGGATGCGGTTCGCGTTTATTGTTTCCGCATCCTCGCATTATATGATCCGTGAGGGGCGCTCATCCTTTGGCAGTGTCCCCTTAGCGTAAAAATCGAAATGAGACGGGGTAGAAGTGTTGTCAATCCGAAAAAGGTTTCCTCCAATTTAAGCGCGTCTAACTTGTCTGTCAGATAGCATTGGAGGGTCCGTATGGCGTTTGCGAAGGAAACCCACCCGTTTGACCACATGGTGTGGTAAAATGCCCGGAATAGGTGGATGGTAGGGTTTATGGCAAGTAAGTGGCAGTTCACCTCGAAATTAATTAATTTCGCAGAACCTATCTGATCAAGGTACAAATGGGACAAGTGAATGCGGTAATAATTCAATACATCACTTAAGAACAACGATATGGGTATGCGCTGATTTGCAAATTCAAAAATCGGCGTGTATACACCAATCTTCCCATCGGGAAAATCCGCTATTGATGCATTCGCAACCGGAACTTCCGGATGTCTCTGCGCTAGGGATATAATAATCTGATGCAAACTGTTGTAATTCCTCTTCCGTTATGTCGGATGTAAAATCAGATAATTCTTTAACCATGGTATTGGTATAACCAAGAACAAAGCGCGCGCAGATTACCTTGGGAGTATTTCATCGAAGGCTTGGATGTGTTGGAAGCTTTGCTAATGGCGGATTGTTTTACCGTGTGTTGAGACGGTGAAAATGAAGTGCAGGGGTTATATAATCTTCTTCCTCCACACGATGATCAACACGTGGACTCCACTAACCCTACATATGTGGTGGGGATTGTTTGATGGGACATGGGTGCAGTAACCTTTCCCGATTCTACGAGGCGCCGTTACTTTCTTATGGCTAGGAACAATGTATCCCGAGCATTTTGTTTTAGTTTCTGGCTACGCTCCGTTTATTTTTCATAGAATACGATAATTAGTCTAGCATCCGTAGTTATGCACTGCGCATACTAGACTGGGGGGACATGATGACGTATAATCTATATCCGGGTCGTAGACCCGACTAAAGTCCAATACTAACTTGGCCCCGGGCAAAGCAGACTAAACATTTGGGCTCATGAAGGCCCAAGCCCGAATCTATTGATGGAATAGATATCCGATATCTTCTAAATAGGAAGATAATCATTCCCAACCGATTAAGGCGGGATACGCCAAAGGTTGAGGAACACGGAACCAACAAGGATTCCGTGCGTATATAAAGGGAATCACATCCCTCGTTTAAGGTACGCTCTGATAACCCTAATTCTCCTTAAACCATAAACCGATTACTTACTCTCACGCCGGAGGATAATCGTGGGAGACAATCCCACGGTAAGCCTAACGGTGTCTTCTGTTTCTTAGTGCGCAGGTCTTAAGCAACAATTCTCAATTGGTGCGGGAACCGGAGCTCCAAACAAGGAACGTCCAACTTTTGCATCAACAGAGGTTGAAGTGGCTTGGCATTGTTGTGGAGCTGAGGGTTGGAGGAGGTTGAAGGGGATGTGGGTTGAGGTCCCAACCGATTATAGATGAGGGTTGAGTGTTTGTTTTTTTGTGTGTGTTGTATTTTTTTTAATTATTTAAAAATTATTTTTGTGATGTATGTTTTTTGTAGTGTAGGTTGTCTTATTGTGCATAAAAGGTTGTATGTAGGTCGCATGAGAGAGAAAGCTGATGTGGCAAAGAAAAATGAGGGTCATTAAGGGTTGTTATTGGGGGTAGTCTACAGTAAGACGACATACACTAAAAAAAACATACCCTACAAAATTACACTATAATTAATTAAACACGCATACATTTTTGGTTTGTTTCTCAATTTGACCGATTGTCCCAATTAATCGGTTGGCTACTCAACCCACATCACCCTCAACCCACTGCAACCCTCAACCCTATCGCAAGGACGACCTCTTCCAACCCTCTTCGACCCTCACTCGACTTGTGCTATTGGAGGTAGCCTTAATGGTCAGTAACTTTACATGCGAAAATGATCAATATTACTTCTGTAACACCTATAAGATTATTGTATTAAAAAATGTTTAGTTATGTGTACGCATGTACTCAACACTCTACAAGCTAATAATAAACCCAATGGACCATTAAACTCTTTGTAAAGTCTTGAGTATTTTAATTTAGTTACTTAATTTGACAACACAAATATATACTCTAAGAACCTTATAGTTATAACTAGTATATGAAACCCATATTTTACAACGTGCAAATGCTAATAGGAAAACAAAGTACTTTTTAAAAAACCACGTGGGTGTCACGTGACACCGTTACACTTGATATGATATTTGGGTTAATGACTAAGGATTATTTTGGGCGGGTTGTATGAGTTTTGATTATGAAAAACGGCAAAAACCTTAGTCAAATACAATCTTAATAAGAGTTCGGGTTATTCGGTTCAGTTGGGTTCAGGCCCATCCTCGAATAAGCCATGCTATAACGAGAAAAAGAAAATTTTGCTTAGTTTTTCGCAAAAACAAGAAAATATATGAAAGAAAAATTTATAATTGTTTGGGTTTATTTAAAACCCAAACAAGCTAAGCTTGCAAACACAATAGAAAGTAGGCAGAACACTTATACCACTTATTGACTCTCTTCCTTCACCAACTATTTCCTTTAACAAATTAGTTGTTACACATTATTTATTTGTGAAGATTCTTTTGTAGATTATAAGTGGTTATAATATTTTTTAGCTATCCTACCCTATTAAATATTGAGTCCTGATTGAGAGGCTTAAATATGTGTTTAAATTCATGCTCTAGCTTGTGTGGCATCATCCTAATGACGACAATCAGAGGACTCACGTTTTCACAAAGGGAAGTGATACATACACATAAGAGTTTACTTCACACACAGAAAAATTATGTGATCTGACTTTTATACCCACATATGAATGCATTTATTATTGGAGCCTTCCTTTTCTTCATGTCCTCCTTCTTTTCTATCATTCAAATCTCCACCGTGTCCACCATCATTACCATTGTATATCCTCTCAATAAAAAAGTGAAAATTAATGCACAAATTGCATACTCGAAAACGAGTGCTTGCACTCACGATCTCCAATCTCCTAGCCGATGTAAAGCTCATGATTGTAATCATTAACTAACACACTTGAGAAAAAGAGGAACAAATCGGAAACCCAAACATAAAATGTGAAATTCACGATGATGAAACCATAATTGATGTTTTTAGAAAGTTACACACTCAATGATTTGATCATATAATGTGATTAAATTCAACATTTTATAGTCAAACTGAAATAACTCACATCACTAAAAGTAGTCATATACTCCGACTGATACAAATCAAAGACATCAAATAAAGCATATTTAATAATTTAATCATGTGTTTCCAAAAATACCACAAAATCACCGAATTACCTCATTACCTCTGGTTTCATCAATGGCTTCACCTCACCTTGTCACATCCTCAATATATATGCCCCTCAAGAATTAGCAGCCAAACAAAACTTCTGGAATGATATCACCACGCATCTAGCAAACCTTCAAGGTCTTTGGATACTCTTAGGGGACTTCAACTCGGTTCGATACCCAGATGAGCGTAAAAACTCAATTTTCAATGAGTCATGTGCACTTTCCTTTAATGCATTCATACACCAATGTGGCCTCCAAGAATATACAATGCATGGAAGCCTCTTCACATATGTAAAGGACAACGTGACGAAAAGGAGAAAATTAGACAGGATTCTGGTCTCCCCAAGCTTCATAAATACCTGGCCATTAGCAACTTTCACCACACTCCCCCGCTCTCTTTCCGATCACCGCCCCATCATCCTTACCACAACCAACATTGACTTCGGCCCCCACCCCTTCCGTTTCTTCAATTCGTGGCTGTCCAAACCAAGGCTTGATGAGGTGGTCCTCAACAGTCTTGATTCTGGTCTTTTCTTTGGACGCCCCGACCAGATACTCAACGCTAAATTGAAAAAACTAAAACAAGACTTGAAAGAATGGATCCGAAGCAATAATTCTCAAGAAAACCAGGAAAGCGAAGCTCTCAAGGACCAACTTGCAACTCTCGATGCAATCATTGATCATCGAGATTTTTCTGACGAAGAACTCACACTGTGGGGAATAACAAAAGAAAAGTTACAGCTCCTTGAAAAAACAAAGTCCCAAGACCTACATCAAAAATCAAAAGCAAGATGGATTAAACACGGGGATGAAAACTCAGCTTTCTTCCACAATTTTATCAAAAATCGAACCGCCAGAAACATGATTAATGGGCTGGAAATCAATGGAAATTGCCACATCGACCCTCCCTCCATCCGAGAAGCTGCTCTTTCTTTCTTCCAGAATACGTTTAGTGAGCCCATTAGACTCAGGCCCAAGATAGTTTGTCATGAGCTTAAAAGCCTATCTGAGATTGATGCAACATCTCTAATAACCCCCTTCACTCTGAACGAAACCAAGCAGGCCATATGGGATTGTGAAAACGATAAGGCTCCGGGGCCCGACGGTTTTAACTTCGGTTTCATCAAAAAAATATTGGGATCTGCTCAAACTAGACTTTCTTAACATCATGCTTGATTTCTACAATTCTGGAAGTATCAGTCGAGGGTGCGGATCATCACACATAACCCTAATACCGAAAACAACTTCGGTAAGATCTCTCAATGATTTTCGCCCAATAACCCTTATTGGAGCAATAAAAAAGACCATCTCGAAAATTCTTGCAAACCGCCTCAAGAAAGTTATTGCAAGCATCATCTCTCTGACTCAATCGGCCTATCTCACTGATCGAAATATTTTAGATGGTCCCTTAATGCTCAATGAAATCATCTCATGGCTAAAAAAAATAAGAGCGAAGCTTTTTGCTTCAAAATAGATTTCGAGAAGACATTTGACTCAGTAAAATGGGAACTCCTTATATCAATCATGAGGAAAATGGGTTTCCTAGATCGGTGGCTTATGTGGATAAAAGGTACACTCTGCTCAACAAGGTCTGCTGTTCTCATAAACGGATGCCCCACCACCGAATTCAACTGCGAAAGAGGCGTCCCTCAAGGTGATCCCCTCTCCCCTTTTCTTTTTCTAATCGCAATGGAGGCCTTTTCAAACATCCTACAAAGGGCCTCAACTTTGGGACTAATTTCTGGAATTAGACTACCCCATCATGAACCTACCATAACCCATCTTTTATACGCCGATGATGCAATTCTATTGGGATCATGGTCTGAGACACACCTCAAAAACATCTCAATGATTTTGAGGTGCTTCCACTTAGTTTCGGGCTTAAAGGTAAACTACCATAAGTCCAGTTTCTATGGATTAAACTTATCCCCAGACACCACTGCCATTTCCACCACCATTCTAAGTTGCAAGAATGGCCAACTCCCCATTACATACCTTGGTCTCACCATTTGAGCAAAAATGAACCTAGTGAAGAATTGGTCCCCTGTCATTCGTACTTTTGAAAATCGCCTCTCACAATGGAAAGCCTCTTGCCTCTCCCTTGGTGGTCGTATTACTCTCATTCGCTCGGTGCTTGACAACCTTCCTACTTACTACTTCTCCTTGTATAAGGCCCCGGTAAGTGTTCTATCTAAATTAGAAAGCATTCGTCATTCCTTTTTATGGGGGGGGGGTTCAATTTCAAGAAACAAAATCCCATGGGTTGCTTGGGATAAAGTTGTTGACACACGGGACTCGGGCGGGCTTGGGTTGGGAACTTTAGAGTCAAAAAATTTAGCATTACTTTTTAAGTGATGGTGGCCCTACCGCCATCATCCTCACTGTCTTTGGGCTCGCGTTGTCTATGCCATCCACGTTACACCAATTGCACACCATTACCGCTGAAACCTTCCATGGTGGGAGCTTGGAATAAAATTGCCAAGTTAAACTCCCACCTTTTTCCATTTAATATTGCTTTGGAGACATCTTTGACAGGTAAAGTTGGAAATGGAGAAAACATTCGGTTTTGGATTGACGTCTGGATTGGCACTACCCCTCTACGAGATGCCTATCCTGATCTCTTTAGATTGGAGAAGCAGAAACATTGTGCCATAAAAGACCGATGCATAGGTAATGGGAATGGAAGTGGAGCCGCCCCCCACAATCAATGATCGAGCTTCACCGACTACAATGTCTGCTAACCCTGATCTCGAATACCACCTTAACCAACTCGGAAGATTCATGGCTATGGAAACAAGATGATTCAGGACACTTCACTGTAAAGTCGATGAAAAGGTGGTTGCAAGCCTCAACTCATGGACCAAATAATCGGTTTCCACGAGTAAACTTGCGCCTATCAAAGTAAACATTATGGGCTGGAGACTAGAGATGAATCGCCTTGCAACAGCCGACCAACTACTCTAGCGAAACATCCCATCAGTCATGCGCAGCTGCCCCATCTGCAACAATCATGAAGAAACCGCCATCCATCTGTTCATCCACTGCTCTTTTGCTGATTCACTATGGACGTTCATTCAAATATGGTGCAAACTCCCTGCGTGCAAACCTTCGAATATCAGAGAAATTTTTGAGATCCATAAAATCGCCCATGTCGATCCTGCAAAAAACAACTACATCCAACTTGTCATTCTAGCCTACTGCTGGGTGATATGGAAGTCCAGGAATGATTGCCTCTTCTAGCAAAAGAATCCGTGTCTGCGCTTTGCCAAGAAGGAAATAAAAGGAACGAGTTTCCTGTGGATATCGAATAGATCCTCCAAACTTATTTTAGATTGGCCCAAATGGTGTAGTTTCAACTTCTAACATCCCTCTGTAAAAGTACTCAATTTTTTCGTTTTTTTCTGTATGTTGTATTCTAGCTTCTCGCTAGCCACTTGAATTTTCTATAAAATTCCCTACATTTTAATGTTCAAAAAAAAAGAAGACCAATATCATGATTGATGTGCACCATCATGGTTTTAAATTTGTAACAAGAATTACCGATTAACTAGGAACACATTCGGGCAAGTATACCCTAGTCAAGTTGTAGTATAGTATAAGGTAAATCAAGGTCGTCCCAAGAGACTTGGTTGCACTACAAGTGTCGTTTGTTTGTTTAAGCAAGTAACAAGTAACAAGTTGATGGTTATGATTGTCACGGATCAAACCAACAAGAAAAGCATTATAAGAACAAGTAACAAGTTGATGGTTATGATTGTCACATATCAAACCAACAAGAAAAGCAATATAAGAACAAGCAAGTATCAAAAGATTCATCATTATTCCAATCAAACACAAAATCTCAATAATCATATCAATAACAAACATCTTTAAATAGAAAAGTAACAAGGTTTACCCAAAGTATGAATTACAATAGGCAAAGATGAAGGATTATAGCACTCCTTCAAGCCTCCAATCAACTACAATAGTTCTACCAAGCCGGAAAATGATGTCCAAACGCCTTCGACAACCCTTGAGCACACTACACGAATTTGGCAGAGGTTTGTGGTCCTTTGGGGAAGATAAGTTGGTGTAATTGGTGGAAATTCGTCCTTAAGGGTGGAGGCTTGAATTTCACACAAGTTGGGATAGGATAGTTGGTGGAAACTCGTCCTTAAGGGTGGAGGCTTGAGTTTCACACCTTTGGGGTGAAGATATTGAGGGTGGTTGTGTTCTCTCAAGTTATGGTTTGCTCTCTAGATGGAAATTCGTCCTTAAGGGTGGAGGCTTGAATTTCACACCTAGAGAGGAGTGGTGGTGGTAGGATAGGTGTGAGAGAAGATCTCTCAAGTTGTGGTGCATCAAATGAGGTTGCAAAGGCCTCTATTTATACTAGAACCAAGGCTAGGGGTATTCAATGCATTTCTTGGAGGCCAAGGAGATTAGAAGGGACTAGAAACCATGTAGGAAGGGACTAGAATCATTTGGAACACGTTTGGAGTCTTAGTAGTGCAGAAATGGCTGAAACAGGACCTCCAACCGGATCCGGTTGAGCTCCAACCGTTTCGGTTGGTCTTGCTGACTAGTCTCCAACCGGATCGGTTACGGGTTGTGACCGATCGGTTGGAGCAAAATCACAAAAATTCATAAACTTCAAAGTTGTAGATCTTTCTCTTAGCTTTCCGTGGCCGCGAACGGGAGGTCAAACGGAGTCCGTATGCAAAAGTTATGGCCAAAATGGTGAAGGTGTGTCGGGAACAACGAGGCTTCCAATATTTCTTCGTTTAAGCTTCTTTTCTTCATTTCTTTCTCGTTTTCCTTCTTGAACTTTATTCTTGAGTCTTTGGACCACTAACTTGATGACTTTACCATCTCGAATATACTCCGCAAGTCTTTCTTTGGTCGGGAATTCTTCATACATGGAGAAATCTTCGTGTTTTACTTCTTTTCCGTCTTTTTCTCCACTTTCCTGTACTTGGCTACAAATGAACTAGCAAACGCACTTTTGTACGATTAAGCATCAAAAGCATATGATTATAACCAAATAACACACATAAAATCACGGATAACGCTACTAAAAACATGCACAATTTGAGCGTTATCAATGATTTTAATCGGTGAAAGCAAGCATTAATTTTTAATTATCGATTTATTTCATAGTTCCGCTTTATGTGTCGAGAAGATTGTAATAGGCATAATGACCATAGATGAGAGACCAACCATATGGAAGAAGACGTGTTTAGGTTATTAGTTCAAACGCTAGAAAAGTCAAATGAATGACTGCATTAAAATTACAAGGCCCCGAAGGGCATAAGAGTAAACTTGCATAAACTTTCTGTATGTGAAGTAATATTCACTGTGGATTTATCACCTCCATTTCACAAACTAACAAGATTATATTAGACATGTTTAAACATGAATTTAGTCACATAATTTAAGTCTTTCAATTATTTTCCTTAAATATTACGGACTCAAATATTTTTGATTTCCTTAATTGTAGTTGGGCCTAGAGGGCTAGTAGGTAGAGATGTCCAAGTATGTTGGAGCAATGAATAGACTCTTTTTTTTAGGGTCCTCTTATGCAGGCACCCCATGGGTAGGGGGTGGCTGCACTTTTGCAAAAGGATGTCTCGATTTCCGTGCCAATCATGGGTATTCAATCATTGGTAATGATTAGTTTCTCGATTTCCGTGCCAAGTTTTTTTATAACTTATTTTTTACCACTTATACCACTTATTTTTACAAGTTTTTTTTACAGTTTTTTGTACATGCTTTTTTTTTACAAGTTTTTTTATGATATAAATTCAGTTTTAAAACTTTAAAAAAAATCGTAGTCGGAAAATTTTTGAGGCTCAGTTCGAAGGTTGCAAAAGTGAGATTTTATCCCACTTTGCCGTCCATTCGGTTTTCATCATCGCCTCGAAAAGTTTTTAGGCTCAAAAATCATCATCGCCTCGGAAAATTTTTAGGCTCAAACCCGAAGGTTGCAAAGTGAGATTTGATCTCACTTTACCGTCCATTCGGTTTTTATCATCATCGCCTCGGAAAGTTTTTAAAGTTTTTAGGCTCAAAAATCATCATCGCCTCGGAAAAGTTTTAGTCACAACTGCACAAAGTCATCAGTTCACATGAACTGCACAAAACTGCACTCACAAAATCGCACAAGCCTCACAAATCTGCACAAGCATCACAAATCTGCACAAGCCTCACAAAACTGCACAAGCCTCACAACTGTACAAGCACAAGACTCACCAGCTTCACAGGGTTTCACAAGTTACACAAGTTACACGTTTTGAACATGATTCTCACAAATTACCACTGCAAAAGTTCACAAGGTGTACTAATATTCTCAAAAGTTCACAAGGTGTACTAAGATTCTCAAAGGCACCCCATATAATCCCAGGTGAAAGCAACAACACCAACAATCCCAGGTGAAAGCAACAACACCAACAACAATCAACCAACAACAATATAATCCTAGGCAGGCACCCCATAAAATAACAGGTGAAAGCAAGCTACACCAACAAGTGGTCCAGAAACAACACCAACAACAACATAATCCTAGGCAGGCACCCCATATAATCCCAGGTGAAAGCAACAACACAAACAAGTGGTCCAGATCAACAACAACTAGTGGTCCAGATCAACAACAACAATCAACCACCATGTCTAATTCACCATTTAACACACAAGAGGTAAACAACTTATCAAAGGCTCAAATTATTAGCTTTATAGCTTTCATGTTGGCAGCAAATTCAGTTTTGCCTCGCCAAAACTCTTTTTAAGTTTTTTTTAAAAAAAAATCATCATTGCCTTTTTTATTTCATTAAAGTTACAAAATGACCTTGAATGGTCACTTTACCATCCAGTAATGAAATTTTTTATATAAAAACAAAGTTTTTTTCATTACAGTTGCAAAGTGAATCACTTTACCATCCAGTAATGCCAAAGATAACGTGGGGTGCCTGCCAAGTATAACATGGGCTTTGCCCACAAAAGGGTCCTCCTATGCAGGCAAACCTGCAAAACAAACATACAAACAATAAGCAAACAATTCTTTAGATCTAAAAAGGCAATGATGATTTTTTTTAAAAAAAAAAAACTTAAAAAAGAGTTTTTTTTAACAAAGAAACATACGTAACCACCACAGCATCACCATCATCACCACAACATCTAATTATTTTTTAAGATCTAAAAAAAGTTTTAGATGTAAAAACTTTAACAACGTCACATACGTAAACCACCACAGCCTCACCAGTACCACCACAACATCAGTTTCAATATTTTAGATCTATTTATTTTTTAAGATAATAAACAAAGTTAACCTTTTTTTACAAAGGTCTAGATCTAAAAAAAATTTTAGATCTAAAAAAAGTTTTAGATCTAAAAACTTAACAACGTAACATACGTAACCACCACAACATCACCAGTACCACCACATCATCACCACAACATCTAATTATTTTTTAAGAAAATAAACAAAGTTAACCTTTTTTTTACGAAGGTTTAGATCTAAAAAAAATTTTATATCTAAAAAATTTTAACAACGAAGCAATTTTTTAAAGAAAATAAAAAAAATTTAGAGTTTTTTTTTACAAACCTCATGATTTTTTCAACAACGTGTACGTTTCAAGATCTAAAAAAAGTTTTAGATCTAAAAACTTTAACAACGTAACATACGTAAACCACCACAGCCTCACCAGTACCACCACATCATTACCACAACATCAGTTTCAATATTTTAGATCTATTTATTTTTTAAGATAATAAACAAAGTTAACCTTTTTTTACAAAGGTTTAGATCTAAAAAAAGTTTTAGATCTAAAAAAAGTTTTAGATCTAAAAACTTAACAACGTAACATACGTAACCACCACAGCATCACCAGTACCACCACATCATCACCACAACATCTAATTATTTTTTAAGAAAATAAACAAAGTTAACCTTTTTTTTTACAAAGGTTTAGATCTAAAAAAATTTTATATCTAAAAAATTTTAACAACGAAGCAATTTTTTTTAAAGAAAATCAAAAAAATTTAGAGTTTTTTTTTACAAACCTCATGATTTTTTCAACAACGTGTACGTTTCAAGATCTAAAAAAAGTTTTAGATCTAAAAACTTTAACAACGTAACATACGTAAACCACCACAGCCTCACCAGTACCACCACATCATCACCACAACATCAGTTTCAATATTTTAGATAATAAACAAAGTTAACCTTTTTTTACAAAGGTTTAGATCTAAAAAAAATTTTAGATCTAAAAAAAGTTTTAGATCTAAAAACTTAACAACGTAACATACGTAAACCACCACAGCATCACCACTACCAAAAAAATTTAGAGTTTTTTTTTAACAACGAAGCATTCTTTTAAAGAAAATCAAAAAAATTTAGAGTTTTTTTTTACAAACCTCATGATTTTTTCAAAAACGTATACGTTTCAAGATCTAAAAAAAGTTTTAGATCTAAAAACTTTAACAACGAAACATACGTAAACCACCACAGCCTCACCACTACAACCACATCATCAACAATCTAACAAGTAAAATACTTGTTAGATACAAATTGTGGCTATCGAGCTCTTGCCGTAGGTCTTGGCCATCATCAAGAAATGTGGCCCATAATTCGAGCTCTTGCCAGGGAAGAGGTAGACAATAACGAGGATGTTTACAGGGAAATGTGGGGTGATTCTTTTACATCTACACGTAACTCGATGAATTGGTTTAGGGGTGCAACACCCCGGCGTTATTGGATGACTATGCCAGAAATGGGAGTGGTTATTGCTACATCTCTTAACCGTCCTATTGTATGTATAACCAATTCACAATCTCTTTTGTGTCTTCCGCTGAGAGGTTCTCCCGATTCAGCAGAAATATTGTCTCCGGTTGTGATTCTTCGTGTGGGGAACAACGAATGTGCTCACTTCGTTCTTGCGTTTCTTGATGAAGACTCACCACTCCCGTATAATCACCCACAATGGAGACATTTTAGAAATGCCGAGGCCGCGCCATGGGAACATGTGTTTGCTCAACGACAGAGGATGTTTAGATATACGTAGAAAACATTTATTGATTTATATTGTAAATGACACAACATGTATAGACGATTACTGATTTATATTGTAAATGACACAACATGTATAGACGATTACTGATTTATATTGTAAATGACACAACATGTATAGACGATTACTGATTTATATTGTAAATGACAAAACATGTATAGACGATTGCTGATTTATATTGTAAATGACAAAACACGATAGACGATTCTTGATTTATAGCAAACGACTCGTCATCTTTTGTTACTGATTTCTGCTCCTGCTCCGGTTCTTCCTCATCTTTTGTTACAGGAATCGGATGACATTCAGTGGAGGGACATTCATTGTGTCAACCACACACCCGTTCGTGTTGAGAGTCCAGATTATGTGCTTTCTTCACAATCTTATGTGCCTTCCTCTCCAGCTATATCTCCAGCTGCAGATGAGGACAATTTTATACACCGTCCTCCAGTTCTTCCTCATCTTTTGTTACAGCCGTCTCGCGTTGACGAGTACTGGCGAGATTGACGGATTGAGGAGACGCATTTCAGAGTTAGAGTCTCGTGTGGGACAGATGGCAGCATCATTGGAGCGACTACGCCTCGGGCGTGATTGATCTTAGTTTCTAGTTATATTGTAATTTTGTGAACCATGTATCAACTATTAATCTATAACAAGATTGGTTATTTATGTATTCGAAGCTTCTAATTTTGTGAACCATGATATTACTAATTTATGTTGTGAATAATTATATAAATTCTTTTGGCAGATGCAACAACAAAATCCTTACTTGTGTCGTTGTCAACGTGGATTAATAATTGAAAGAACATCCCACAAGCCCAAAACTTGTGGTCTGAAGTATTATGCATGTCCTTTCTCAAAGGTAAATAATTAAACGTCTGCTTATTTGCGTAAATATATCAATAACTTGTTTGTTTAGAATACATTTCTTATAATTGTTTCATCATGTAACAGCCAGGGACTAAAGACTATGGGTGTCGATACTTCATGTGGAAGGAAATATTTCAACAAAAGTACTTTGGTGAAGCCTCTTCTTCAACGCAGTGCTCAAACTGCGAAACTAAAGATACAACGATCAACATGCTATTGGCTGAAAACAATTTGTTGCAGGCAAAAATAAAGGCGTTGGAGGCATCACTGGAATTGGCAAGAAATCCAGTTGATCACGCATGTCAGCCGCCGCCCTGATTCAAGAAGACTACATGTGAAGTAGATTTCGTTTTAATATTGAAAACATTTGTTGTTTTACTTGTTTAAAGTTTTAATGTTATTGTTTAATTAATTAAATGGAAACAAACACACAATTAAAAAGCATAACGTAAAATAAATATTATATAAAAACACTACACAATTAAATACACTATACATATAAAAACACTACACAAATTAAATACACTATACAATATACCTAAATTAAACACTACAAAAAAAAAAAGCCGCCAAATGTACGGAAGGGGGACCCACCCTACTTGAGGTGCCTGCCAAGGAGAACGTGGGGTGCCTGCGTAGTTTAGCCCTTTTTTTATCACGATCGAGTTAGTTATTCTGTCAAACTTCAGGTGACGTGGATGACCACATTCTCATCACGTGTACGAATATGGTTGTGCCGACAAACAGTACGTCGTACAAAAGACCCAAATGATTGACAGCCATTAATTCTTAAAGTGAGATGAGACAATAGCTTTTTTGTAAATTGTTTTCATTTGGCACCGGCACTCAGATCATACAATATATGTATTTTCGTTTAGAGCATAATATACCACCCTGATTCAAGAAGACTACACTTAAAATAGTACGACGTGAAAGGTCTATGGATACATTTTAATATACGTATGATCGAATTTGAACACGAGATTTCAGGATTACACACATTACGTTTGAGAATCAATGTTATAATAATTTATATATAAAATGTTATGTTTAATTATTTAATCACGAATAAAACACTTAATGAGAGTTAGTATTTAACGAGGTTTAGTTAACGGTCGTTAAATAACAAGTTAAAGGACTAGAGATGAAAATAGAATTCGGGAAGGTTCTAGAATCCCTATGGGATACCAAAACCGGTCGAACAAGGGTATTAGGAGAGTCCAACCCTAACTTCGACACCAAGGATTAGAAGAGTATAAATACAAGACCTCTTATATTCATTATTCTTAATCCTTGATCCCTAATAACCCTAACTTCTCTTCTCATCCCTCTCTTGAGCTTGGACCGATAGTACACCAACCCTAATCCCTTAGGGTCGATTTTTCCTAGCTCAACATAAGTGTTTTGGTTGTTTGTGATTCAAGAACCTTGTTAGGTCACCATAATATAACACAAGCATCAATATGTAAGAAATATAGATAAGATGATCGGATGAACACACACACAATACACACACGTATGAATGAGAGAATAATAGGCGTAGGATATATTGTGAAGTGAACAACCAACCTTTAAATGAAGGTTTACATGACTATTTATAGGGGAAAGGACTAGGGCAACACTACAAGTTCCCTTCCTTCCTTATTGGATATGGGCCAAGGCTTATAGGCTTTCTACATAAGCCTTGCCATTAATACAAACATAAAAGCCTAATTAAGCAACCTATTACATATTGATTACAAACACTTGAAATATAGTTTAGGAGTGATTCCAACAATCTCTCCCTAAGTGTTGGTAATTAATAACTTCAGTAATCTTGAAAAGTTGTTGGTACGGATGTAATAGTTGATTTGACGTCTTCTGACATTCTTCTTTCTTGTGAGAAGAAGTGTCTTGATTCCAACAATCTCCCCAGTGTGAGGATCTTGTTTTTCTTTGAAGTTTTCAGTTTTAACGTCTTCATTTATCTTTGTTCTTTGTTCTGATGTGGATATGGTGATGTTATGTTGTTGTAATCTGCATCAGGTCTGCTTTGTTGCTCAGGTGTCTCCACGTCCTTCTCCAACATGCTCACACGCTCATTAACGTTGGATTTCAGTGTTGATGTAGTTCTCTTTAGTCTTTAAACTTTGTAGATTCTTTGGTGAAGAATCATTCTGACTTTTGTGTTGCCTTTCGAGAGAACTTCAATTTATGTTGTTATTGGTATGAGCATGTGGAGAATCTGCACGATCATCTCCCAGGAGCATCCATAAGAAGAAAACACAAGAATGGGTTAATGATAAACACCAATCGATCACTGTGGTCGTTTTTAGAGAATTGACCACTACAATTGTTCTTCTGATGAATGTCTTGATTCCATTCACCTTGGTCGGGCGAATCAGCCGTCCGAATCCCATAAGGGACAGTTGGCATTACATTGAACAAGTTCAAGTAATGACCCACATCTTCAGGACTCGATTCTTGAAAAGAATCTCCTTAGCGGGATTTCCAGCGCTTACAAGTTCGAACTTCGAGTGTGTTAACAGCATAGTGTGAAAACACATCTCTAATTCTTGCAAAGGCTGTTCCTGAACTGGAGTCCCTCAAGTAGGATAACACAATGTACCGAAGTACACCTACAGTTCTGGTGAGTCGTTGAGGTACACCGAAGCATCACCTTACGCCTGTAGACCGTTTGAGACAACACTAAGCGTAACCCACAAGGAGTTACCGAAGTGACCTGCAGTCAGAGCTGTTTGATGTTGACCCTGGCAGGAGTTTCCATTCAATCACTGAGGATCACAGTTGTGAACCCCTCATAAATGTTCTCGACAGATTGCTAAGATCTGTGAAGGACTCGATAATGTTATCACTTGCCTCCTTAATGTTGAACAACAAGTGATGAAATGTCAAGTGTTCCTAAGAGATCTTTTGATGAATCTTGTAGCTCTAGACACAATAGTGCGCTTTGGTTTTCCTGAGCGGAGACTAGGGAGAGGGTCTCCTTCTTCAATACCAGCAATCTCTAAGAGAGAGCCGATAGTTTACGTAGGGTTCCCTGTGAGAATGAAACAAGCTTATTTTGAGAGAAACTTGAGTGGCTAAGAAGGTTTAGTGCATGCGTCACTAGGTCCATGATGACTTTAATCTTCAATACCGGTGTCATCTAGTGACAACCAGTAGCATATGTATTGAACCCGGTGTCTGCCCTAAGTTGAATAATTTGGAGGGCTATTTCTTTTCACCCTTTTCATTACTTTTCTTTTTAATTATTCAACTCCTTCTTTCTCCGATTCTCATTTTCTCCTTTTTATAATCATACCTAAGGACTTCTAAATTCTAACTATTGGTGGTGTCCTTGGGTAGATCCCTCCGGCTCTGGCGGATCATAGGACGGTTATTCCTAACCTTGGTCACCTTATAACTCCATGAATATCCTGAGTTGCCATAAAACCATTTTCTCGAAAATCTCTCAAAGTGTTTATGAGTGAAAACATTTTGTAACACTTCGAGAGTTTTGTATTTTCAGAAATACTCCCCCTCCACATGTGCTCAAGTGTTTTGACAGAAATCTGGACAGAAATACTCCCCGCGAGACACGATTATGTTGCATAGTTAAAGAGTTACATTTTCAGCTTTTAGGTGATAACTAGCTCTAATAACTACCTTGAAGGTATGGACAAACCTCGAAAGGTTGTCAAACCCGTCAAAGTTCATGTCTATCAAGAGCTTCTCGAATAGGTACAATCTACTCGGATAAGTCTTGGAAGACAAATCTTTTCGATGTATGACTGTTCAGATCTCGTCAATTCATGGGTTAAGTCTTAGCACGAAGATTCAATCACGTTTTCCAACATATTTGTATCATACAGTTTTTCTCCCCCTAAAAAATAGCATACAAATGTTATTTTTGATGAAATTTTGATATCGAATATGTTCATTTCGAGTTTTGTGGGAAGTTTTCCACGAAGAACAATTTGTGAACAAAGATTTTTAGCAAATACTCCCCCTCAACAAGTAATATTAACTTTTGATGTTTTGAAAACATAAGGGGAAGTACTTGTTCTTTTGAGCAAAACTTTGAAAAATGAAAGTTTTGATAAGTTTTACTCAAAAAGTAAGAAGCTTTCTCTCATTTTATAAGGATTGTGGCACTGAAGCGTACCACAGGGTCCTTTCATTACAAGAACGGGTTGTACACTGATATGTGTGCACAAGCCATAGTCAATTATACAAATCATAATATCCAAAAGAATCAATCAGTGAAAGAGTTTAAGGAGTACCAAGCAATTCGTCAATGAGACCGGGAGTTCTCTCTTGACGTTGATAGCCCGTAAGAGAGAAACTCTTTCTTCCACCGAAAAAGCTCTCTAGCCTCCGCATCTGATCCCGGTGAAATAGCCTTTCATCAATCCTTGTGATTATCTTCCTAGCATCCCTCCTTTCCTTAGAATTCCAATGCTTCTTTGACCCAATACCTTGCTTTATGTCTTTCAACCGATATGCTAACCCATCACGAACCGACTTCAACGTGTGATCACAAAACTTGTGAACCTCGTTGTACGCCATGAAACAATTGTGGTGAAGTTCACTGCGGTAAACAACTCCAAATTTCGGTTTCTTGACAATGGTGTACTGAGAAAATTGGTTTATGTCGGGAAAGTGTAGTAATGGTTTAGTGAGGTTGACTTGTTTCTGATATGATTCCACAGCAAGTTGAAGATCTTCAACATGTTCCTGGATCACTTTGCTTCGAATGAATATTAACAAGGCAGTGATGTACTGGAGCTGAATATGTGTGGAAAAGTGTCTCATCAGACCTTGTACCTTAGCAAGGTACATGTCTTCGATGTCGTTTAGTGACAACCTAGGAAAATCAGCTTCATTAAAGTCATATTCTTGTTTGTCTTGGCGTTTGACGGTGATTTTCTTCAGGAATGAATAATCCCATTTAGTAGCCAGATCGACATACATGATAGCAATGATCCGTTTGTCACTGAACACTTCTTTGTTTGATTTCTGAACTTGGCGGTTGCGGTAGTAAATTCTTCGTCGTTCAGGCCAATAATGAATGCCATATTGTGCGTCGAGATCATAATTCACCACATTTTCAACGAACATTCTTGTGGCTTTTTCCTCTATGGCAACATTGTTGGAGAAGTTCGCAGCTGGGATGTTAAAGGTTAGTGATGTAGCATACTTCGTGCTGACTTTGCTACCATGTTGTAGAAATTCCAGGTCGTTGTTGAAGAAGTATTGGTAAGGGATTCTAGGTTGATCTGGTCGACCAATGGTTGGTAGTGGTTTGGTCCAGTCTGTGTAATATGGAGCCTTATCCGGTCTTGTGAAGTCAATGTTCAATTCAGGGTTGAGCCAGTCAATGTTGTTAGACATAGCTCTTGCAATGTTGTCGAGGTGATATTCAACTTCAACAGCACTGCCGGATCTGTCCTTTAACAATTAGAAAGCATCGTTTTTGATCCGGCGTAATTCGCTCTTCGTCATCTTCTTGACCCTGAATTCATCCTGAATAAGCTTAACCTGCTCCATAGTACCACCATCTACCGGTTCTTGGCCTTTCGATAATCGCCAAGTAGCATCAACGAGCTTGCTGAACCAGTCGTATTCTGTAGTGTCATCTTCATCTAACCAAGAAACGACAGAGCTGGATCTCTTCTTCTTCTTAGGTGTGGATGATGGTCCTGATTGTTGCTCAGTTGATGTGAGGGCTGTTTTTGGGGCTCAGGAATCTCTTCATTTGCACCACCGGTGTATTAGAAATGATCACTAGTTTTCTCCGATGGTGGTGGAGACTCAGAGTCCTGAGGTTTAGCGGAAGCAGGAGGACGTTGAGCAGTTCTTGTGGTTGAGGTGGTCTTTTGGGGTGGTGGAGGCTTGGAAGAGGATTCGCATGTTTTCTTTTGACGTTTAGGCTCGGAATCCTTATCTGCATCGTCATCATCTCTTGGTCGCTTAACCTGACCAGCCGACTCTTTACAAGATGTCTTGAGTTGATATTCCAGTAATGCCTCAAAAAGTTTTGCTTCGTCAGAAGTGAAAGTTGCAGATCATTGAGACATTTAGATAACCAACTTAGAGATCAATTATGCATCAGTGACAACAGGAGGCGGAACTGGTTTGATTTGCATGACCGCGGGGGTATTTGACAGTGTCTTCTTGACCAATGACATGAGATATGGATAGATTTGTTTGGCGAACATCTCTTTTGTGACTCTAGGGACGGTGTCGATAAGAAACTTATGAGTATAGTCTCTAATCGTCTTGTCCATTTCACCATGTATATCTCGGTTGAGAAATTTCTTGATTTGGTCTCTTTCCTTCAAGAACTCGTTCATCACATTTTGAAGTAGATTAACTCTGTCGGCAAGCTGATTCAATTTCTTGTTGACCACGTTTCGTTTCCTAGCTTTCCTGACAGCCTTGACAATCTTGGTCTTTGTACGTGATGCCCAAGTGTCGGTAGGTTTCTTGACTGATTTGGAGGATGATCTAGTGGTAGCATCTTTGGATGGTGGTGGTAATGAATGAGAAGATGAGTCTGATGAGGATGAGGTATGAGATGGCTGGTGGCTCAGAAGTTTCTTCAGGGTTGTGTTCATGATTATCTTGAAGATAATTATCAGCTTCTTCTTGAGCTTTAGCCTCTTCTTCGGCCTTTACCCTAGCCTCTTCTTCAGCTCTCTCCCTAGCTGCTTCCTCTATGTCTTCATCGGTTATCTTCTAATTCTTCTCCTTTTCCTCTTCTTCAAAATCGAAAATGATTTCATCCTCTTGCTGCTGTTGCTCTGTTGATTCCTGAGTGGTGGTACCAGTTCCCTTATCGGGTTGATTAACCGCATCGAGAACTGGTGTGGTTAGTGCACCACCACTGGAACCTCCAGGGCCTCTGGTTTGTTGAAGATTAAATTCTGTAGCGCATGTTGAATCCTCAGATGCTTAATTGTTTTGTGGTATTACTGTTGTTCATACCTTGGTTCATCATCAGAACATTCTTCTTCTGTTTCAGCGACGTGAGTCTTCCCTTTGTCTGATTTTGGACTTGGTGGTTTATTTTCTAACCCCGTTGAGGTAGTATCATCTGTAGCTGTTTTGGAGTAATAAACCACTTCTTCAGACTCAGTATCTTCATAATCAATGTCCTTGTCTTCAAGTTTGAGTGCCTGTTTAGGATTAGGGATTGCACTTTTAGATGGGACTTTTCGTTTGCGAGGAGGATTTCTCTTAGGATACTTAAGGGCACTCCCAGTGCTTTCCACACTTCCACCACTGCCTGATCTTCTGGTCTTCTTGACTGGAATAGCCGAAGACTTTTCATCCCTAAACCTGACTTTTCCCTTGCTCACGGCTTCAAGGTATTGAAGATACGATGGCAAACTTTTTATATCATCGGTGAGAAGGCAATCCAGGAGCACTGCACCTTGTTTCTTTGGTGAGGAGTCCTTGAATCTGACAATGTTTAACTTGGGCTCATACAACACATAATGATTGTTGCGGTCGTTAAGTCTCAAGGGAATGTCCTGATTTTTCCCGAGAATGTTCTGGATCAACAGCTTAGTGTATCTGATAAAAGGAATATTTGTCCCGGGCTTCTTGAGATGGGACATCATGTCTTCCCAAATCATACTGGCAAAGTCGATGTGCTGCTTGTTGACCATGACCCAAAAGGTTTGCAAGTGCATGAGTTTAGGATGCTCATGACCGCTGTCCTTCCAAAAACAGACTTAGCGATCATGATGTACAAGGTCCTCCACGGTTGAGGAATGTTCTTTAAATCGACCGAGGAGTGCTTTGTAATTATTCCAGCAGCTTCATCATAGCCAAGATCGACCATGAATTGTAATGTAGCCTCTTCACTTGGAATTGGTACATACTCAGCAGGTTGGATGGCGGGCAGAAGAAGAATTGTTCGAAGATCAGCAACAGTGACAATGACTTCCTTATCATTGAGAGTCACTGTGACAGCATCCTAACCATCAACCTTTTTCATTGTGTGCCAGAATTGATGAATGTAAATTTCTGGCACAGTTGCTGAGTTGGTGAGCATATTGTTGTAGGGATGAGATTTGAGAATGTCCACAGCAATCCTACATGAAGACTCTGAGCAGGTGAAGTTCTCAAAGTCGACCTTGAGGTTGTTCTTTCCAATTTTCATGCTGTAATAAGTTGGGAAGATATCTTCCATTGTGAGCTCATTTGGTGCGTTAACATTTTCCATGGTGATGTCCATATCGTGATCTGAAAGATATTGAGACAAAAGTACCAACATATCGAAAGACATTATGTTAGTCAAAAGTTGGTTTTATTGTCCAATTTATTGAATTTGTTATGTTAATGAATGTTACGAGTCCAAAGTCACATGTTGTCCAAAAGTCCAAAGTTGTCGTGATAAGTTACGTGAGTATCTTAATTTTGAATTTTAAAGTCCAAATTTTCACTCTTTCACACAGTATTTTAATAATTATTGCTTATTAGTGACATTTTGGTCTTGTGACGTTATGAATAACTTATTACAAGTTTGTACGCGTAACATTTCATAAGAAAAGTTAAAATTTTGGCTTAAGCGTAGGATTGTAAGCTTATGCGTAAACATTGTAACCATACGCGTAGAACTAAGATTATGCGTAGGAGTCCCTCTTACGCGTAAGAAAGCTTACGCGTAGGAATAGACTCTTGGCATAAAGCTTACGCGTAAGCGTAGGTTGGGAGCTTAAGTGTAAGATTTACTCGTAAGAGCAAGCCTTATGCGTAAGAATCCAAGTTTACGCATATCCTTCACAGGATACACGTAGTCCCTTTGTAGACCCTTACGCGTAAGAGTTACGCGTAAGATTACTCTTATGCGTAACATCTACGCGTAAGGTATTCCATAAGCGTAGAATCCATTTTACCCTTGTTTCTGAAATGGAGCGCGTAAAACCTGAAATAGATCAATCATAACACTTCTATTAACAATATATTCAACCTCTTTCAACCTCTCATGTAGATTTCAGTTATGCATAGGAAATGTTTATGCGTAAGGTTAAACACTCAAGTCAAATCCTACGAGTAAACAATCTAGCCATGGAAAAACTACCAAATGATTTCTGGGAGGTCTTAGATTCAAGAGAAGATGTTTACACCAAGTTTTAACATCAAACACCACATGAATCAAAAGTACCCAAATATTCGAATACCTAAACCTTAAATACTAATTTCACCATTATATTATTTCTGGGTTAGATTCAAAAGTGTCATTAGTTAATTAAGCACGTATCAAACATATTTCGAGCATCTAATAGTCCTAAAACACCCACAACAGAAAATACCCAAAACCCACGCATAAACCCTAATTTAGAAAAGTGGTTAATTGCAGTTTCTGGGTTGAATTATTTGTTGGAAATAGTTTTTGTATTAATATCTGAACCTTTTCAACACAACCATTTCACAAAAAACATCCCAGCATGATTACAAGTTCATACGCATAAGCGTAAAAACTTGAATTACGCCTAGAGAAAGATCAAACCGTTGGTTTTGAAAATGGTTAAAGACCTATGTTTGAAATCACTCAAAGAAACTATTAACACTTACAGATTTCAAGATTGTAGCACGGATTTGAGTATGGATTATTAGCCGTGGATATGGTTGTTGAGTTTTAATGTTTGTAATAAATGATAAAAGAGTTTAGGTGAGGTGTTTTTGTTAAAAATAGTTTCTAACTTTTGACAATAATAGTCCCTCCACCTCAACCATATTCATCCACAACCCATGACTTCCATTTTAGTTAAGCAAAGCATGATATTTGGAAATAAAACATGACAACACTCCCCCTAGACTTTAGAAATAGTTAAAATTTACAAATTTGAGTCCGAGGAGTGTTATAAAAGAAGAAATGTATCCACCGTTATCATAGATACAACCAATGTAGTGTAACATGCAAGTACAAGGTTTTATGAAACATAAAAGTATTTAATTTCTCCCCTCAACACTTGCCAGAGAAAATTAATGAAATGGTTGAAAGAGCAAAGTGTTGACTGAAGATTTGTACTTGCAATGTTGGAAGAAATTTAGATAGAAGAATATTTTTGAGTTTTATCAGATTTTATATTTTTCTATTTTTGTTTTTGATAAATTATTTACAAAAGAGGTTTTGGTGTTTGACTGGTTTTAAGAATGTGGTAAAAGTTCATCCAGTTCATCTGGAGTCAAACACCTCATACCAATTCGGTGGATCAACTCAGTAAACCTAGCAGGAGCTAAGGCTTTGGTGAGAACGTCCGCCAATTGGTGTTTAGTACCCACAAAATATAATTCAACAATACCCTTTTCCACATGCTCCTTTATAAAATGATATCGAAGATCGATGTGCTTGGACTTCGAATGTTGGACGGAGTTGCACGAGATCGCAATAGCACTTCGATTGTCGCAGTACATCGGGATTCTATCAAATATGTAACCATAGTCTTTGAGTTGTGTTCTCATCCAAATGACTTGAGCACAACACGCTGACATGGCTACATATTCTGCTTCAGTTGAGGACATCGATGTACAATCCTGTTTCTTCGATTGCCATGACACCAATTTATCACCAAGGAATTGCAAAGCACCTGAAGTACTTTTTCGAGAATCTAAGTAACCTGTGTGATCAGCGTCTGAAAAAGCTATTAGTTCAAAACCAGAATCCTTCGGATACCAAATTCCTAAATTAATGGTTCCCTTGATGTATCGGAGGATTCTTTTAGCCTCAGAGAGGTGAGTTTCAGTTGGTCTCGACTGATAACGGGAGAAAAGATATACATCAAATACAATGTCAGGTCTACTGGTTGTTAGATACATGAGAGACCCAATAATACTTCGATATTTGGTAGGGTCGACCAATTTCCCATGCAAATCAGCGTCCAGTTTCTTGGTATGTGCCATAGGTGTGGCATAGGTATCACAGCTTTTCATTCCATGTTTGTTTAAAATTTCAAGAGCATATTTGGACTGACTTAGGAAAATACCACGGGGTGATTGATGAACTTGCAGTTCGAGAGAGAACGTAAGTTCACCCATCATGGACATTTCAAAATGTTTTTTTTCATAAGTTTTGAAAATTCGTTTGAGTACTTTTTATGTGTTGACCCAAAAATGATGTCATCCACATAGATTTGAACGATTAAAATTTGAGCCCCGTGATATTGAATGAAAAGTGTTGAGTCGATCGATCCTTTAGTGAAATTATTGGCAATGAGAAAGGATGATAATTTATCATACCATGCCCGAGGGGCTTGTTTGAGACCGTAAAGGATTCGGGAACTCTGGATCAACAAATCCTTCCGGCTGACTAACATATACCGTTTCCTTTAGTTGACCATTCAGAAAAGCGGTTTTGACATCCATCTAATAGACCGTGATGTGCATGTGAGCCGCGAATGCCAGAAAAATCCGTACAGCCTTAATTCTAGCAACCGGTGCGAATGATTCCTCGAAGTCAATCCCCTCTTCTTGTTTATAACCCTTAGTTACTAGACGTGACTTATTTCTGATAATCGTACCTTCAACATCCAACTTGTTTTTCCAAATCCATTTAAGACCAATAACATAGACCCTGTTGGTTTTTTAACCAATTCCCATACTTCAAGACGTTTAAACTGATTAAGTTCTTCTTGCATGGATTCAATCCAGTTGTCATAAGTCATTGCTTCTTTAATGTTTTTGGGTTCAGATTGGCAAACGGTAAGTGCATAAATGCAATGTTCACCGTCAGTCTGAAGGCGTTGTCTAGTTACGACTGGTTGATTCGGGTTTCCAATGATGTTCACAAGAGGATGGTATTTAGTCCAACGATGTGTGGAGGGTTGATGTTGATATACATTGTGCAGATTAGGAGGATTCAAATGGCTTGTGGATGATTCCGCAACATCAGAAGTGGCAGTTTCATTAGCAAACGGGTTGAAGAACGCATTTGGATCATAATTTGCAGGTGTAGGTACTTCATGGTTCAGAAAATCATCAACTGGTTCAACATCATTGGATGCGGTTTGTTCAGCTGTTGTTGTAGAATCAATTGGAGGTGCTTCGTCAACAGTTGTTGTTGTTTCAGGTGTATTAGGTATTGGATTATTATCAGGTTGAGCAGCGGAAACATTTGATACATCTGGAGCACGTTGATCAATATCATCACTAAACAGAGGAGTAAATAGCTGTTCCATTTGACGACGAGTAACCTGTAGGCTTGGTTTAGCTGATGATGGGGTTTGGGGGAAGTTTAGACGGTTATGTCCGGGTTTCAAGCAGTTTAGCTCAGAAGCCATTTCAGTAAGCTCATCGAAATTGGCATGAATCATTTCCATAATATCCCTTGTACGACGATTCCAGATCCGGTATCCTTTAGAATTTTCACAGTATCCAACGAAGACTCCTATGTCAGCTTTAGCCTTGAGCTTTCCAAAGTCATCACTATCATTATTTGGGTAACAAAGAGAACCAAATCATGAAAGTGTTTGAGATTCGGTTTGCGGTTATGGATAAGCTCATAAGATGTTTTGTTGTGGCGTTTAGTGATCATAGAATGGTTCTTAGTGTAGCATGCAGTTGACACGGCTTCAGCCCACAAGTAATCTGGAAGTTTTGCATTTATCAACAACGTTCTTGCAGCTTCCACTAGCGTACGATTTCGTCTTTCAACAACTCCATTTTGTTCTGGTGTTCGTGCAATTGATTTTTGATGCTCAATTCCTACTTTCTCATAGTATGCACGAAGAGTTTGATTCACAAATTCAGTTCCTTTGTCTGTTTTGATCTGTCTGACTGTGTTCCGGAGCTGAACTTGAATTTTCGTGAGAAAGGTGATGATCAACAATCTTTTTGAAACCATTGAAGACGACGTTTTGCATTGGAAAGCTCTTTTAACAATAGCTCATTTTCAATTTTTAAAAACTTGATTTGTGACACATTATCGGTATTCTCAACATTTTCAACAGCATAAACAGAATCAACAGCGATATAATCAAATGCATATGCAACGGAATGTAGTAACACAACATTTATGGTATCAACACAGATAACATCTTCCAAGAGTCGGTCAACATGATTTCTTAACAGTTTCTTTTTACGTTTAGTATTTGAAATCGATGTTTCTATTTTTTCGAAAACTTTTTTCATAAGACCAATCTCCTTCTGAAGATCCCGTTCCCAATATATTGCACACATTTTTAGATTTCGGACATGTGGTAAAAGCCCTTTCTGAAAAATATCCCTTTGTTGTCGTGCAAATGGCGATTGAAAATGTTCAACTTTGATTTCAGAATTAACTTCAAGTGCATGTTCTAAAAGTTTGATGTCGGACATGAAAGTGTCAAAGTATTTTAGAACCTGACATCGTTCAGCTAATGGCTTTATTAAACTAAAAGAAGGTAAAGGACCATTAATTTGTGCAACATTGGGTCGGGAACCATCATTAGAAGAGGACTCTGGAGTTGGTGTGACAACCCAAGGTGTGTTAGATTTATCCTGTTGTGTGACGAAAGTTACGACTTTTGAATAGTTAAATGGTTTGCAATAAACAACATTTTCCAATTTTGACCGACTCTCGTCTTCTGCATCTAATTCCTCCAAACGATTATATTCAACAACACCCATGATTGAGTCATCAATTCTATGTTCTGCACTGTAAACTTGAGGATTTAGTTTGAATGCTCTATTTGAAAAACGTGGTTTGTAATCAGCAAGAATTGGTTCATATCCATTAGGATTTGGTTTAAAAGAAAACTTTTGAATTGTTGTGATTGACTCACCATGTTTGTAAACAACATTTCGAAACTCTTTGATTTTGTTTTGTAAGTCGACAATTTCCTCATGATAGTCATCTATTTGTTTCCTCGAATGCTTTTTGTACTCACAAAACTGTTTTTGACAAGTTAACAACTCAAACTTGGCTTTTTGAGTTTCCGAAGTGATAGCTTTAAGTTGTTATTTATGATCATATTTCATTTGTTCTATTTGAGACAACAAAGCATTATTGGATGCAACTAGATCACAGATCTGTTTTTCCAAAGATTTTTCATTTTGGTAAGATTTAGCAAATGCGACTTCAAAACTTTTTCACGTTTCTCTTTAGTTTGAAAAATGTTGAGTTGAAACTTATAGCATTCATTATCCTTAGTCAACAGTGCAGTTTTATCTTGCAATTTCTTATTGATGTCATTGCACTTTTCCAGTTGAGATTTGTTGGTCTGAATTAATTTGGTCACGAGTTCAGGATCTGGATTAGACAAAGGTTCATCTTGTTCAACTTGAATCTCAACATGATCATTATTTAGATCATCAAATATGACCACTGAGTCAACTTGATTATCAATATTAACCATAAGGTTATCTTGATCGTCAAATATAACTACGAGATCCATTTGATTATCATCGGAATGAGATGTAGAAGATTCATGTTGAACACTCTGAGCCTTGTCGGATGCAGATGTTGGAGGAGATATAAGATCATTAATTATGTTTTGATCCGGTACCTGAGACAAGCCGTCAGTGTCATACACTGGGCCTGTGTCACTCATGTGGAGCTCTTGCATGTTTGCCATCAACATCACAGCTGCATTAGCCTGCAAGTCTTCCATGTTATCGTCAGAATCTGCATTAGCCATGAAGCTCTGTTCTTTGTTGGTAAGAGTTCCACCAGCTTCATCCTTGAGAGCCAAGAGTAAAACCTCTTTGTGATAAGCGCTGCCTCTTGTCCTCGGCTTTGGGCATGCATTAGCCAGATGACCCTTCTCATTACAGTTATATCATCGGAGACCATTAACTCCAGTCTGAGCATTTCCCTGATCAACCACTTGAACCCATTGTTGTGAAGTACACATGTTATTCCTTCCATTAACATGAAACCCTTGACCACTACTCATCTGACGACCATTTCCACAATTCTGAACCTCAACCCTTCCATTGTTAACAACAGCTTGATTTCTTGTGTCTGATGAGGTACGAATGCGATTGTTGGATTTGTTAGCAAATCGAACAAAGGATTTTGCAATCATAACAAATCCTTGATTCATTTCATCGAAGGCTGCATCCTCATTTGATTCACTGTAGAGTGCCTGATCATTGTTGTTGTTGTATGGAACCAATTGAGTTTCTTGTGATTGTTGTTGTGACGGATCATATGGTGTAATCTGAATAGTTGATTGTGGAGGGTTTGTGAAGGTTGTTGGCAAGGTAGGGAATTGAGGATAACATGCTTGAGCCCACAAAGCAAGAGTTTGATTATCCGAGAGTGAAGGCGAAGCAGGGACCCCACGGATGATTCTTTCTTTGTCAACTTCTTTTTGGTGGTGCTTCAAATAGTCATACAAAAATCCGTATGTAGCTTGATGAAGATTCTTCGCTTGACGGATGAATATAACATACTTCTCCCAATCAGGACCAAGATAGCTCAGGAACTTTGTATTGATTGCAATCCTTGGCATAATAATATTATGTTTATCCCAGTCATTGATGATGTATGAGAACCGATGATGATAAGACTCTAATGTCTCCCCTGGTTCAATCATGAAGTGTTCATATGCTAAGTAGATTTTGGATTCCGAATCTTCTTGATTAAGTTCAGTGCCTTCCATTAGAAGATGAATGTGCTCCCACATTGCTTTAGCAGTCTTCTGAGCATCAACACTACGAAGAATCGGATTAGGTAATCCCAAAAGGATATATTGCATTGCAATTTCATCAGCTTCTAAGTGAAGAAGTTGGTCAGTAGTAAGTTGATCAAGAACGACAACGTTGGTAACATCATCTCTTGGTGGATTAACATTCGGATCTCCGGGTACAGTGAGAGTAGGCATCTGAAAAGGACCTTCAAGGATGACCTTCTTCAAAAACTTTCCATGTGGCTTCTTTAGATCACAAAACCTAAAGAACCTTATCACCCATTGATCGTAGTTTCCGGGAGTGAGCATTGGAGGTCTGTCAAGGGATCCAGCTTCATGAATGGATTTTTGGCTACTTAAAGCTTCACACATCTTTGCAAACCAAGAGGGTTCCTTTGGTGTTGTAACATTCATAGCATACTTGGCGGGATACTGATTTTGAAAGTATGTATATTGTTGTACTTGTTGACGAGGGTTTGGTGGAACCATTTGTGGTGGAAGAGGATTTGCTCCTTGAGTAAAGTGTTGAAATTTTTGTTGAAATTGTTGCAATTTTTGTGGAGATGGTGGAGGATATTGTTGATATAATTGTTGTTGTTGTTGAGGATACTCATGAGGAAAGTAACTAGATTATGGTGGTTGAGACATCTTGAAACTTGTGTTGATGATGGATCTTTGTAGTCGAATGAAACTTAGAGTTTGTTAATGAAGTAACCTTATGCGTAGAAACCAGCTTAGGCTTTGAAAATACCTTACGCGTAACCACCTTACGCGTATACAAGAGCTTACGCTTAGTGAAAGCTTACGCGTAGACTTGAGAAAAACTTAGCTTAGGCGTAAACCAAAGACTTAGGAGTAGAAACCTTATGCGTAATACTTCCTTAGGCATAGGAAAGGCTCAGGCGTAAGAGTATGCTACGCGTAAGTATGTAGCTTAGGCGTAAAACTAGGGTTTTACCCAAAAATCCTTTACACTTATACCAGTGTAAAAGATATCCAAAGTCGAAGTTTTTTCAGGCTTATCCAAGCAAGAAAACACTGAGTAAACCAACAGCTGTGAAGATCAAAATATGAAATCCTTACGCGTAACAGGAAGCTTATGCGTAGACTTTATGCTTACGAGTAAAACTAGGGTTTTGTTACGAGTAGAAAATACCAACTTTCACCAAAACTGATATTTATGACCAAAAGAGTTTTGTAACCTGATTTTAATGATGAAAGAGCTTCAATATCACCAAAATAACACGAAAGTTTGAAACTTGATGATGAAGAACTACTTTTATCCTTACGCGTAGAAAAGTGTACACGAATAAAACCAAGCTTAAAAACAACTCTACACACGTAAAGTTTGAGAATTTTTGCTAAAAACTAAAATTTTAACACTAAATAAACCTTAAACCACAAGAATCTTGAGTTTTTAAGTGTAAAAATTATAGCTTTTAAGCGTATGAAATGTTAGGCTTAAAAACCCACGCGTATAGTAAAAAACTTCAAAAACAAAAGGTGTTTCACCCAACTATATGGCGAATGATACCACTGTTAGGTTACCATAATGTAACACAAGCATCAATATGTAAGAAATATAGATAAGATGATCGGATGAACACACACACAATACACGCACGTATGATATATTGTGAAGTGAACAACCAACCTTCAAATGAAGGTTTACATGACTATTTATAGGGGAAGGGACTAGGGCAACACTACAAGTTCCCTTCCTTCCTTATTAGATATAGGCCAAGGGTTATGGGCTTTCTACATAAGCCTTGCCATTAATACAAACATAAAACCCTAATTAAGCAACCTATTACATATTGCTTACAAACACTTGATATATAGTTTAGGAGTGATTCCAACAAACCTAGCTTTTTGCGTTGATTCGATTGCAGTACGTGTGTACAAGAACGGAGGGCAAATACATTTGTGTTTGGGTAATTCTTGGTATTCAACTTAGGGTATAGTCGAATTTGATAAACCCTAATTTAGGGTTTATGGTTTCCTTGGTTCTTGACTAGTTGTATTGCTTGATTCGTAAAAGGTACGCATATACTTTTAATTCGGTTAATTCTTTACAAGTATTATTCTGTTACTTCCGCTGCATGCTTTGATGATGTAAGTGTTTTATATAATTTTTATGAATGTTAAAACTCAACAGTGGCATCACGGACCATTAATACGTTGTAATTAATTACTGAAACACATAAAAATTGAATCTTGATGATTATTATTGCTCTTTACGGTTTCTAGGGTTTTGGAAATTGAAACCCTAATTTTTCTAAGTAGGGCCGATTACCGTTTTAATGTTTAATTAGGTTTTATTTTTTTGTAAAACTTGTAGAAACACTAGGATTGCATGTAATTTTATGTGGTTAATTATGTATAATTGTTTTGTGTCATGATTATATGCATATATTGGGATTATAATTGTTATAAGAAATTCATGGTGGAATGTGCATGTTTTGCCATGGATTATTGTTTTGTCTTGATTAATTGTTAAGTAGATTCACATGTAATTCGTTTGATAAATATTGAATTGGGAAAGACCTCAATACATCTAATAATTCAATTATGTGCAATGTGGTATATGATTAACTAAGGCTTACACAATTGACTTGTCGATGTATGTGGCTCACTTACCTTGTAGGTGAAAGCCCTAGTTGCTATATGCATTATTATAAACCGAGAATTGATTATTAGGGTTTTATCAAACAAATTATGCATGTGGCTATTTGTTTTACATATGTTAATTGTTAAGTTGTATGTATATTATTTGAGTTGGTTATTTTATTAATTGTTTTTTGTTTATATTGTTGTGACATGTTTGTAAGCAAAAATGGTTATTTTGAGAATAGAAAATTAACCGAACTAAATAATGGCGAAATTTGATTTGTTTTCTAAGAATTAAATCTTAAACTTTTAGTCGATTGATGCGACTGTACCAAATGGTTAGAACGGCTCACCCATTATGACAAACTGTGTGAGGGGTATAAGGAGGGTACGCATTAAATTGTGACCGGAAAAAAGAAGGTTTTTAATACGCTTTGCAGTGACCCGCTTCTCCGCTCCTTTGTGCGTCATACTTGGAGCTACCAAGTATAGCTATTATTTGTACGAAGCATCTTAAGGCAAAGTTGTAAGTTTCTCAATGCCTCGATTAAAACTTTGTAGAATTTAATCTTAGTAATTTAAAACTAATGAGTAAAGTTTTGTAAAATTTTATGTTAAGAAGATGTGTGCATGCTTCTTCATACAGAAGTTTTGATTACACATCAAAAATTGTATCCTTAAAATTAAGTTTATGCCATCTAATGATAAGAAACACTTGAAGTTGCAATTTATGTTATGTGAGATCTTAGCTAGATTGCAATGACAAGGTAAATCTCCATGTTGTGTGAGACATCAACTGGAATAAATTTGCAATTTCTTAATTAGACAACTTAATTAAGTTAGTTGGTGAGATCTTTGGTTTAAAAATGCACGCATCATTGCGCAAATTGCATGCATCATTGCATTACATTTGAAATTCGCATCATGGTACCTAATGCGAGGTCATCCCAGATTGAGCTCGCAACTAATCGCAATTTATCGCATTTGTGTAATGCTAGTAATAGTCGCAATTAGCGCAATTTGGAATTTGGGTTGATTTGTAAAAATATAACCATGTTTACGAAGCCCAACTATTTTAATGAGGACGTCAGTAAATGACATTCATAAAAACACACATTAAAGACCATAGTTCTTGCCCTGCATCTAAATTACCCCATTTTTATTTCATTTAAGCTCCTAGTGGCGCGACTAATTCTACAAAGTCAGACAGTTATTACGTTAATGCATAATCGAATAGTTTTCTTCCTCCTGTTGTGTGATTCAAGTTGTAAACCCATATGTTATTGTTTGATTATAGTAACCACATATGTTATATCCTTAGGTATAAAGTGAGTTAATTTCTTTAATTTAACGTTAGAATCATATGTTGTTCAACTTTGACTAAACTTTATAATACTGACTTTTGCTTTTAATTATGAGTAAATTACAATTCTTTGTTACTGATATAACTTGTAACTTGTAAGTATATTTTTAAAATATTTTAACATTATGTCATTTAAATTTGTATATTTGTACAATGGAGTCTAACATCATGACATAAACGAATTTCATAACCACAAGTCTATGACATAATTTGTGAACCACGGGTCACATAATTAAGGCTAGGTGGTTTACTAAATGGATTGTTGTGATTTATATATAAGTATATAGCATTTACTTTGTACTTGGTAAAAATATATTATGTATAAATAATTTTATTAATACTAAATGCATCACGTCTAAATTGCGCTCGCATTCGCATCACGCATCGGCCTCTGGGACCTTGAGTGCATCAGATCGCAAAACGCAATTTTAAACCAAGGTGAGATCTATCACTTAAGGGATAAGATATGGTGAAACATGCTTACATTTGCATAAAGGTTTGGCAAATTGTAAATTCTATAATTTCTAGGAATTGAAAAATTATTTGTCAATTATTGTTCTTCGATAATTACCTGTTGAACACCTTCATCACTAGTTTCAAGGAAAATTCTATGGTTAATATGAATATTTACCAAGGGTATTTTATTTTCTTGAAAGGTTAAATTATCGAAAGTACTAAATTTTGAACCTTTTATTTCTGTAGAAATGGCTCAACCTGAAACCAACGCACTAAGTTCGTCATTCAAATCTATGTTTGATCGAGAAAAATTGACTGGCAGCGCTAATTTCAATGACTGTTTTAGGCAGCTGAGATTGGTATTGCGTGTTGCCAAAAGAACAGAATATTTGAATATGCCTTGTCCTCCTGAACCGGAAGCAATTGCTACTCCAGAAATAAGAGCAACATGGCAAACTGATTATGACAAGCATAATGAGGTTGCCTGCCTTATGCTTGGAAGTATGTGTGACAACCCGTACTTTCAGGTCATTTCTCGACACAGTTCACATCTCATTATTTCAACGTTCATAGTAAACTTGGTTTACTTGTTTCAAATTCGCGTAACCTTGGAGGTTTAGCGGCGAATTCATGATCATGACATCACGTACATTTCATATGGACTATGATTAGTCTACATTTCATGGACATCATTTGCATCTTATTAGTACATTCACGACATTTCATTTTACCTTCAACGCGTAATTTTTATTTAATAAACTTTATCGCGTGAGTTATATTGAATATTTAATCCATTACTTTCAAAAATGATCCCGATGTATTTTTAAACTTACATTTAGTTCATAAAAACTATATTTTAGTTTTCCTAGTGTTTCAAATTTATTTGATATATTAATCGTTAAAATTTAATTATTACGCACTTTTCTTAAAATTGTCGATAATTATTTTATCACTCAAGTTTCACAAGGAAAGTATTTTTACAATTTTTATCACCTCAATACAATCTATTTTGATTTAATAAAAACTTACTTGTACCAAAAATTCTACCATTTACTTTTACATTTATTTAACTTACACTTTCTTAAATAATACACAATATATTACAAGTCTTACATATATATACATGCAAGTAAATGTTTTAAAAAAAAAAATAATTGGAAGACAAAGCCCCCAAAGCTGGCCCTTGGGGAGGGTGACAATTAATATGGAATGGTTTGTGATATTACATGTTTCTACACAATCTAAAGTCTTACTTAACTTATTTCCTCATTCATTTCATCATTTCACAAGTGATAGCTAAAAATATTTCTCTCTTCCTTGGGGCTCTCCAAAACCGGTTACACATCAAAAGTACAAGGGATCAAAATTTTTATCAAGAGCAAGTGTATTTACAATCTAGTTATTACTCTTTATATGGTTTTGAAATAAAAACCAAGAGTATTTAGGATAATCCTTGTTACTAGCACCTCATCATAATCACTAGTAAGCTTGTTTTATCATTTTCATGTTTCCTTTTCATTTTCATATGTTTCTTTTCATTTTTGGAGCTTATATGCATGATATGTGATTTATACCATTTATTTCATGATTTATTGAGTTATATATACATATTGGTCATCCTATAATTATTCCCATGGTATTGGTTGGTCTTGATGGTGATTAGGAACCCATGACACCCTAAGAAGGTGTATGGTAGGATTAGATTAGTTTTGGAGTTGATTTGAAGGGATTAGAATAGGTTTTGTCCGAGAAAAACTATTTTCGATAACTATATTTTAAGGTTCTGTCCTTGTTTCAATTTTCTGGAAAATCCGACATTTGGTACAAAACTTTGGCCTTGATATTTAGAAAATATACTTTAAAACGAATCCGTGGCCGCTTGAACGGAATAAAACGGACTTATAACGAAGAAGTTATGGATTTTACAAGTTTGACGACGAAACGTATTATTTTCTGAAATTTTCAGCAACATGTTTTTAGTATTTTCGAGTCAAAACGAGCCTTAAGCTTCACAAATTATTTCGACTTGTCAAAAATATATTAGTTTACTTTGATACGAAGCTAAGGACATATAAAGCGTAGAAAGCGGTTTAAAGCGACAAAGATATGCACTTTTTCATAAACTTGCCGTAACTAATTTTCTGCACTCAATTAGCCAAAACCACCATCTTTAACCCTTATTATCTTTATGTCCGAGACCTTTTGGACGAAAACTCTGAACTGAAACTTTTAGATATCGATACAAACTTTCCAAAACCGTCGAGTTCGTTCTCTAACGATCGGCGTACAACTTTACGACTATTTTTCCAAAGCCATTTTGTTAATTTCATGATTTTTCCGCGACATTGTTTTGCGGCGAAAAGTGATAATTTCACCGTAAATCATTATAAAACCATTATAGGATGACATTTTGGCGTAAAACATGTAAGGTCATTTTTGAAGGGTCAAGGCGTCAAAAGAGTATTTTTTGACGACAGTAATATTTTCAAAACCGTAAATGGTATAAATAACATACGAAGTGCATGCATAACATTACATTGCAACTCATGACATATCAAATCATTCGTAATAGGTCCCGGTTAACGCATCACTTTAAACCTCGGTGTACTCACTTTTGCCATTATTCCAGTTTACCAAGTGAGTTTCATAGCCCCTACCTTTACTTGCTTTCATAACTGTTTTGGGGGAGATACATGCTCATACTGTTTTCTTTTACTTTCACAAGTACTTTAACATTTAAGGATTACCGTGAGTTCCATAGCCCCACTTTTCTTGCTTTAATGCTTTCATAACTGTTTTGGGGGAGATACATGCTCGACTATTTTTATTACATTCATGATTATTTGCAAATTATATCTTTATACGAACTAAATGCTAGTCATGCGAAGTAACATTATTGCCATACTTAAAATTTCTATTTCATATATTCATTGGTCTAACGGTCTTGGTATATTCATTGAGCTAACGGACTTGGTATATTCATTGGTCTAACGGTCTTGGTATATTCATTGGTCTAACGGTCTGGGTATATTCATTGGTCTAACGGTCTTGGTATATTCATGGACTAATGGTCTTGGAACGATTTTAACATACACTATATACATTCAGCGTGGGTTGTGAACACAGTTGCAAGTTTTGTATGGTAGGGACTTGGCTGAGTGGATTCACAATGCCTTTCTTTGCATAAACGATTCGATACATTGAGTCATGCACTATTTTGTGAATTCATTTGACGATTTCTGTTTGAACATAAACTATGCATATTCTGGCAGTGGGTTGTGAACACCCAGGTTGCAAGTTTTGTATGGGCGGGACTTGGGCGAGTGGATTTACAATGCCTTTGCTACATAATCGATTTTGATAGTCATTACATTTCAGCGATTTACAATGATTCTTTGCATAAGCGATTTTGGAAGGCTTTACATTTCAAAACAAACTCTATGAACTCACTCAACCTTTGTGTTGACACTTTTAGCATGTTTTTATCTCGGGTTTCTAAGGCATTCACTTCATGGCATGCATTTGGACACATCATGGAGTCGTGGTGACGACGCGTCTCACTTGGGTTTTTCGTACTTTAAAACATCGTTTGAATTGTAACAAACTTATTTCCGCACAAGTTGATTTTCATTTGGGACCTACTTTGTAAACTCTGATTATTTTATTAAATCAAACGATGTTCTTTTCAAACGACACTTTAGGTCGTTCAATATATCTGTGATTGTGATGCTATGACGGTCAATCCCGGGTAATTTGGGGGTGTGACAGTTGGTATCGAGCTTGATTATAGAGAACTAGGTTGCATCATTGACCCTAGACTATAACTACATTATCATAGCATCTCATCATTTCATCACAAGTACATGTTCACTTCACATGCGGTCATTATGTACATTTTTTGAGTTATTCACTTTCATTTCACATCGATTGTCACATGGATGCCCTTAAATGCCCATCCCATTATCTTTTCCCCATACTCTCACGTGGAGAATTCCTTGTCATTCCCTATCACAATTTTTATATGGTGATTCATCATCGATAACGGCGAATGCGAGATAAACGTTTAAATAGGACGAAGTCGCTCTCACTCCTTCGTTTCACCACTAACATGTCGAGTTACACTTTATTCACACATTAAGTCTCTAAACCATCATACCTTGAAGCACTTACAACACCTCATAACCCACCCTTGCGGAACCCGTCGATCATTTCAAAAAAAAAAATAACTTCAAACTTATCGTTTCTTATCACATTTCTTTGAAGCGTTTATTATTAACATCGGATTTTGCTACGTCTCACACTTCCTCTTGTTTTGAAGAAGATATGGCGAAAAGCCACACGGAAATGACCAAGCGCAATTCAAAAGTTGGTGAATGATAGCATTGCGATGCTTTAAGGATGGAAAGGAAGCGGTGGCTAGCATTCTTGCGAGGCAGCGGCTGCTTTGAAGCCGCAAAACTTTCTTTGCTGCTTCTGATAAATGTAAGAAGGTCGGGGTTAAAAGCTGTTAGTATAAGGATTTCAAGAGTGGAGATCCCACCAAGTTTAAAGGGATTTGAAGGAGCCACTGCCATGGTTAGATGGTTCGAGAAATTGGAGTCCGTGTTTTGTTATGTAATTGCCCGGATGATAGCAAGGTCAAGTTTGCTACGAGTACACTACTTGATGGAGCGTTGTCGTGGTGGAACTCATATGCTCAACCGATGGGAATAGAGAATGCTTTCAAGCTTACTTGGGAGCAATTCAAGGGTTTGGTAACTAAGAAGTTTTGTCCTCGAATGCGGAAGTGAAAAGTTGGAGACAGAATTCTATGAGTTGGTAACTATTGGGTATGACATTGATACTTACATTCGAAGATTTCAAGAATTGGCCGTGTTATGCCCATCTATGGTTTCGGATAACGAGCAGTTACTAGAGGCTTTTATGGGGACTTCGAGGTTATTCAAGGAGATGTGACTTCTTGACCCATAAGCGATTGAGGAAGCTATTCGATTGACTCAAAGCTCATGGCCGGGTAGTGAAGAGAGGCAAGTACACCAACACCAACCAAAACAACAACAACCCCAACAACCGCACCAACTACAACGATAACCAAATCAACAACAACAAAAGAAAGTGGGAAGGCGACCAAGGAGGTTATAATAACAACAACCAAAACCGTAACACTAACCATCATCAAAAACAGAATAGAGGGCAAAGCGCAATGGTATATGTTCTTTGCACCAATAAGCGAGAGGTTATCTTTGGAACCTACCCACTATGTAATCGATGTAAGTATCATCACACGGGTCTTTGTCCTGCTAAGTGATACAAGTGTCAACAAGCTGGGACACCTTGCCGGGAATTGTAGAGCAAGGCCATGGTTACATGTTACACATGCGGGGAGCAAGGACACTATCGGAATCAATGTCCTCAAAACCAAGGTCAACAAGTCGAAGGTGCTCATGGGAATGTATATATGTTAGAAGGAGGAGGAGGAGCGCGTCAAGGTATCAACGGCGGAAGGCGAAGAAGTTCGGAAACTAACAGTCTTATTTCTCCTTATGTATTATGTCGTACTAAGTTTATGTCTTTCATCGTATTCGAAACTTTATAACCTAAGATGTACTACTTTTGCTAAACTACCCGTTGTAAAATATTCTCATCTATCGTACTTTATTTTCTTTCCGATTTGTTATCATTTACGAGGATTTTAATTCTTTTTACTTTAACTATCACTTTAACGACACTTCTCCATGTCTTCTCTCCTCGATGTTCATCACAATTTTAACATCAGTTGACTCAACACCAAATAACATATGAGTCGATTAGTCCAAGCATTGCATAGTTACTCCTAAATTATACATAGCCTGATCACCTATGTCTAATTCGGGAAGAATCATGCAATGAAGGGAGTAGTAGGCTTATATGTGCAAGCAATTCCGTAATCGAGCCAAATTTTCAAAAGATTTTCCTCAAACCACTTGTTTCGGTTTGATCCGTGGCAGTTCTTGTTTGATGAGTTGCAAAGATCGAGCTAGAAACAAGTTGTTACCTAAACCGATTTAGCCTAATCGTATGGCAGTTCTTGTTTGATGAGTTGTGGGATTAAGTAAAATCGGTTACCAAAAAGTCTTTTGAGGGTTTTGCTCGGGAATGGGAAAGTTTGCCACATCAAACCCTAAACCCGAGAGACCAACACGAACAGAATTCAGGGACTGAATTCCTTTTTGGATGGGCGAATGTGACAACCCGTACTTTCAGGTCATTTCTCGACACAGTTCACATCTCATTATTTCAACGTTCATAGTAAACTTGGTTTACTTGTTTCAAATTCGCGTAACCTTGGAGGTTTAGCGGCGAATTCATGATCATGACATCACGTACATTTCATATGGACTATGATTAGTCTACATTTCATGGACATCATTTGCATCTTATTAGTACATTCACGACATTTCATTTTACCTTCAACGCGTAATTTTTATTTAATAAACTTTATCGCGTGAGTTATTATTTTGAATATTTAATCCATTACTTTCAAAAATGATCCCGATGTATTTTTAAACTTACATTTAGTTCATAAAAACTATATTTTTAGTTTTCCTAGTGTTTCAAATTTATTTGATATATTAATCGTTAAAATTTAATTATTAATTAAGCTTTTCTTAAAATTATACGATAATTATTTTATCACTCAAGTTTCACAAGGAAAGTATTTTTACAATTTTTATCACCTCAATACAATCTATTTTGATTTAATAAAAACTTACTTGTACCAAAAATTCTACCATTTACTTTTACATTTATTTAACTTACACTTTCTTAAATAATACACAATATATTACAAGTCTTACATATATATACATGCAAGTAAATGTTTTAAAAAAAAAATAATAATAATTGGAAGACAAAGCCCCCCCAAAACCGGCCCTTGGGGAGGGGTGACAATTAATATGGAATGGTTTGTGATATTACATGTTTCTACACAATCTAAAGTCTTACTTAACTTATTTCCTCATTCATTTCATCATTTCACAAGTGATAGCTAAAAATATTTCTCTCTTCCTTGGGGCTCTCCAAAACCGGTTACACATCAAGGAGTACAAGGGATCAAAATTTTTATCAAGAGCAAGTGTATTTACAATCTAGTTATTACTCTTTATATGGTTTTGAAATAAAAACCAAGAGTATTTAGGATAATCCTTGTTACTAGCACCTCATCATAATCACTAGTAAGCTTGTTTTTATCATTTTCATGTTTCCTTTTCATTTTCATATGTTTCTTTTCATTTTTGGAGCTTATATGCATGATATGTGATTTATACCATTTATTTCATGATTTATTGAGTTATATATACATATTGGTCATCCTATAATTATTCCCATGGTATTGGTTGGTCTTGATGGTGATTAGGAACCCATGACACCCTAAGAAGGTGTATGGTAGGATTAGATTAGTTTTGGAGTTGATTTGAAGGGATTAGAATAGGTTTTGTTCGAGAAAAACTATTTTCGATAACTATATTTTAAGGTTCTGTCCTTGTTTCAATTTTCTGGAAAATCCGACATTTGGTACAAAACTTTGGCCTTGATATTTGGAAAATATACTTTAAAAGCGAATCCGTGGCGCTTGAGCGGAATAAAGCGGACTTATAACGAAGAAGTTATGGATTTTACAAGTTTGGGCGAAGCGTATTATTTTCTGAAATTTTCAGCAACATGTTTTTAGTATTTTCGAGTCAAAAACGAGCCTTAAGCTTCACAAATTATTTCGACTTGTCAAATATATATTAGTTTACTTTGATCTGAAGCTAAGGACATATAAAGCGTAGAAAGCGGTTTAAAGCGACAAAGATATGCACTTTTTCATAAACTTGCGTAACTAATTTTCGCACTCAATTAGCCAAAACCACCATCTTTAACCCTTATTATCTTTATGTTCGAGACCTTTTGGCCGAAAACTCTGACTGAAACTTTTAGATATCGATACAAACTTTCCAAAACCGTCGAGTTAAGTTCTCTAACGATCGGCGTACCGTTTTACGACTATTTTTCCAAAGCCATTTTTGTTAATTTCATGATTTTTCCGACGACATTGTTTTGCGACGAAAAGTGATAATTTCACCGTAAATCATTATAAAACCATTGTAGGATGACATTTTGGCGTAAAACATGTAAGGTCATTTTTGAAGGGTCAAGGCGTCAAAAGTATTTTTCGACGACGAGTAATATTTTCAAAACTCGTAAATGGTATAAATAACATACGACATGCATGCATAACATTACATTGCAACTCATGACATATCAAATCATTAAGTAATAGGTCGGTTAGCATCACTTTAAACCTCGGTGTACTCACTTTTGCCATTATTCGGTTTACCAAGTGAGTTTCATAGCCCCTACCTTTACTTGCTTTCATAACTGTTTTGGGGGAGATACATGCTCATACTGTTTTCTTTTACTTTCACAAGTACTTTAACATTTAAGGATTTCTGTGAGTTCCATAGCCCCACTTTTCTTGTTTTAATGCTGTTATTAAACTCTTTGGGGGAGATACATGCTCGACTATTTTTATTACATTCATGATTATTTGCAAATTATATGTTTATACGAACTAAATGCTAGTCATGCGAAGTAACATTATTGCCATACTTAGAATTTCTATTTCATATATTCATTGGTCTACGGTCTTGGTATATTCATTGAGCTAACGGACTTGGTATATTCATTGGTCTACCGGTCTTGGTATATTCATTGGTCTACTTGATCGGGTATATTCATTGGTCTAACGGTCTTGGTATATTCATGGACTAATGGTCTTGGAACGATTTGATCATACACTATATACATTCGGCGTGGGTTGTGAACACACAGGTTGCAAGTTTTGTATGGGCGGGACTTGGGACTGAGTGGATTCACAATGCCTTTCTTTGCATAAGCGATTTCGATACATTGAGTCATGCACTATTTTGTGAATTCATTTGACGATTTCGGTTTGAACATAAACTATGCATATTACAGCGGTGGGTTGTGAACACACAGGTTGCAAGTTTTGTATGGAGGACTTGGGCCGAGGTGGATTTACAATGCCTTTGCTACATAATCGATTTTGATAGTCATTACATTTCAGCGATTTACAATGCGATTCTTTGCATAAGCGATTTTGGAAGGCTTTACATTTCAAAACAAACTCTATGAACTCACTCAACCTTTGTGTTGACACTTTTAGCATGTTTTTATCTCGGGTTTCTAAGGCATTCACTTCATGGCATGCATTTGGACACATCATGGAGTCGTGGTGACGACGCGTCTCACTTAGGTTTTACGTACTTTAAAACATCGTTTGAATTGTAACAAACTTATTTCCGCACAAGTTGATTTTCATTTGGGACCTACTTTGTAAACTCTGATTATTTTATTAAATCAAGCGATGTTCTTTTCAAACGACACTTTAGGTCGTTCAATATAACTGTGATTGTGATGCTATGACAGTCAATCCCCAGGTAATTTGGGGGTGTGACAGTATGACTCCAAACTTGCAAAAACAGTTTGAAAATTAATTCCCAAGGGACATGCTCACCGAACTTATTCGGTTGTTTGAAAAGCCTGTAGCTATTGAATTATATGATTTGATCGATGCTCTACACGGTTGCAAACAGGGGGATGGTAAACTTGTGAGTGCCCATTGTTTGGAAATGATGAGTTACATGGACTAACTTAGGAGAATCAACTATCACTACCCGCAAGATATCCAAATTGGCCTAATCAAAAGATCTCTGAATAAGGAATTTGATGGTTTTGTACGCAGTTTCAATATGCATTGCACGGGGAAGACAGTTGGTGAGTTGCATGCAATGCTCATTGACTATGAAAAGGGATTGCCGAAAAAGGCTCCTAAACCTCAGGTACTTGCTATTTAAAAGGGTAGGACCACTAAGCCAAAATCGCAAAAGAACAAGAAGGGTAAAGGAAAGGGAAAGAATGATAAGGGAAAGCAAGTTATGGCTTATCAACCTGAACCTAAGAAATACCATCCTAAGAAGAAACAGAATCCTAAGAATGATCAGTCTTGTCATCACTGCACGGTGGTAGGACATTGGAAGAGGAACCGTCCGCTCTACCTCGATGAGTTGCGAACAAAGAGGTATAAGAATGTTGGTACTGTTGCCAGTACTTCAGGTAACCTCTTGACAACATCAAATTATCCTGAATATTAAGTGTCAATTTCCCCCGATAATGCTTATAATTTATATCATATAAATGGATTTACGCTTGTTTTCCATTATATTCGACTTTCAGGTAAATTACGAGCATTGGAGCTAAAGAGACGCGGAATTGGAGAATTATTAAAGATCTATCATAGTATGCTCACTTTGAAGAAGTTACGGCGTAACTCATCTCTCACATTACGCCGTAACTAAAGCGTGACTCAGAAAACCAACTTATCAGAAGATTACGGCGTAACTCTCCTAGAAGATTACGACGTAACCATCTTAGGTCAAATGAGGTTCTGCGCCGCTGATAATTATGCCGTAACTTTTGCATAAACTACGGCGTAACCAGGATATATTGAAGAATACGGCGTAACTCCTTCTAAGGTTACGCCGTAACCAGCAGATCTAGTGCAATTTATGAAGAATTAGATGATTACGGCGTAACTATTTTATTAGTTACGCCGTAATCAAGATCTACCTATAAATACCCCACGATTTTCAGCATTTCAAAGCATCCCATTTCACACATAACAATCAGAGAACGTGAGAAGAAGCCAAAGGCAGATCTAGAGGAGCATACAGAGCTATCTCCAAGGGAGAAATCACTCCCATACAATAAGCATTAGAATTTTATCTTTCTTTACTTTTGATTCATGTATTTCGTAACATTAAACATTGAATTGATTTGTATGGTTAATATGAGCGGCTAAGCACCTCTTGCTGCTGGCCTAGTTATGATTCCTTAATTGTTTTTTTTACGTTTACATTACTTCCGTATAATTATTTCTAAGTGTATGCATGCATAGTTTATTGGTAGCTACCCTTGTTTCGGTAGTTTTGAATGGCGGTAGAGGCTAGTTGCTTAGGAGATATGACCAGCTGACCCTAAGTGAGTAGACTGAGATGGGAAGGGTAAGATATGACCAACTGATGACCCTTTCTACTTGTGCGATTTGACCAACTGATCACCTACCGTTTGGATGAATCTAAGAATTAGTGGGTGAGTGTTTAAGTTGCTTGCGCTCGGGCACTCACTGTTATAAGTCTAGCATGTAGCAGAACTTAATGACTCGGCTTAGGAGACCAGGAACAACTGGACTTATGAGGGGACACCTGACTTCTCTAGCGGTGGCATCTTTGCTGATAGGTTAGGGCGAACTGACCAAATGCTGTCCTCTCGACTTTGACCCCACCTGATGTAATTGGAAGTAACTAGACGTAGACATTACTAGCTAGGATGAATAACTAGGTTAGCACCACTCCCCTCTATTGATTACACCTTTGCCTTTATTTTCTTTAATAGTTTATTAGTTAAATCGATATCAAAACCATCTTAAAATCTGTGACACCTAGACTTAGTATTAATCCAACTTACATAGCTCTTGGGACGACCTCGGTTTTACCGAATACTACACTACACACGACCGGGTACACTACCCGTTATTGCATTAGGGTATACCATAGGTATAACGAGACATAATAAATATTAAAACCTGATCAGTAAAACCTGCATCAAGTTTTTGGCCGGGGAGTTATATTAGGATTACTATTAAGTCTTTCATTTTTGTTTTGTTTTAAATTTTTTTCTAATTCTCACGATCACTTTTCAAGTTTTCAGGTACTATGGAAGTTGTTAACATTGATGAACTCACTCTTGAGGAATATTTGGCGTTGACAAGAGCAGAACAAGGGCCAGGGCTCGTAAGACCGGCAATTGGAGCTGATATCCATTTCGAAATTAAAGACCAATTTATGAGGGAGCTTCGTGCTAACCCTTTTTTAGGAAACGGGGAAGATGATGCGTATGAGCACGTTGAAAATGTCTTATACATCGCAAGCCTTTTCAACATCCCGGGTGTATCTCATGACGCTGTTATGCTTAGGGTGTTCCCCATGACTCTTACTGGGGCTGCCAGAAGATGGATCGAAAGATTGCCCGCCGGGGCAGTTAATACTTGGGCTCTATTAAAGAAGCACTTCATCCAAAGGTATTGCCCTCCATCGAAGATTTCTAACTAGCTCTTAGAGATCCATAATTTCAAGCAAGATGACGATGAAACGTTGTATCAACCCTGGGATAGATACAACGATCTCCTTTACAAGTGTCCTACACATGATCTGAACAACCAGCAAAAGGTCAACATCTTCTACAAAGGAATCAACGTGACTACAAGCTAGACAGATGTTGGACTATCAAGGACCGATCCCGAACATGACTCCTACTTTAGCAATTGAAGCCATTCAAAAAATGGCTGATCACTCCCAAAAATGGCACGATGGAGGAAGCAAGAGAAACCAAGGCGGAAATTTTGCGGAAGCCATCGCTAGCAAAATTGAAAATCTAAGTCGAGATATGCTAAAAGTTAGAGAAACCGTTCATGCCATCCAAGTGGGTTGTGAAATCTATGGGGGAGGACATCTCACCAAGAATTGTCATCACGTTAACGAAGAAAGCATAATCGAAGAAGCTAAATATGGAGAAAATCGACCATTTTACGGGGATAATCGTAATGGCTACCATGGAGGACCCCCATGTTGGGAATTATGCAAAGTAAGAATTATGCTGATGTTACTGCTGAAGAATCTGCTGAAGTGCAATATGATTCTGCTGAAGAAGCGAGTCTGCTGAAGCAGTAAAACGTGTAGATGGTTTCAGCTGATTTTATATTTCTACTAATATAGTTAATCAGTATTAGTTTGTTAGGATATGCATGAGCTATTTTAGGTAGTGATATGTATTTATTTTATATTATTATTTATTTAGGGTTCCTTGTGTATAAAAGGAACTGTGGACTTTTGTATTAGATAATTCTTGAGAAAAACTTTCCAGGAAAACATCTTCAGAAGAGAGTTATAGAGATCCATAGAGGATTTATGTAGTAAACTTTGTATATTAGTTTATATATTTGCTAACACTAACCCACTAATGTTCTTTTAGTTTGTACTTGTTTGATTTGTGTGTTTCTCTATGTCTGTTTTGTAGATTGCATATTTCAGATCAAGTTCATCATGTTTGGTTCATTGGAGAATGGTCAAAGAAGCTAGAAACATGTTTTCTACTGAAGCAAAGTACTGAAGTAAGCAAATTGTTTCTACTGAAGATAAAATCTTGAAGAGATGTCTTGAAGTTAAATTGCTCATTCATTCAGAAAGCAGGTTCTGACTTACGACTTACAATGCTTACAATCAACTTCAAATGGAAATACAAGATACATATCTATACATGATCTACTAAACCTATCATCTACTCCTATCATCGACTAGCTCATATCATCTATTCCAAACGCTGGATATGCATGACCAGTACAACGAAGAAGCTAAGGATCAAAATGGGAAGGATGGATTGATGAAAACGAAGATGATGAATATGAATACAGTAAATGGATGTGTGATATGACAATGTCCTTGTGCTTCATCTACTGGTTTCACCAAAAAGTAATCAATCCATCTTCCTTTTGCCCTTCCCCTTTACGATATGTGATGAAGCACCAAACCATGGCGTAGGAAGAGCCAACACCACCTGTTGAGGTTGAGGTGTTAAATGTTGAGGGTTTGATGTACTCTCCTTGTTGTAGTCATCAGAGTCACTAGGAGACTCACTTGGATCCACTACACTACCATCTTCAGAAGAAGAGAGAAAGGGGGACCTCAAAGGTAGAGGTTTAGTTTGATAAGAAGCTCGTAAAAACTGGCGAAAATCATCACTTGAGGATGATGATGATGATGTGGATGATGGAGAAGAGGTTGGATCTATAACCTCTGGTTTGGTATTCATGGTTGATTGTGGTTAGTGGTGAAATTAGGGTTTATGATGAAAATTGGGGGTAAATGATATGTGTTAAGTGTGCATTGGGATTGTTATATAGATGGATTCGAGGATTAATGTAATTTAATGCGAGTTGGGTGGCACAGTAACGCTCCGGATATTTTTTACTGATGATATCTTTTATCATTGGTGGTTTCTGCTGAAGTGAATTATTTCAGCAGATTGATCGTGTTTCTGCTGAAGTGTTACTTTTTCTTTGGTTAAAGTTGAAATACACGTAAGATATGGTCAACGAAAGTTCCGATATTTTTGACTATAATTTGGGCAACTTCTACCAATCCATTATTTGCATATCTTTACTTCGAATTAAACGATTCCCTCTTCACTTACGTTTTAAACACTTCCAGTTGTGTGATTCTTAACCCTAACTTACAATTTGACACATGGCGCTTCAATTGAAGAAAGATCATAACAAAGTTGCTTTTCTAGGAAAAGCAAAGGGACATGAAATCTATGAACCAATGGTGGAGTTCTTGAAGTGATCAAAGATTCATTATGCTTTAACGCATTCTCCGGAAGTTGTTCATGAATCATTGGTTACACAATTTTGGGATTCTGCTCTCAAGAGGAGTGATACAGAGATTGTAGCTACTGTTGATGGTTAAGTGTATGTTGTTACTGAGGAGTTGATTAGGAGGCAACTAAGGTTAGATGATGTTGATGGGGTTTATCACTTGAATACTGAGGAGATACTTGGTGGCCTAAGAGCTGTGGGATATACGGGTACAAGAACTGATATGTGGCAGAAGAACAAGCTTTGCCCTACATGGAGGTTTTTGGTACACACTTTACTGCAGTGTATTAGCAATAAGTCAGGGGTATGGGATCAATTTTCTACACAATTGGGGTGTGGGATTGTATGTCTATCAAAGGGGTTAACTTATAATTTTTCTAAATATATTTTTGATAATATGGTTGAAAATGTTCAGAGGAAAAAACATAAGTTTTTGATGTACCCTAGATTTTTGCAAATGATTTTAGACATAACAACCCTAGCCCAAGCTTTTTGTCCCATAGGAGCTTTGTCTTCTAAACTGTTTGCTTCTATGAAAACTGGTTATGAGAGGGAACATCATCCTCTGCTAGCACTATGTTGCCTCAAGGCAATGAGGCTGCTGCTGAGAAAATGTTGTTGGTTCTCCACCCACTACTCATGGTACTGCTGATGATATTCCTTCAGTTGCCTTGGATGAGGGCCCTTCTACTAATGCTGAAGCTACACATGTTTCTTCTGACCAACCACCATCTACACCTTTGACCATGCATACATCTAGTCCACCACCTACACAGGTTACTCTTGATGAGTTTGAGACTAAGCTTAATAGACTGACCACACCTAGTCCAATTAGGGGATCATTTAATGAAGGTTCTCATAATGTTGAGCATGACCATGTTTCTCCTGAAAGGTCCAATGAAGCTCCCATTACCACTAAGCAATCTGCTGGTGGAGCTGAGGACCCTATTACACTTACATCTGTATATGCTCTAGTGAACAGGTATGTGGCTGAGGTTGCTGATCTCAAACAGGAGCTTGCTGAGACTAAATCTACTCTTGGTGGTGAGATTGTAGAGTTGCAAAGAAAGGTTAAGGACTTAGAGGAACAACTTGGGAATAATAGCAAAAGAAAGCTTGTAGTTTCTTCTGATGAGGAGCAAGAGGATACTCAATTTGAGCCACTTGATATTTTGGCTGATGTGGCTCAGAAAACTCATGTTTCTTCACCAGTTGTTGCTGAATCTTCAAAGAACAAGAAACCCTTTCTATTTACTAGAAGAAAGAGAAGACAGTATTTGAGTGAGGATTCTTCTAAACCTTCAAAGGTGTCAGGTGTTGCAACAGCTGTTGTTCAAATGGAGGATGTTGCTGCTGAACATGGTCAACGTTCTTGTGTACAAGAACAATCAGGTCCTCCACCTTGAGATAATTCGAAGTCTTTCTTCTTTGGAAGAAGTTTTGCTTTGGATCCAGCAGCTGATGTCTTTTCCACACCTGTTGAAGATCTGTCTCAACATGTTTCTTCTGATGCTAATCTGGATGTTTCTTCTGAAATTTCTATGGGAGATACTTCTCCAGTTGATGTTGTTCATAAGTCTGCTGATCAAGAGAAAGGTATTATGGTTGAAGATGAGCTTGGTCCAGATCTTGTAAGTGAACAGGAAAAGAAAGAACAAGCAAGAATGTTAGCTGAGTGTGCAGAGATGAAGAAAAGTGATGAATTGGCTAAAAAGCTTGCAGCTGAGTCTACTTATAATTTGCCTCTTGAGCGACGAAGAGAAATTGATGAAATGTCTACTCAGCTCACTGATGATCAATGGGATGTCTATACTTATCAAGCTGCTTCAGATCCTACACTTGCTCAGAGTATCTTAGGTGCAGACTTTGACAGTGAGAATTTTGCTGCTCAAATGGTGGCCCTTGGACAAAAACAAAAGAAACTTGCAGCTGACAAAAAGAAAGTTCTTACTGCACAACAAGCTAAAGCTAGAAGAGAGAGACCACCCACTGCTGCTCAAATGAAAGCTTATATGAGAACTATAGTGCTTTATCATAGTTCTAATATCTTTAATTCTGGTTTGAAAAAGAAGAAAGTCTGGGCTTTACCTGATGATGATTTGCAGAGAATATATCAAAGAATTATGAAACAGACTGCACCATCTTCTAATAAGAGAATTATTGATAGTACAGATGCTCCACAGGCAAAGAGGCCTAAGACAGTTGAGATTGTAGATAATTTTGATGATGTTCTTCCACAGATGATTTCTACTGATGTTTCTCTTGAAGCATCTACTGCAGCTATACCTTCAGCTGAAAGGGTTCAATCTGCTGAACCTAATATTGGTTATTCTACCACATTGCCTAGTGTTGCACCAATTGATATAGAAGGAAAAGAGATGGGTAGGAAAGCTGAAATTGCAGCTGCTAAAGCTAAGAAGGCCAGAGTGATGCTTGAGAGAATGTATGAATTGAGAGGTCTTTGTTCCAATTAAGTCTACTTCTTTCATTCACCTCTGAGATGTCAATGATGAATCGAGGAGATACCATGTATGGGAATTTATATACCGGTAGGAGGAAGAAAAGGATGTCTAGCGGAGACCTATTTCTTTATGGATATCTGTGAGAACATCTGGGACACGCACATCTAAGGTTAAGAAATCTTCTCAGGATGATACTTTGGATCTTAAAGCAGATGATTCAACTTTCATTAGAGTAGGATCTGCTGATGTTTTTCCTGAAGGCTCTCATGATGTGTTGACTGCTTGGACTCTGACTGAAGGACAGCTTAATACTATTTTTAGGCTGGACAAAACTTCTATGCAGTTTAACTTTTTAAAGGATATATTTCATCTGGTGGATAGGAACGATTTGAATACATTGTATGGCCTTGTCACTAGGTATTATGCTGATCATACACCACAGGGTTCTGGTCTATACTTGTTGGGTGATCTTCAAGTGTTGTTTGATTCTCAATCTCCAAATGGTAAAGGGTATCATATTTGGAAGAATTCACATAAGTGGAAGGTTGAGACTTGGAGATTTTATCCTTTGCCTTGTGTACATGTGGTGGAGACAAAGGGTGGGATTACTGTTTGTATGTTTGCTGAGAAGGTTTATCCCTTGTCTATGAGGCTGATGGAAAGAATGCTTAGACTGAAGTTGGAAGTTCCTCCAGATCCAGTTGGTAATGATAAGTTGCATGCTGAACAATGTGTTGGTATCAGAGCGGGTGGCTCTCGATCTAGGGTTTATAAGGTTTTATGTAATTAGGGTTTATACTCTAAAGAAGCAGCAGGCAAAAAGGCTCTCGGATTGATTCGTTGAAGGTACAATTTTTGATGTTTATGATATTGATTTTTATATGTGTACTGGTCACGAATTGATTCAAAATCAGTAGGAACCTTAATATCTTGGTCTCACTCGTTTGACTGATTCAATGATTACGTGGAATACTTGGATGATTTAATTGAGGTCAAATATTACGGTGGTTCATATTCATGCAATTGTCTGCTTGGAAGTTTATTGTGAAGCACTTTTGATTGGTCGATATTATTGTGATCACGTGGATACATATTGAATTTGTTTACTAATCATATTGTGTTGGTCCCTGCTATTGAGTGTTAATTGGTCAGTAGGTACTGGTGTATCACGTGGAGCATGTCACACATTGGTTCACTTGTACATAGCTGGTATCACATGGACCTACGAGTTATCAGCTAGTAATTAATTGAGACTCGTTTTAATAATCAGTGATTTCTATTGTCTTGGAAGAGGATAATATACGGATTATACTGATTATTTGATTGTGAAGTCTGATCATTCAGGAGTTGCTGTTACTGCTGGTTTTTATTTTGGTTCCTGCTATCACATAACTTTACTGCTATTATCACTTAAAATGGCAGAATTTGATAATAAAAGGGATGATGTTGTGTTTCCTTATTTGATGAATGATGAGTACGATGTCTGGGCTAAGAAGATGGAACAATGGATCATGAATAATGATATGAATATCTGGAAGGTGATCCAAAATGGCAACAGTTTGAAAAGGACCGGATGTGATCGCGATGGAAAAATCTTTATTCATCCTCCAACGACTGCAGATGAACACTTTGCTATACAAAGAGAGTGCTGATCATGTAGCAGATTTTCGTTATATGGATGATGCAAGTCGTATATGGAATGCACTCAAAGAAAGGTATGGTGGAAAGGCTGAATTCAAGAAGATGAGCAAGGAAGCTTATGCTAAAGGTGATGCTGAAGAATTTGCCAGTCCAAAATTTGCTTTAATGGGCATCTCTCAGGTACATAATTGTGTGTTTGGTTGTAGTGAAAAATATAATGAACTTAAGGAAGCCTATGATGTTTTGAAACCTAAATATAATGAATGCTATGTTTAAGTTGAAGCTTATAAACAGGCTTTAAAAACATTAGAAAGACAAAAAGTTTAGTTTCAAAAGAATCAATTGGCTTATGATGAGAAAATAAGGGTGTTAGAAAGTGATCTAGAATGTACTAAAATTGATTTAAAACGCACTGAGAAAGAAAAGGCTGATATAGTTTCTGAAAAAAAAGTGCTAAAAGAGAAACTAGATGAGGAAATAGCTAGGCATAAGGAATGGTTATTGAATGGAAACAAGTTAGCTAGTCACATCTATGCTAGTCAAAATCCTAATACTGCTATAGGTTTAGGCTTTAAGAAGTATGTAGGAATAGAAGCTAGGGATGACACACGTAAATCTACACCAGCAGGATTAGCTAATTTTGTTAAAGAAGGTGATTTACATGCTGTACGTGGACCTATTAGAGGTGAACACATGCCCATTGACCTGTCCACCACAGTTGACTTTGATGGATCACACCATTTATATGGAAAAAAGTCAAGTGACTTGCCAGACCTTAATAGCAAAACTAATGACTCTGTCTCTTGTTCTAAAAGTGACAAGTCATCAGACCTAAAGTCCACTGACTATGCCTCATGTGATTCAAGTGAAAAGTCTGACTCACCTAGGCACACATCCAAGACCACACCCAAGTCCAAAGTAGCTGATGCTGAGCCCAATTTTGCTGAGCCCAAAACAAAGCCAGTAACTTATTCTGTTAAACACAATTTTGCTTCTAGTTCTGTTTCTGATAATTTTAAATGTAATAAACAAAGTTGTGTTAAGAATAAGTCTTTTAAGAAGAAATCTTGTTTTGTGTGTGGTAGTAAACTCCATCTTATTAAAGACTGTGATTATCATGAGAAAATGATGGGTGTTTCCTCTGGCCAACAGACCTTTAGACCCACATGGAGTAATGTTGCTAGTATTCCTCCATTTGTTCCCGAAGTTGCACATGTGAGAGCAGGTAAACCAGTTCCTACTGATAAGCCAAAGGTGTATGCATCTGTTTTCTGCGATCGGCTTAATAGGCCTTTTCCAGTTCCCTCTGGTGGAGGATATTCTTCACCAGTTACTACTGGTTGGTGGACCAGTAATGCTAGACTTATTCCATATAGACCTACAAGTTCTTATTTTCAGTCATATACACCTTATGTATCTCATATGAATATGGCACATGGTGGAGTTAGAGTGGCAACTGCTGTTAAGCCCTCAAAAGCTTATTCTTGGAAAACTCAAAGGAAAGGTTCATTCTGGGTACCCAATAAAAATAGTCTTTGTTAGGTGCATTGATTGAGGGGAGGCCTAAGCCTAAGGGGAGGCTTATTGTTGTATTTTTTGTATTCTAACCATTTTTACAGCTGTTGGATCCTCATACGCCTAAGGGGAGGCTTAGTGTTTCTGCGGACACTACAACTGTCTTTGGTTTCTGATGCTGCTTGATGGTATTTTATATTTTTCTTCTTTCTTTATTTTATAGTTAAAAAAAAAAAAAAAAAAAAAACCTTAACCTGTCAGTGTTCAGTTTCTACTCTTTCTTGCTTGCAGGTTTTGGTGTTGGTTAATTACCACACAACTAATGGTTTTCATCTCACCATGTCTTACTGACACAAGAGTTGACTAGCCCACAAGATTATGGTTTGTGGTAACGGCTGCGAACATCCATAAATGGTAATCAACTCACCATGATGATGACGGAATTCCATCAAAGAGTTGGCTAGTCCAAAAGCAAACGGTTTTTGGTAAAGACATCTCAATTCCGTTGATAGCTGTAATGGTTTGCTCAAAATCATAGGGTACTTCACTCACTCATGCTTCATTGCTGAGAGTTGAAATGATCATCAATTCACCATGGTTGCTGCCCTATTGGGTGACCAAAGGATTGACTAGTCCTGAGCAAACGGCTACAGGTAAAGCCATTTCAAATCCGTTCATGGTTGCTAATTTGCTAATAAATCAGATGGTTATCAGTGTACCATAGTTTTCGAACTTAAACATTTGGCTACTCCAGTAGTGATGGCTATTGGTAAAGAGACATCAAATCCATTATTTTCAATGATTCACCTCTCACAGGAGTTAACACACCTGGATGTGATGAGAATAGTATGAAACTAATATGTTTTGATGTACTTTTTGTCATTTGTTGCTGCAAAGATTTGGAGTTTCAAAGTTTTGTCATCATAGAGATGTAATTGTTTTGGTTCTTTGTTGCTGATGTTCGAGTACAATCCTTTCGTTCTGAAGTGTTAAAGATCTATCAAGAAACTGGAACTTAACCTAGTCAAATTCCAGTTTAGGGGAGGATTATTGGGAATTATGCAAAGTAAGAATTATGCTGATGTTACTGCTGAAGAATCTGCTGAAGTGCAATATGATTCTGCTGAAGAAGCGAGTCTGCTGAAGCAGTAAAACTTGTAGATGGTTTCAGCTGATTTTATATTTCTACTAATATAGTTAATCAGTATTAGTTTGTTAGGATATGCATGAGCTATTTTAGGTAGTGACATGTATTTATTTTATATTATTGTTTATTTAGGGTTCCTTGTGTATAAAAGGAACTGTGGACTTTTGTATTAGATCATTCTTGAGAAAAACATTCCATGAAAACATCTTGAGAAGAGAGTTATAGAGATTGATCTGTGCTGAAAACAGTCAAGCTGCCTCACACAAACCGGCCACTTGTGAATGGCCGACCGTAAGAAGCTTTAAACCGCTTAAAACACAAATACAATGAAGATCAGAGAATATAATGAATTCCCGGGTCGTTAAGTCCCACGGAGACTCAATGGTGTGAAAACACTTGATCAGACGATAGAATGATCACTAAGGATAGTGATCGGAAAGGATTTGGATGGATAATTACACTACTGAAAAAGTTTATAAAATAAAGCGACTTAAATACAAATTAAGAAGATTAAAAAGATAAAAGATATTAAATAAATGCTATCACTATATTTAAAGTGATGAACGTTTAAAACTTAAAACTTACGTTTAAATAAAAATTACGTAAACGTACAAAATAAAAAGTGAAATCTAAGAAATAAAAGTCCTAAAAATATGAAAAATACATTTTTACAAACCTAATGATAAAAGAAAATTTATAGAAAAAAGAAAATTATTTTTATAACTACTTAATTAATTATTATTAATTAAAAACTATTTTTAACTATTTAATAATTACTTAAAATACAAGAAAATAGGAAATAAAGCTAGAAAAATAAAATTAAGACTTAGAAAACTCTAAAATATTAAAATAGACTTTTCAAAACTATTTCTGTATTTTTATGATTATTTTTGAATTTTCTAGGAATTAAAAACTATTTAAAACTAATTAAATTATTTAAAAATACAAATTTAACTAAGAAAAATATGGAAAAATATTTTTTTGTCTTTTTATATTTATCTAAACTTAAGAAAATTGAAAAATTATTTTTTTTGAGACTTTTCTTAATTATTTGTATTTAAAGCTAATTAAAAAGGCCTAAAAATCAATTTAAAATAAGAAAAATAGCAAACCAACTTGGAAAAATCTGAAAATTTCAGGAAAAGTCCTAAACAATATTAGGAAGCTAGGAAAATTGGAAAAACAGGAGCTTGTTTGTAGGAATAAGGAACTGATGGCATAAGTGCTTAAAAATAAGCACTTGAGATAAGCTAATGAGCACCAATAAGCACCAAGCGATAACTGAAGCAATAATATGCAAGAAGAACCAGAATACAACAAAAAACAACTACTTTAAACCTCTTGAATGCTGATAACCAAGTTTTGATGTATTGAAAGTTTAAGTTAAAAACAGTTTTGGGGCCTTAGTTGCGACCACAAAATAAGCACTTAATTAAGCTAGAAAGTAAAAAGCAAATGTTGGAGCCTCACCTAGACCTGGCCAGCTACTACTAATCCAAATACCAGACCATGATGAGCCCAAGTGAACTCATGTGAGACCTTGCCAAATCCCTGTGCGGACTCAGTGTTAACGGAGTCAGATGCCTGAGGGCACTTATGCCCAAATTGACAAGCCTGAATGAAGCTTCTACCAAATTCACAAAAATGTACTAAAATATAGATAAGTAACTAGACCAGTAGGACTATTTAAAACCACAAATTTCATTGAAATTGACTCAGAATTGAGCTCATGAAAAATCTTCCTATTTGGCTCAAAACTAAAATTTACACCATTTGACTTTTGATAAAAACATGGAAAGTTGACTTTTATGGATTTTGATCATGATTTATGAACTGAAAATGATGTGATAAGATAAAATAAAACTAAAGAAAGTAAGATCTATGAATTTAGAACATAAAACAAGCTTTTGAATTGTAAAAATTCCAACAGTAAGTATATTGAGACAGATTATAAGTGAGCTTGACTTTTATGAGTTGCAGACTCAATTTGAAGACAGATATGAGGGCATTGGAGTTGACCAAGCTTAAAGCATCAAGAGCTAAGCACTGACCAAGCCAAATGGACCAGTGAAACAACAGATCCAAACACTCAGAAAATGAGATAATAACTCACAAGAGTCCAGCTATGTTGCAGGCCAAAACCAAATCCAAACCTATGCTAACCTAATCTAAATTCAACCCAAATAAACCTCTGTGCACCCATTATCAGCTTCCATTCTAATTTGAGCTCCTGTTGACTTTTGTTGACTAAAATGGAAAATTATTTGAAACTGTAATATGAGCTTATACAAAGCTTACAAGGAGCTTAGATAAACTTAGTAAGGCTTCAAATAAGCCAATAACAACTTGGAACATAGAATTTGAACATGAAAAGCTATGTGATAAACTTGAAAATATAAACTTACATAAAAAACTTTAATTGACACTCAAAAGTAACTTACAAAGGTTTGTAAACTTGAAAGTGATACAATGAAACTGAAATTACACCATTTTAATTTAAACTAGGACAATAATCTAAAAAACGACATAAGTAAAATTTATAAAAACTAACTACTTCTTCATGCTTCTATCTCTTTTCTTTTATACCCCAACAGCTTCCTCTCTCTCTTCTGAATTAATCCCACCATTATTCCTGACCCTTGGATGAGCTTGGATTGATATTGGCCATCGATTGAATTTTGGCGCCAAAACGTGTTAGCCAGGTGTAGGGGTTGAGTGAAATGGGAGAATGAGCATTTAATGGTTTTTGTTGTTTAGATGAGGTGGAGGGGACATGGAGGGGATATGTTGAGGTGGAGGTGAGGGGGAGCTTGAGCTTGCAGAGAAGCAGTTGAGAAGGAAGACTAAAAGGGCGCCAAGTGGGTGTTTGTTTGACTGCCATTTGACCAAGGCAGTATTAATAAGCCAGGGGTCCAAAATGCAATATGACAGGGAGTCCAAAATTGAGTTGGCAGGGGTCACTTTGGGTTTAGATAGGGTCCAAAATGGGTTTAAAGGTTTAATAACTATAGGGACCATATGTGTAAAATCTGAAAATTGAGGGACCTATGCTGCCATTTAGAAAACTGCTCCAAGGACTAAAAGTGACAATCTTCAAAAGTACAGGGACTAAACTTGCCATTTTCAAACTTTCCAAGGACCATTTTTGACATTTTTCAAACTTGAGGGACCAAAGTTGTAATTTTGCAAATTTTACATTTCAAAGGGTTTGTTTTAACAACTTTTGAATCCCATGGACCTTAAATAACATTTTTCTTGATTTTGATATACCAGGGACTGTTTTTGACAACTTTTGAAACTTGGGGGACTAGAACTGCCATTTTTGCAAACTTTATACGTTTTTCATCTGATTTTGATTTTTTTGTATTTAAAACACATAAAACACTGATTTGTGATATTTTTATCATTTTAAAGCATTTCTGAGTGTTTTCAGATGATTTTGCAGTTTATATTGTACAAAAATGATGAGTATTTAGACCCTCATCAGAGATCCATAGAGGATCATTGTTTTATGAGAAAAACCTTGTTGGTAACTTTGATTGTGTTTTTATTATTCTTCCACTGTGCATATTCAATCATTGTTATTATACTCTAGTTGAGTCCGGATCTTGGATTCTACACCCCACCATATTATGAGCGTAGTGAAAGAAGAGCTAACTTGGAGGAAATGATTAACAAGTACCTTGTGGATTCGACCAAGAGACAGAAAGAGCAAGAAGATTGGCTAAAAAACTTCCAAGATAATACAAACAAAATCCTTTCTTGCCATGATGTATCACTAAAGAACTTGGAAACTATGATTGGGAAGCTTGGCGACGAGGTACAAAAGAGAAATGAAGCACAAAAGAACAAATCAACAGTATGTAAAGCCGTATTTTATGAAAATGACAAGTCCTCCGATGAGTCTAATAGAAACAATGATACTGAATGCAGAAGAGAGCTAAGCCGTAACCAAACATCAGAGTTACAGCATAACCAAGACACAAGAAATGACATGTCTACCAAGGTTGACGACTCTAAAAGGAAGAATCATTGGTGTAAGGCTATTGCAATTGACAATGGAGAGTGTTACAACTTATGGGCCTCTTGTGACCCTCGGAAGACCTGCAATGGAGGGGTTGATAAGGACAGGTTTAATGATGACATATACATATGGACTACACTTAACGATGAAGAAAGATTAGCCAAGTACTCGATTAACGAAGTGGAAGGACCATCTATCAAGCATTACAGCAGACCCTTACTAATCACAGAAGATGAGTTCACACAAGCATGGCCCACTTGCAACCCCTTTCGTGAGTATTGCAACGGAGGGGGCAATGTGAAGAACGAAGTTTGGCTATGTCCACATGAATCGGGAAGACATGACGTTGATTTTTGGGACCTATCATTCAGAGATTGGTACTCAGTAAGGTTCGGTGACGCAATAATTAATTCGGTCTTATTGAGAAATCTTGAGCTCAAATATGAAAAACATATTCTTCAAAGGAAGATTATTAAGCCTCTCAACGATATTCCTTCTTGCAACAACGATGAAGAAGGAACTCAAAGTCACTGGTTTGAGCAAATTAAAACCACTAATGGAAATGTTTGGGCTTCCTGCAACCCTTTTGATTATGAATGTGACGGGGGAAGCAGCATTGAGAGAGCTGAGGAAGACGAATTCCTATGGACCTCGTCTAATGACTCAGAAAGAACAGAATTTCCTTGGCCAGACGATTTAGGATTCGACAATTGGGTCAGAATAAAATACGGAAAAATAGAGGCGCTAACTAAGGAGAAAATCTGGAATGGGTGTATGAGTAAAGATCAACCAAACAAAGAAGTTCCAAATGTATAATCGGATAATGACATCGAGGATTCATCGAAGAAAGAAAAAGAGGAATGCAAACAAGTGCTACTGGAAAATTTACTCGACGATAAACCTCTTAAAGATACCGATTTCGATGATGATGATTTTAATTACCTCGAACTACAAGGTGAAGATGGATTCATTGAGCCCGATGATGAAGCACATGAAAAGAGAAGATACAAGCTACTTGGTATTCCGTACAAAATGCCGCCACCGATTATAGCCGAAAAGTATGAGTTCACTCGATACCACTTTGGGCCGGAGGAAAAATTTTGCAAAATTCGGAGGATCGAGACTAAAGAATACCTCCGCACTGCCACAAATGTCGCTTGGGTCAGACATAACTTAATGAAGGACATGGAGGAAGTTGACCAAGTCCAAAGGCCACCATAAAGCCCCAAGGCTCTGAGTCTAACTTAAAGACTCGTAAATAAAGAAAAGTTCTCTTTCGGGAGACAACCCGAATTATCCCTTTCTTTTGTTTTATTTCTATTTTTGTTGGGTTTTGTGTTTTTAACCATTTTTGCAAGAAACAAAGATAAATTGCTGCTGCAGCATGCTGATCTGACTATAGTTACGGCGTAACTCATTCTCATGGTTACGACGTAACAAACCCCTTGCAGCAGAATTTCGGATGCATTACCAATTACGGCTTAATTCCATCTCAGTGGTTACACCATAGCTACACTCTTGCAGCGTATGCCAGGTTTTGCCTAGTTACGGCGTAACTCCTTATAAGAGTTACGACGTAACTATCCTCTACATTACTTCTTTCATTTTAAACACAATAACCTTGTATTAGTATTTTAAATGAACTTTGTGGGTGTGTTCCCTGTAAACCCTCATGAGACTTCACTCGTCCACTTGGGACACCAAGTGGTTTTTAAGGCTTGTTGCATATGCTAAATGCAACCGTGATTCCTACGAAAGTGAGTTAGGTTTATTTTTCATTTTTTATTTTTTCTTTTTTGAATTATGCTTGTCGGTAGTGTGATTTCAGGGATTGGAGTTTGCTCGTGGATGCTTATACGAAGGCTCGACTCTTTTTCGTAGGCCTTCTTTCTTTTTGGAGCAAATTTCAGGGAAGTTATCGCTCTAATTCTACTTTTCTTTTCACCTTTATTTAACGCTTAGTACAAAGGGACTTTGTACAATTCAAGTGGGGGGGACGGGAGTAGAATTGTCTCTGGAACTTTATTTTGCCCTCGTTTTTCTAGTTTATTTTGAAAAATTATGCCATTTTTAAAATTTTGACGTGTTTTTCTTAACCTAACTAGATTAGACCTTAGCCGAGCACATACAACCCTTGATATTATATTTTGAGATTAGCCTTATCCGTTTCCAATATTTTACCCCAAATCCACCAAATTATGAGTGTCTTGGGTAGCTTGTAAACTTTAGAATTTGGCCTTTGCATCATTTCGAGACCATAGACGAGGTATGTTGAGTTAGCTCGATGTATTTGGACTTTTCAGTTTAAGAATGCAGTATTATAGGATTATCACCCAAATAGCCTGCCATTGTGTGTCTATCGATTAGTCACCTCGACTTCTCGACCCCCATGTGAAACCCTTTTGTTGCACTCACCTTTAGTGTAAGATACCCCTAGATACACCCATCTAAGCCATTCCTTTCATTTTGTTAACTCAATATATTGTTTCATTAAACCTATACACCTTAGCCTTCCTTATAGTCTTTATTTGGGATTGGGAAGTCATCATTTGCCTAAGTTCAAGGTTCAAGTAGAAAGGTTCGAGAATCACGCTTTCATCAACGACATATTCTTAAAGATCATTGAAGACCCCCCGAATTCCAATTTTTCATCTCAAGTGGGGGGATATTATGTTTAGTTGTTATGTTTATGTTGAAAAAAAAATGTTTCGAAAATAAAAGTTATGTTATTCAGTTTATTGTAAAGTGCGATGTTATAAGCACTATGTTATGAGCTTTATATAGATTTAGTATCGAGGAGGCCACCTCGGTCACATTTGAAGATTAGAGTTGGTAATTGCGCCAACAGTTGAAGAAAAAGGTAGTGTGTCCATCATGACGTCCTCTAATGACACATCTACCTAGTATTTCATGATCCGGTTTCTTAACTTCAAAGCTTGAACTTTGGGCGGACGGTAAGTGGTGACAACTTGGATATAGATTTAGACTATCTGCTTGATTTTTATTTTATTCCATTTATATATCCCATGTCTTATCCTACCCTTTAGTCATGAAGCGTGTCTAGGTGATGCAGCGAGCAATCTTTGGTGTCTTGGCCATGGATTTGGTCATGTATCATTGATTTTGTCCACTTCGCCGTGACATGTTAGTAATGACAAATCACCCATAACCTTGTCGTGTCAACCCATATTGCCTTCGAGAATTGTTTAGCCCTTAACTCTAGTAGTGGAGATTTGTGTAACCGTTAAGCTTATGATAGAATACATGCTATGACTGTGCGATTGAGTGATCACCCCGAAATTGACACTTAGAATAGTTCAGAGATTTGAGTGTTTCGTTCCTATTTCGTGAGGTGTTCGGCTTTGTTTTATTCTAGCATAAGGGATTTGCAAACTTATATTTTCCAGGTAATGGGAGATATCTTTTTAGAAATCTATCTAATAAGGTCTACTTGAGGGCAAGTAGAGTTCAAGTGGGGGGATATTTGATAACATCAAATTATCCTGAATATTAAGTGTCAATTTCCCCCTATAATGCTTGTAATTTATATCATTTATATGGATTTACGCTTGTTTTCCATTATATTCCACTTTCAGGTAAATTACGAGCATTGGAACTAAAGAGACGCGGAATTGGAGAATTATTAAATCTCTATCATAGTATTCTCACTTTGAAGAAGTTACGGCGTAACTCATCTCTCACACTACGCCGTAACTAAAGCGTGACTTAGAAAACCAACTTATCAGAAGATTACGGCATAACTCTCCTAAAAGATTATGACGTAACCATATTAGGTCAAATGAGGTTCCGCGCCGCTGATAATTACGCCGTAACTCTTGCATAAACTATGGCGTAACCAGGATATATTGAAGAATACGGCGTAACTCCTTCTAAGGTTACGCCGTAACCAGCAGATCTAGTGCAATTTACGAAGAATTAGATGATTACGGCGTAACTATTTTATTAGTTACGCCGTAACCAAGATCTGGCCTATAAATACCCCACGATTTCCAGCATTTCAAAGCATCCCATTTCACACACAACAATCAGAGAACGTGAGAAGAAGCCAAAGGCAGATCTAGAGGAGCATACATAGCTATCTCCAAGGGAGAAATCACTCCCCTACGACAAGCATTAGCATTTTATCTTTTCTTTACTTTCGATTCATGTATTTCGTAACATTAAACATTGAATTGATTTGTATGGTTAATATGAGAGGCTAAGCACCTCTTGGTGCTGGCCTAGTTATGATTCCTTAATTATTTTGTTTACGTTTACATTACTTCCGTATAATTATTTCTAAGTGTATGCATGCATAGTTTATTGGTAGCTACCCTTGTTTCGGTAATTTTGAATGGCGGTAGAGGATAGTTGCTTAGGAGATATGACCAACTGACCCTAAGTGAGTAGACTGAGATGGGAAGGGTAAGATATGACCAACTGACGACCCTTTCTACTTGTGCGATTTGACCAACTGATCACCAACCGTTTGGATGAACTTAAGAATTTGGGGGTGAGTGTTTAAGTTGCTAGCGCCCGGGCACTCACTATTATAAGTCTAGCATGTAGCGGAACTTAATGACTCGGCTTAGGGGTCCAGGAAAAACTGGACTTATGAGGGGACACCTGACTTCTCTAGTGGTGGCATCTTTGCTGATAGGTTAGGGCGAACTGACCAAATGATGTCCTCTCGATTTTGACCCCACCTGAAGTAATTGGAAGTAATTAGACGTAGACATTACTAGCTAGGATGAATAACTAGGTTAGCACCACTCTCCTCTATTGATTACACCTTTGCCTTTATTTGCTTTAATAGTTTATTAGTTAAATTGATATCAAAACCATCTTAAAATCTGTGACACCTAGACTTAATATTAATCCAACTCACATAGCTCTTGGGACGACATCGGTTTTACCGAATACTGCACTACACACGACCGGGTACACTGCCCGTTAGTGCATTAGGGTAGACCCTAAATATAACGAGACATTATAAATATTAAAACCTGATCTGTAAAACCTGCATCACCTCTTTATGATAGAATTATTTGCATTTCCTCATAAAATAAATTCCTAAGTATATGATATTGGATGTGGTATTCATATTTGCAATACACTGCAGGAACTTAGAGGTGCAAGGAAACTCGCCTATGGACAGCAATACCTGCACGTGGGTAATGGAGCACATGCAGTCGTTGAAGCTATAGGCACGTTTGATTTAGTTTTGCCTTCGGGCTTAGTACTGTCTTTGAACGATTTTTATTACGCACCTTCTATAATTAGGGGTGTTGTTTCTGTTTCCTTGTTAAAAGAAATTGGTTTTATTCATACATTTACTGATTATGGAATTTCGGTTTCTTTAAATGGTGTTTTTAACTTTAATGTTATTCCAGTAAATGGTGTGTTTGAGATTGATATGCATGATAATGTGATTGCTAAAAATACTTATGTTTTTAGCATTAATAATAAGGTAATCAAAACTGACTTGGATTCTTCATATCTTTGGCATTGTAGACTTGCTCATATAGGCAAGAAACGCATGCAAAAGCTGCAACGTGATGGGCTTTTGCAAAATATCAATGATTAATCATTTGATAAATGTGAGTCTTGCATATCTGGGAAGATGACCAAGAAACCTTTTGCAAATCGTTTAGAAAGGGCTTCTGATCTACTTTGTGTGATACATACTGACGTATGTGGACCACTAAGACATGTGTCAAAGAAGGGTGCTAGCTACTTCTTAATCTTTACGGATGATTTCAGTCGTTATGGTTATGTTTATTTGCTTAAGCATAAACATGAAGTCTTTGAAACATTTAAGGCTTTCAAGAATGAAGTAGAATTGCAACTAGGAAAGAAGATTAAAGCTCTTCAATCCGATAGATGTGGTGAATACCTAAGCCAAGAGTTTAAAGATTATTTTGCTGAGTGTGGGATTGTCCAGCAGATCACATCTCCATAAACTCCACAACAAAATGGTGTATCTGAGAGAAGAAATCGATTAATGTTTAATCTTACAACTCTTCCCTTATCCTTTTGGGATTATGCTTTAGAAACAGTTGTTCGCATTCTAAATATGGTTCCGACTAAGAAGGTTGGTAAGACTCCATATGAACTATGATATGGAAAAGCTCCCAACTTGTCTTACTTAAAGGTATGGGGTTGTAAGACATTTGTTAAATGTGACTCAGGTGATAAACTTCAACAAAGATCTGTTAAATGTACCTTCGTAGGATACCCAAAGGAAACAATGGATTACTATTTTTACTTTCCACCAAAAAACAAAGTGATTGTTGCTAGGTATGGAGATTTCCTTGAAAGGGATCTCATATCTCATGAATTCAGTGGGAGAGTTTATGATCTAGAAGATGATTATGAAGATATACCACCTTCTGAAAACACTAGCCAACCTCAAGTAGAACCTAAAAGTCTGAGTGTTCCACCTGAAGTTGAAGTTGTGCCCATTCGTAGGTGTGTAAGGACTATACATGCACTAGTACAAAAACGGGATTTGGTCACGATTGGTCGAAATGGAACGGCCACACATTCGCATATTTGTGTGGCTGAAGGTACAAAAATTCACAACATTTACTAATTAGTCACACATGAAAATTTTGATTGTGTGACCATTACAACTGTATCGCCACACAATTGAACATTGTGTGGCTAAAGGTATCTGGTGATTTTGTTTCAGATCATTTAGCCACATATGAATTTGGAACGCGTGACAAATACAAGTAACCTTGATGCGTTAGTCACATGAAGTAATTTTTTGTGTGTCTAAATCATAGAGTCAAGTTTTGCCACACATTATTTAAGGGTGACTGATATGTTTTTCCAACTCTTTAGCCACATCTGAAATTGGAACAAGTGACAAATGAAAAGTAAGGTTGAAGCATTAGTCACGATATACATATAAACAGTGACAAATATATGTCACACACTTGAACACCGTGACCAAAAGCCATATATGGTCACACTAAATGTTTTGTCACACATTCGTTAAGTGTAGCCAAAATCCAGTACATATGTTCACGTAAGTTAATATGTGTGTTTAAAGTTTAGTTTGTGTTAGCTTGCCAAAAGCTAATCTATAAAGTCACATTTGCTACTAACACCGTGACCAAATGCCATATATGGTCACGCTAAACGTTTTGTCACACATATTATTTAAGTGTAGCCAAAATCCAGTACATATGGTCACGTAACTTAATATGTGGCCATTGGATGATCAATAGTCACTCAAAATACACGTTTCATAACTTTAAACACCATATGGTCACACTTGTTAACACTTTTAGCCACTTTATGGTTAATTGTATAAGACTAAATACCCAAAACAAACATGCTTTGTGTGACTAAATGTTAGAAAAGGCCACACAAACATAAAATTCATGTGGCCATTGGATGATCAATAGTCACACAAAATACACCTTTCTTCACTTGAAACACCGTATGGTCACACTTATTAACACTTTTAGCCACTTTATGATTAATTGTATGTGACTAAATACCCAAAACAAACATGCTTTGTGCGACTAAATGTTACAAAAGGCCACACAAACATAAAATTCAAGTGGCCATTGGATGATCAATAGTCACACAAAAGACATATTTCTTCACCTTAAACACCATATGGTCACACTTTTGGCCACATTATGCTTAATTGTATGTGACTAAATAACCAAAAGAAACATGCTTTGTGTGACTAAATGTTAGAAATGGCCACACAAAAAGAAATTTGATGTGGCCATTGGATTATCAATAGTCACAAAAAAAACTATTATGTTTTTCATAAACAGAACTAACTACGAATACTAAATAGACTTAGCTTATGTCGCGGACTTAACCTTGTCTTGCAGCCTTAACCACAAAAACTAACCTACCAGACTTAACTTGGTACTGGCAGCTTTAACCACTAAAGTTTTCGTTTATAAGTATACCACAACACATATATATATATATATATATATATATATATATATATATATATATATATATATATATAAATATATATATATTTTTGTGCAAAGATGAACTTGTATTAATCAAGGAAACTTTGTAAAATGAAAAAATCAACACACACTGATATTCAATATCTGATATGACTGTTCTTATAAGTCTGATAACAAAAACAAACTGCCCATATCATACAACCATGGACAGATGACAACCAGCACAAAACCATCACAAAGAACACCTTTTAATGCACCACTATGAACCATACACTTCCGGATAGGGGCTATACCAAGTAGTTTACATTCCATCTCATGAATGGCTTCAACTACTTGGGAACACACACCTAAATGAAGCCAACCAAATCCTACACAATCCTAAAATCTGTTTATAAACATGTCTACCAATAACAATGATAACGCCGGAATTACGTTTTAACACATGCTAAATCTGGAATTATAAGAGTACGGGAAGACACCGAAGCTTGGTCGTCGATGACAAAGTCAACAAGATTGAATCTGACCATTTTGTTTCGTTCCCACTCACACTCCTCAACAATCTCTCTCCATATGGCGTTTATGGTAACGTGGTTCTTGCTTCTAGGCCTATCGCTGTGGTGTTGCAGATTCACGTTCACATGAAACTCCATGTCTTCCCGGTATCTCAGCAATGCGTTATAGTACTTCCACATGTGATATCGCTTCGTAAACTTATGTGGTATGTTCTGCATTAAAAAGAACAATGTAGTATGCTAATCAAAATTTGTCCATGTGTTGAAGCATATATTAGTTTTTGCGAAAGCAGATAATGACTGAAATGGTCCGATTTGTATCATTACTTACCAAACAACTCATGTCCGTGACATATGCAAGGATGGGCGCGTAAAAACAATCCCTTTCACTTTCATGCTCGTACATTCCATGCACATATGTGTTTCATACGCTCATCTGCAATTGGAATTTAATAAAAATGGTAATTAATAATTTAAAAGCTATTATATGGAAAGGTTTATTTTTAAAATAAAATCATAGATTATGTCTACACTTTGATCAACATACCTTCATCTACGGGTTTCTCATGAACGGTCTTGTACGATTCAGCTCCATACGTTGCACAAGTTCAGAACGCATCATCAATCCATTTTCAGAAATGGCATCGGGAAAGAGTATGGTTTAGGAGATTTGTGAAAACCACTCTTGTTCCAAAGAAACGGTTTTCATCGTGAACCAATACATTCCATCCGTGCCCACCAAACTCATGCACGTTTCTGTTTTCCTCCAGTATTTCAATTTGACGGTGAGTGATAGCTGCTACGGGCACGCCAGCAACAAGAACGTCAAATTGGTTATTGTCGGTATTGTCCCGGAAATTGCAAGGAATGACCTACGTAACAGTTTAGTTTAAAGAAAACATTAGAGGGTCAAACAATTAAAATAATCCCCATTTTCAACAAACTTATACAATGTATTGATTAACATTTTTTTCTTACCAGAGGTTGTGCAGGATATTCATCTAACGTAACCAGGAACCTACGTTGTCAGTAACCTAGAAGAGCCAGATCGTATCCAGGGCATTCGTGGCCTGCATCGTTGTACCCTGTTACATAATAATAGTCTTCTTCCTGACGAATGAAATGGAATGTGGCCACATTGATGTATTGTCTTTGATGAATAAAAGCTTGCCACTCGGACCCTTGCAAAGTAATGCGACCACGAACCAATTTCCAGTAAACCTTATGTTTGGTTCCCCTATTGTCGATTAGGTATATCCAGCGCTTATTAGGGTACAGTGTTTGATAAACAAAGCAGGAAGCATCTTAAATTTAAAAAATAAGCACGTATATCAATTTGATGGTTACATTGATAAATTTATAACCTTAAGTAAGCATTTTAAGTACAACTTACCTGCAATGTCCTAATGTTTGTGCGGTTTGCCTCCACCAACAATTGGATGCTCATTCTATTTTAAAACCACAATCGTCTTAATGGTCAATAAGGTTATCACATATGCATAACATTCAACTAATACAAGTCTTAGATGATCAATACATCTTTATCATTAAGGTGTCACACAAAAAATGATTGAAGATGTACTACTACATATTTAACTATGTTTTAAAAATCAATAATCATATAGTCCTTTTAGAGTAAAAATCTGTATTTTTTTTACATTTAATCATCTTACCCCATACGTTTGTTAAAATCTAGTAAGAAATCCATAATCTACCCAACATACCATACGCCATTGCTTCATCCAATGTTTAAACCTAAGCTCAGATAATTAATTACATAAGGTGTAGTGCTTTACCAAATCATATAAAAGCTATACTAACCTAGATTAAACATATGTTTACAAGTTGTCTAATTAGCTATTTAACAAATAGCTGCTACGTTTTCCACAATCCACATATATCCATGATTTTTTTTATTCAAATCATCCTATATTTACATGTCACACAATATTCTAAAGAATCAAATCGCATATAGTTCTAATAAAACGACTGTTACATTATGATCAAAGGATACTATATTCTTTAGGATATGTTAAACATTGCAAAAAAAAATACCAAACATGCATTTGTATCCATCAACATATCAGAAACATGCATATCAATCACTTGTTGATGCGGTTGTTGTGTTGAAGAAGATAGACTTGAATATTTTGCTTTGACTATGTGATTAAGTGTAGCCGTAATATATCACGGTTCTCAAAACTGCAATGATTACTACTAGCATTAATTAAGGGAAGGATTTTTTGTTTTATTTTTTTAGCTTGTATTATGGGAGCATTGCATATATACCCACTAAAACTCAAAAAGTTGCATATTTCTCCATAATACAAGTTTTTAATGCATGATGTACAATGCAACTTAAGCATGTTTTGGGTATATATGCAAATATGTAAGTTTTAGTGGAACAATTACGTACCAAAACGGTACATTTGAAAAAGTAAGCAACTATTTTATGACTTAAACCCTTGATTATATACATACAAAATATTTGGTAGAACCACTTTAAAAATTAAGTACCTTAACATACAAATAAATAATATTACATTTACATACGCGATGTCGTAACTTCTCGCAAATAAATACATATGTCGAATACAATATTGGTTAATCGAATATACAATGTAGCTATTGAATCACTGCCAGTGCATCAACGTTTGCAATGTTTTTGTACGATGTTTCCTGTCCTTGAATGTCACGTTCACTGTGATGATAAAAAACCTGTGGAATCCAAGTAACAAAAAAAGTTAAACGTTGTAATAAAGTATATAATTGTAGGTACTTTTTAAATAAGAAACATACTATTTAATAACTTAGCACTACCAGTATTAACTTAGCACTGCAAGTATTAACTTAGCACTTCCAGTATTAACTTAGCTCTGCCAATATTAACTTAGCACTACCTGTATGCAAATAGTAATAAATTTGGCTTTTACTTGCATGCTATTTGTGTTAGATACCTTCCAAGCGAATCAATATGAAATCTGCAGAAACAGTAGTGATTATGTGTATTTTGTTTTCATGCAAATGGTAGTCAATGTGTAATTATATGTTATACATGTGCCTATCACTATGCAAAACATATAGCCTACTTTTCCTATTTAAGAGGGTCTACAACTATGCAAAACATATAGCCTTACTTTTCATAACTTGTAATAAAGAAGGAAGAAAACACAATGTCTAGAAACCCTAAGTGTGATCGACTTAGAGCGAAGCCAATTCGAATAACTGGTCGAGATGCTAGTGTTGTAATCGTAGCCAAGCTACAGGTCAGGACATTCACATGTCACAACAAATGAATGTCCTATGCGCTAGCTTGGTGAGTGTTACTCGTGAGAGGCTTACTTTTATTCAAGAGTTAGAAACAGTTGGGAACATTTATGCCCAGAAAACTGCAGAATATCTAAGAGAAATTCAGGCAAGAGATGAAGAAAATCTCATGCAAATGAGCATTTTGGTAGCTGGATTGGAGCTAAATTTTCGCAATCATGATGTGTTCATTCAGAAACTTAAGGGCTTAATGGATTGGTAAGTGTGTTTGCATAGCTGGGGAAGCTGTTGTTGGTCATGATGTCTTGTTTATGTTGGTCTTTGGATTTGCGTTATGTACTTGTCTTGAATTTTATTTTGAATGTTGTTGTAATATTTGGTTTTAGCCTTTGGCTGGTGGTTGTAAGATATTTTATCAAATAAAAGCCAGTGTTTGTGTTAACTAATTTTACGATGCTTACCTTTTACTGTGTTTGCATTCCGTGATCCATCCGAAACAACATCCTCATCAATAGTTCAGGATTAATCTGTTGAAATGCCTCCTTTTATGGAGTCTGTTTACCTTTGCAATTAAAGCGGATGAGTAACATTTCCATATACGAATCTAAATTTTCAAAGCAACTTTGTGGCACTTTCAATCAAAGTATTATTATTCGATGTCAAATTCCAGCCCATTGTACTACGACTATATACACAGATGCTTAACATCTTTGAGCCAATCATGATTCATTGGGACGGGTGTATGATAAGGACCAATGATTATATATAGCTTCTAACAGAAACTATATATACACGTGACCAACGGACACCACCACAATGAAACATGATTGACCTGAAGAAATTTACCAACTTCATTAAAGTACAAGGTTGTGATAATATTATGCATATAAAATAAAACGGTCACAAACATGCGACATAATCGTCTATACACTTTATGAATTCAAATTCACAAATTAATTGAATTTGTCAAGATATGGGCAATCTCAAGTTTAAAACTACCCGTCATAATTGATCAAAGCATTGATGGTCATGGTAAGCTTAACATACAGATAATCCATTAGTCACAAAATACAGGCTATCCAGGCAAATCAAACAATTTTGACTCATTTTTTGCACATAATAGTGAGGCTCAGATCTGTATAAATCAATAGTTTCAAAATATAGAATTGCCACGCCAAGACACGGAAAATCGCATCATTTGATTGATATCATCACAGCCTCTATCAAAGTAAGACACCTATGTTATAAGCAAGCAAGTGGAGACAGCTTAGTACTTTGAGCGTCCACTCGAAATCCCATTGCCATGTCTACGCAATGGCTACAAAGATTTGCACCAAACCTATTGCTATGACGGTGACATAGGAATGGGTTTTCGAGGGGAAGCTCAAAGTACCAAAGGTGTGCCGAATAAATAATTATCTATTCTACAAAAAGAAACACAATCAAACCCTTTCTGAGATCCCCTACTGGTCCTTTTGTCGTTTCAACTCCATTTGTGCAATTGCCTGCACCAGGAAAATTGCTAGATTGTTGAAAAAACAAAAGGAACAGTATGGGAACTTAGAAAGGGTTTGAATGTTGAAAAAATAAAAGTTAAATGTCAATATGTTATAAGAAAGCAAGTGGAGACAGCTTATTACTTTGAACGTCCACTGAATCCCATTGCCATGTCTACGAAATGGCTGCAAAGATTTGCACCAAACCTTTTGCTATGACAGTGACATAGGAATGGTTTTTCGAGGGGAAGCTCAAAGTACCAAGTGTAAATAATTATCGATTCTACGAAAGTGTATGTGTTGAATGGGATAATGAAGGAGTGTGGCCTGCCATGAACAATACACACTATATCATTATCGCAATCAACACACCTCATAAAAAAGAAACACAATCAAACCCTTTCTGAGATCCCCTACTGGTCCTTTTGTCGTTTCAACTCCCTTTGTGCAATTTCCTGCACCAGGAAAATTGCTAGATTGTTGAAAAAACAAAAGGAACAGTATGGGATCTCAGAAGGGTTTGATTGTGTTTTTAAGATCATAAAAAAGTGTTTTCCTAAAAAAGAAGCATAGTTAACCCTTCTGAGTCCCCATACATTAACATTTAACTATGCTTTTTATATTTACTAAACTGCATACCTTATTGACTATTATGTGATCACAACAACAAACCCAATCCCGCCAGTAAGGTGGTATGGGGAGGTAAAATGTAGACACATCCTACCCCTACACCAGGGTAAACCCGTGGGTAGAGTGACTGCTTCCAACAAGACCTCCGGAAAGTGCATGTGTGCTAGTGCGAAAGGATAGAGAAAGCATACGACAAAAACAAAAGGCAATAGCGTAGTAAAAGGAAAGCAAGCAAACAAGCAAATAGGGCATACAGGAAAAAGAAACACGCACAAGCACCAAAAGACCGAACGCAGGGAGCAAGACAAAGCAGGCAAACCTAAGGGAGCAACAACAGAGCAACGCAAACCACGCACGGGGCCTAAGACTACGGCAAAGCAAAAAGAGGCCACAAAACAAAACACGCAAGGAGGCAAAAGGGGACACCTAAAAGCCAACCTAGCACCACTACCCGCAAATCCTAATTCTATCCCTCCACCCCTTCCTATCTGAGATCATGTCCTCGGTCAAACGAAGCTCCATCATGTCAAGCTTAAGTCTATCCTCCCACCGAAATTTGCTCCGCTGCCTCATTGACGAATAATCTCATTCTTCGTGTCTACTAATCTCATTCTCCGCGTCTCATTCTTCACGTACCCATACTGCATGTATAACACGTAATCGTTATTACCTCAACTAATGATCCATAAATCATCAAACAACTACTTTTCCTATGCAAATGACTAATACCCTGACTAACATCCTAAACTAACATAACACAATATCATCTATAAATCAATAAACATCCTAAACTAACAAACTAGCCATAAATTATAACATTTATACCTGAGATATTAGGCTCAATCGGAAGAGAATCAAGCCCTTTATAATAGCCCTCAAGAGTATTTCATTGACTAACATTTATTTTGATTGATTTTTGCGTTTGATTGAAAACCCTAAATCTGCTATTAATTAGAATCTAACTGTGTGTTTTGACCGAGTGTAAGAGAGATAAATGTGTGAAATACTGAAAGTCAAACACACACTACTTGACCATTTTCTAATAAAAGTAAATAAATAAATAAAACTAACTTATTTCTTCAAGTTAATAAAGCATTAAAACCTAAAATTAACCATTGTACTGATCATTGATCATTGATCATTTATATATAATTACAGTTATAATTATATAAACAAAGTAGCAGTCAATAGCAAGCATACATACAACCATCAACTATACATCATCAAAACACAAAAAAAAACTTCCAAAGCTTCCTATTCTCCATCTTCAGACTCATCAACTTCATCCAAATCTTCCAAGAACTCCTCCTTCTCCGACAGACTCCGACGACATAGCACCAAAAGCTGAGCCAGAAAATGATCAAATTAGATAAGTAAAAATGCATTATACGATAAAAGTAGTGCAATAATATAGTTAATACTTGTACATTTTTATGAATGGTTTGTTAAAACTTACATGTATATTATACGCGGTTCGGTTCGGGTAACCACCGATAACTAAAAGTAAAAACCGAAACCGAACCGTGATAAGCGGGTTTTTCTGTTTCGGGTTTTCTCGGTTTTAGTTTCTTCGGTTATCGGTTTTTAGCGGTTTCGGATTGACCGGATCGGCTCGGTTCGTCGGTTTCTCGGGGTTTTTGAACACCCCTACTATATACACAGTTTAAATTTAAATTAATGACTAAACATGTCTAAAAGGTTTATTATCTCAACTTCTTAAAATTTATGTCAACTGCAATACATCGAACAAAATCAAAGTTAGTCATCTTTACAATGTAGCACATTGACCAAAATCAAAGTTAGTCATCATTACTATGTAGTCATCTACAGTAGAACTGAAGAAGACTAATCTTGCTTTATAGACACTACAACTTTGGCAAACAATGAATCCGGTGGTTATTAATTTGCGAACCATGCAAATTTGCATAATAAAACCCACGTAAACATTACCTGACAAGGTTACAACAACATTACGCAACAAGAATTTACCTCCGACCTATTGCGTAATCAAAATTACTACCGCAAAGACCATGACGATAACAACTCAACAAGAATTTACCTCCGACCTATTGCGTAATCAAAATTACTACACGTTTTTGTCTGTTTTAATACATTTTCGTACGTCTTTGTCCCCATTAATCTGTTTTATACGTTTCCGTTTTTGTTTACAGGTTTTCGTCCGTGTTTACACGTTTTCGCTAGTTTTTTCATGTTTCTGTCCGTTTGAATACGTTTTCATATGTTTTACATATTAACGTACATTTTCAAACGTTTTATACATTTTATATGTTTTACATATGTTTTCATCAAATTTACCCCGTTTTCATCCGTTTTTACCCATTTTCGTATGTTTTTAAGAATTTTTCAACCGTTTTCAAAGGTTTTCTTACACTTGTACACAGATTCGTACGTTTATACACGTTTTCTTCTATTTTAATACGTTTTGGTCCGTTTTCTTACGTCTTTGTCCCTTTTAATCGGTTTTTTTACGTTTCCGTTTTTGTTTACTGGTTTTCGTCCGTGTTTGCACGTTTTCGCTGGTTTTTTCATCTTTTAGTCCGTTTGTATAACTTTTTACACACATTCGGCCGATTCCAGCTGTTTTGCACGTTTTCGTCCGATTTACCTCGTTTTCATCCGCTTTTACCCATTTTCGTATGTTTATAAGAATTTTTCAACCGTTTCATAGGTTTTCTTACTCTTTTACACAGATTCGTACATTTATACACGTTTTCGTCTGTTTTAATACGTTTTCGTCTGTTTTCTTAAGTCTTTGTCCCTTTTAATCGGTTTTTATACATTCCCGTTTTTGTTTACAGGTTTTCGTCCGAGTTTGCACGTTTTCGCTGGTTTTTTCATCTTTTAGTCCGTTTGTATAAGTTTTTACACACATTCGGCCGTTTCCAGCTGTTTTGCACGTTTTCGTCCCATTTACCCCGTTTTCATCCGTTTTTACCCATTTTCGTATGTTTTTAAGAATTTTTCAACCGTTTTCATAGGTTTTCTTACACTTTTACACAGATTCGTACGTTTATACACGTTTTCGTCTGTTTTAATACGTTTTCATCTGTTTTCTTACGTCTTTGTCCCTTTTAATCGGTTTTTATACGTTTCCGTTTTTGTTTACATGTTTTCGTCCGTGTCTGCACGTTTTCGCTGGTTTTTTCATCTTTTACTCCGTTTGTATAAGTTTTTACACACATTCGTCCGTTTCCAGCTGTTTTGCACGTTTTCGTCCCATTTACTTAAACATTATGTTTGTAGGTTGCTAATTATGGAAGCCATGGCTTAAAATCTAAATAATTTTGTGTCAACTCAAGAAGCGAACTTAATTATCCATTTTCGGTTTAAAACCATATGTGTCAACCCAAGAATCGAGCTTAATTTCGGGTCAACCCAAGAAGCGAACTTAATTCATAATCGGTTTTTGGTTCGCTTTGGTTTTATTATAGTTCGGTTCGTTTCGGTTTTCGTGTTGACCAAAATAAAAATATAACCGATTTAACGAAACAAAACCCGATAACCGAACGGATCAACACCCCTAATTTATAGTCATAGTTTAAAAGAAAGAGGACTTAGTTTGCCGTTTTTAAACATTAGGTCCTTAGAGATTGGTGGATCTTAGGGATGACAGGGAGGCTGCGAGGTCTAAGCTGCAGGGGTTGAATGATCTCATTACTCAATCTTAGGAGGAAATCGATACCAAGGAAGAACAAATTCAGGCGATGAATGGTTGAAGGGTTTCTCGCTATGGAATGGGATGTTTTCTTTTGCTCTAGTGTCATCTGTTTATGTCTAATGTCTGATGTCTAATGTCTTGGTTTAATGGGATGGTATGTAGATATATTAACAATGGAATACGTATGGATCTTTTGATGGTTTATCCATACGAATGCTAAATATGTTTGTTAATATAAGTAATGTGTTTGCTAGTTTGTTTCATCTTTTTTTTCATGTTGTTTTGAATTTAGGAATTGGTTGTGGTTTTTAAGTTCATATTCGCACTTGTAGAATGTATTATTGTAGGATTAGGATGACAATTTTTAGATTGTTGTCAATTTTTTTATGACTGATTATGAGGTTTAGAACTGGAGGCGTTTGTTCATGACAATTATTTTTGATTGAACCACTAGATTTAGGGTGTTTTTGTTGTTGTTTTTGCTTTAAGTTAATTGCATTTACATGTTTTCTTGATTTTTTTTGACTGCTTGAGGATATTAGAGCCTATCTAATTGCTTATAAATAGCTTATTTATAGGCTTAAAGTAAGGTCTTAGGGCTGTTTGATGTATCAGCAGTTCTTGGTTTGATTTGCCTATTTTTGTGCTTAATTGTTTATCTAGAACTGCTTATTAGTTACAGTTGCTTAATTAGTTGCTTTAAGTCCATTTTTAGCTTTTGATTGTTCATTTGTATGCGCCATGTGGTGATTTTAGTGTATCTGCAGTTATATGTGTCTTTGAGACAGCTGGTTTGAAGTAATATGGGTGTTTGGGACTGTGGGTAAGCACCATTTCTGTCAGGGGTGTTTTTGGTTTAAAAAATTATTTGATTTTTCAAAAATTAGATTTTCTAATTCATATTTAAATTGCAGCCAAAAATTAAATATTTAAATGCTATATTATAAATTTGGAGCCACATTTTAAAATTATCAAATTTGGAGCCAAATTTTTGTCAAAAATTTTAAAATTACTTTGGAAATTATGGTTTCCTTAATTGAAAAACTGCCCCATCATTAGCCCTATTTTTACTCTAATAAATCAGCCTTCAAGCAAAACAACCAGAACTTCAATTTTTACACCATTATTTACCAATTAAGTTTACCAATTTTCTTTAACACATTACTTTTGACGAATCATGGCAACGCAAATCAATTATCCAGATGATTTGGTTTATTCTGATCGTGAAAATGAAAACACTTTAGAATATGAATCAGAGACGTATGCAGATGAGGGTGAGGATCTTTGGAAACAACCATTCAAATGCGAATGTTGTTAAGAGGGGCATAACTAGGTTAGCTAAGTTTCGCAGGGAATATGGAAAAATAGACGGAATAAATGTCAGTGTAACCTTCGATGCACTGGATAGGTTATCGAGGAAAAACAGAGCATTGTTTTCGAGGTTTTTGGGTGATTTGGTTCGTGAGCATATAGGTGTCAGGATTCTAACCTTGAGGAAGGTTGATTCAGAAGCAAGAGATAAAATGTGGGACGAAATCACGGTACACATATACTTTTTTTTTAACTAGTAGTGGCTTGGCTGTCGTAGATACAAGGTGTTAATAAGTTTATCTCTGCATTTACAGTATGTGCAACTAATTAACAACAATTTGTTAATCTTTGCAGCGATATTTTGATGTTGACTTGACGGTCAGAAAGCTGATAATGAATCATCTTGGTCAACTTCTAAGGAATTTCAGAATGAAATTGATACAAAACTACATATTGCCCAACCAAAATACCATTTCAAAACTAAATGAAGTCCCGGCAAAGTATAGTGCAATTATAAAAGCCGAAGATTGGGTTAATTTTGTAAACTACACAGCCAACGAGGAATACAAGGTGTTAATTATTCATTTTATTCAAGTTCAAATATCTTTCACCTTTTCATATGTTTCCATATGTATTAGTTGTATACTATCAGCATTACTACATCTAAACGCCGTATGATTTTGTGTTGCAAGGTGAGATCAGCAAAAGCTAAAGTGTCGCGTTCCAAGTCTGTTTATGATCATACAATGGGACGAGGTGGATACGCCCGTATGATAGAAAAAATGGTAACAGTAAACATTTGCAAATTTGCATTTAATAGCATCATACTTTCGTTTATATTCGTTTATCTTACATTTGTATGTATTTGATGTTTATAAGATCGAGAGTAAAGAAATTGAACCAGATGAAGAACCACCGCGTGGTACGCTGTGGTTGAAAGGAAGGGTGAAAAAAGACGGAGAATATCACGATGATGATATCAGATCAGTGGGAGAAAAATTTGTAAGTTTGACTGCAAATTTTTATATTATGTTTGTTTAGTTATAAGTTAATACTGCTACTGTATTACTTAAAACTGTTAGTTATAAGTTAATATAGGTAGTGTTTTAGTTAATACTTTTAGTTAATACTGCTACTGTATTACTTAAAACTGTTAGTTATAAGTTAATACAGGTAGTGTTTTAGTTACAAGTTAATACTGGTAGAATTAAATAACCTATTTCCCATATTGTGTGTGCAGAAAGAAATGGACGACAAGATCAAACAAGGAATCTTGAAGCTTGATCATGGCACTGATGCCATGACAGTTGTATTAGGTAAGGAAAAGGGAGGATATGCGAGAGGAGTGGGAGGTGGAGTAACCTACAAGAGGTATTGTGATCTGCCTCGAATCGCACAAGCATCGATGAAAGAGTGGTGTTACTTCAAAGTGAACTTGATGATGAGAGGCGCCAACGTCAAGAAAAAGAGGCGGTAATACAAGATTTGATGAAACAATTGGTCGCACAAAGGGGCTGATTGCAGTCAACTTCAACTCCATTGACACAAACGGAAGTAAGACATAAGAAAGTAACATTCCATCTTTTTTTTTACCCTTTTAAATACTGCTGCAGTCTTCTTAAACAATTTATATTTCAGGTGTCTCCGGTGAACACTAATCTTTTAAATAGCAGTGCTGATGAGGATGCCGGAACACGTGTTGCTGGACGTGAGAAAATTGCGAGCATTGAGAAGTCTAATGGACTTGCAACTTTGGAAAAGGAAATGAAAATAAGTGTAAGTAATAAATCATCCCCCTGGTATTTTTGAATTCTACATACATGTATTATTTACCGTGTATTATATATATAGGAAATTGTTAAATCTGTCGCATCTAAGAAATCGACTAGATCAAAATGAAAGGATTCTTCGCGTCAACTTTCTGAATCACAAGAAAATGAGTCTCCATTAATAGTACTACCACAAGTATGTATTTAAACATTTTCATATGTTCTTTAGTTTAATTAATTACTGATACATATATACATGCAACAAATTATCTATTTAGGTAATTAAGTGCGGATGTGGCACTTAAAGAAATCAACTATTATTGCGGAGGGTACCGTGTACAAAACTAATGGAAAACAAATGCTTCATAACAAACCACTCCCAAAGGATTGCTACAGAGTGTCTATTGAAAAATCTTTAGTGGATGCAGGATGCATACCGGATGTAGGAAGTAACGGTTTCAAAACAGTTAAGGATGCAGTAGGTGGTTTTATGCATGGCCAAAGGATCAAGTGGTTTTCGATGAAAAGGTACATAGATGCATGTGTTTTATAAACCTACATATATCATTCTTCATATTTAATTCAGTGTTTGATACACCCGGATTTTGTTTCCTACAGGTAACACCACCAAGTACCATAAAACTGATTGGTGAGAACAGAACTGCACCTAAATTACAAACGAAGCGTTACGTCTCTAGTGATGCCATGCAAAAGGAAGCTAAGAAGATCAAGAGTCAGAAGTCGTTAAATTATTGAGAATTTTATTATGTACGACATTACAATTTTATATACATTCCAATTTTATTGTATTTGAATATATTTTGAAAATATTTTTATATATTTGAATTTGTTTTGATATATATTGATTTCTTATATGTGACTAAAAGATTCATATAGTCACAATTATTAACACTTTTTTGTCACAATTTGCTTAATTCGATGCGTGACTAAATGTTAGAAAGGGCCACACAAACATAAAACTAATGTGGCCATTGGATGAGCAATAGTCACACAAAACACACATTTCATCACTTTAAACACCATATGGTCACACTTATTAACACTTTTGGCCACTTTATGCTTAATTTGTATGTGACTAAATACCCAAAAGAAACATGCTTTGTGTGACTAAATGTTAGAAAAGGCCACACAAAAATAAAATTAATGTGGCCATTCGATGAGCAATAGTCACACAAAACACACATTTCTTCACTTAAAACACCATATGGTCACACTTATTAACACTTTTAGCCACTTTATGCTTAATTTGTATGTGACTAAATACCCAAAAGAAACATGCTTTGTGTGACTAAATGTTAGAAAAGGCCACACAAACATAAAATAAATGTGGCCATTGGATGATCAATAGTCACACAAAACACACATTTCTTCACTAAAAACACCATATGGTCACACTTATTAACACTTTTGGCCACTTTATGATTAAGTATGTGACTAAATACCCAAAACAAATATGCTTTGTGTGACTAAATGTTAGAAAAGGCCACAGAAACATAAAATTAATGTGGCCATTGGATGATCAATAGTCACACAAAACACACATTTCTTCACTTAAAACACCATATGGTCACACTTATTAACACTTTTGGCCACTTTATGCTTAATTGTATGTGACTAAATACCCAAAACAAACATGCTTTGTGTGACTAAATGTTAGAAAAGGCCACACAAACATAAAATTAATGTGGCCATTGGATGATCAATAGTCACACAAAACACACATTTCTTCTCTTAAAACACCATATGGTCACACTTATTAACACTTTTGGCCACTTTATGATTAATTGTATGTGACTAAATACCCAAAACAAACATGCTTTGTGTGACTAAATGTTAGAAAAGGCCACACAAACATAAAATTCAAGTGGCCATTGGATGATCAATAATCACACAAAACACACATTTCTTCACTTTAAACACCATATGGTCACACTTATTAACACTTTTAGCCACTTTATGGTTAATTGTATGTGACTAAATACCCAAAACAAACATGATTTGTGTGACTAAATGTTAGAAAAGGCCACACAAACATAAAATTCATGTGGCCATTGGATGAGAAATAGTCACACAAAACACACATTTCTTCACTTAAAACACCATATGGTCACACTTATTAACACTTTTGGCCACTTTATGATTAATTGTATGTGACTAAATACCCAAAAGAAACGTGCTTTGTGTGACTAAATGTTAGAAAAGGCCACACAAACATAAAATTCAAGTGGCCATTGGATGATCAATAATCACACAAAACACACATTTTTTCACTTTAAACACCATATGGTCACACTTATTAACACTTTTAGCCACTTTATGGTTAATTGTATGTGACTAAATACCCAAAACAAACATGATTTGTGTGACTAAATGTTAGAAAAGGCCACACAAACATAAAATTCATGTGGCCATTGGATGATCAATAGTCACCCAAAATACACGTTTCTTCACTTTAAACACCATATGGTCTCACTTATTAACACGTTTGGCCACTTTATGATTAATTGTATGTGACTAAATACACAAAACAAACATGCTTTGTGTGACTAAATGTTACAAAAGGCCACACAAACATAAAATTCAAGTGGCCATTGGATGATCAATAGTCACATAAAAGACATATTTCTTCACCTTAAACAACATATGGTCACACTTATTAACACTTTTGGCAACTTTATGCTTAATTGTATGTGACTAAATACCCAAAAGAAACATGCTTTGTGTGACTATACAGTGTTTATGGTCACTAATACAGATTAATCCAACAAAATTTGTACCTAATTAGTCACACATGTTACGGTTTTGGTTACTCTTTTGCAATAGAGACTAAAAAAAAGTCAAACACGTGACCATAGAGTACCTATGGTCGCGGCACCTTTAGTCACACACGGCCGAAAAATCATGTGTGACTATATGTATATCGTCACACATATTCGGTGTGGCCAAATCCACTTTTTGTTCTAGTGATGCTCCTGAACGTCTATGTCTTAACATAGAAGTTGAGGAAAATATGTTAGGGGAGCTTGGTGAACCTGCTAACTATAAGGCTGCCATGACTGATCCTGAAAAGGACAAATGGAAAGTCACAATGAATGGGGAAATGCAATCCATGAGAGATAACAAAGTCTGGATTGTAGTCTCCCAATGCTAAAGTCGTTGGAAGTACGTGGCTCTTCAAGAAGAAAACTGACATGGATGGCTATGTACACACCTATAAAGCTCGTTTGGTAGCAAAAGGTTTTACTCAAACTTTTGGGGTTGACTACGAGGAGACTTTCACTAATACAAAAAAAGTCACGGAGACCGGTTAGAATGGTTAATGGGGAGTGGTTTTTTAACCAGTCTCTGTGAGGGGGTATCTCTATGACCGAAACACATAAAAACCGATTTCGTAACCGATCTCCATTAGAAACATAAAGACCGGTTTTATGCTAACAAACGGTCTTTATTTTAGAGTAAACCACATGTTTGTATTTGTGTGGAAAGAACATTGAGACGAGTGTCTGATAAAAAACCGGTCCCTATAAAATGTTTCAAATTTTTTTAGCTGTTTGGGATTGCTTATTGAAACTGCGGTTTATTTAGCTTGTTTAGGATTGCTTTTTGAGACTGTTTATAAACAAAATTGTTTGTGATTTCTTATTAAATATGCTTATAAGGGTTGTTTGTGACTGCTTATTGAAATTGCTTATCATAAGCAATTTAATAAGCAGTACCAAACAACCCTATATGCAGCTAATTCAATAAGCAATCACAAATAGCCTCTATAAGCAGTTAATTCAAAAAGCAATTCCAAATAACCCTGTAATCAGTTACTTCAATAAGCAATCCCAAACAGCCTTGTAAGCAATTACTTCAATAAGTAATCCCCTACAGCCCTATAAGAAGATAATTCAAAGAGGAATGCAAATCATCCCTCATAATCATTTAATAGAATAAGCAATTCCGAGCAACCCCTATAAGCAATTAACTCAAAAAAAAATCCCAAACACAACTATAAGCATTTGATTCAATAAGCAATTCCAAACAGTCCTTGTGAATCACGTATCTAGAGTAATATTCAAATCCGCCCAACCAAAAAATATCATTAACAAGACAGCCCCAAAAATTGAATTCGATATTGACTTGACACGAGGTATAGGAGTAGGGAAGATAGATACTATCAGAAGATCGAGTGCTGAAAGTGGCACCACACGCTCCCTCTGCCGCTGTGAATATTTCACACGTGTACGGACTGTTGCACAAGTTCCTGAGTCATTTAAGAACAAGGAACCCATTAAAACAGTCGTTAGTAAATATCATTAAAACAATCACATAAATAAATACGTCCGCAAGCGTTTATTTATTGAACAAGGTTGAGTCATATCAACATACCATTTAACATGTTTGAGTTACTAAGTTAAAAGATGAATGCGCTATACCTCTTCAAGTGTATCGTAGCATTAATAGCGGATTTGCAACTGGTATTATATCAACATTTATATTTACTCCTGCTGATCTTGAGTTCATCCTTAAGACCTAAAAAGCTGAAAATGTGTGTGTTATCAGACATTATAAAGCTAACGAATGTTTCTAATAGTTTTGTGCAAGGCAACTAGTAAGTTGTTTCTTCATAAGCAACTTAACATCATTTTTAAGCGAAGGCTGTTAGGAATTAGAAATTCCAGGTATTAAAGAGTCGGTCACCTCAAGTATATGTAATCGTTAGAAAGCTCGTAGTCATAGTACTTTTATGTTAAGTAGTATTTAGTTTAGTAACACCGTGGAGGACTGACGGGTCTTTACCCACTGTATGCCCGATCCACGCCCGTTGTGTGGCGTTTTATTGTAAGACTATAAATACTCTCTACCTTCCAAGGTAGAGAGTTGGAGCTCATAATAAGATTTTTCTTTCTCTCACTAAGTTCCCTAAACCTCTAACTTTCTCTCTCTAGAACTCACCTTTATATGCCCACTTTGAGTTATGGTTTGATGTGTATGTGAAATCCAATATCCTTCAATTGGTATCAAGAGCCATGGTTAGATCATCTCTTACATATCTTTGGATTTCTAGTGGTTTTTAGGTGGTTTTTGAGTTTGAAAAAGTTTAGTGGTTTTTGCATCATTTGGTTGATTTCTAGTGTTAAAGTTTCGATTTTGGTAGTACTTTTGTGTTTTGAATCATCACAAGTGTTTAGGTTTTGATTTAGAAGGTTTGAATCATAGTGGTTGGGTTGTTTTTGGATTGAAAAGTGGTGTTTATGTGTTTTTCATGCTAGCTACTTGAGCCACGGAAAAGTTTTCTTGGTAGCGACTTGCTTTACAATTTGGTAGCGAGTTGTAGTTGAAAGTCTTAGCGAGTTGGGTTAGCGATTTGTCTAGTGAGACAAGCCGACAAAAAGTACAAGTAGTGGATTCTCCACTACACGTAGCGACTTGGTGTAAGTTAGCGACTTGTACTTTATATTGTTAGCGATTTGGTGTTAGTTAGTTGGTACCTAGCGAAGTTGCTATTTAGCTTAATTTGATTATTTAGCGACTTGGTGCTTAGTTTAATTGTCCAAAATTTTGCTAGCGACTTGGATTGTAGCGAGTTGTTATATAGCGACTTGAGACTTAAGCGAGTTGGCTATTTAGCGACTTGATTAATTTAGCGAGTTGAGTGTGTTGTGTGTTGACCGCTTATGCGAAGTTGTGTGTTTAGCGACTTGTTCATTTAGACCTTTTTCTTCTTCGTGTTACATTCTTACGGTTGTTCTTTTGGTTTAGTAAAATCCCGTGAAAGAATCAATTTTCCGGTTTAATCAAAGAATTGCAAAATCCCGTAGAGCTTGAAACATGTCTACAAACGCTCCTACTATCATCTCCACTGTTGTCGAGGATGTTCAAGCAGTTGGTTCAGATACTCGTCCACCCATGCTTGACAGAACCGACTACGATTCTTGGGCTCAACGAATCAGATTGTACTGCCTTGGAAAGGAAAATGGTGTCAACATTCTCAAATCCATTGATGAAGGACCGTATCGAGTTGAGACGACTAGAGATGTACTTGATACTTCTGAAGATGGAACTCTGATTTACGGAATGGACGGACCAAAGATGTATGATGAGCTTGACGATAAGGAGAAAAAGAGATTCGATGTCGATATCGTGGCTTCTAACATTGTTCTTCAAGGTCTTCCTAAAGACATCTACAAGCCGATCAATCACAACACCGAAGCAAAGGCAGTATGGGATAATGTCAAGATGCTTCTCTCAGTTCAATTAACTATGGAAGACAGAGAATCACAAATCTATGACAAATTTGAACACTTCAAGATGAAACCAGATGAGAGTGTCTATGAGTACTATGTGAGATTTCATAAGTTGGTGAATGACATGAGGAACATCAGAATGACTATGCCTAACATTCAATTGAACTCAAAATTTGTGAACAACATGAATCCCGAATGGCACAAGTTTGTCACCTCCGTGAAGCTCACTAAAGGATTGAAGAATACAAACTATGAGCAACTCTATGCCTTCCTCCTTCAGAATGAGAGACATGCTATGTTTGAAAAATTGGTTCTTAATCAGTTCAAAACCAACCAGGGAGAGACAAGCTCGTCTAATGACTCAACTGCCTTCTACTCAAACATCGGAATCACAACCAAAGCCTCACAAGTCATACCCATGGGAAATGGTAATCACAAACTAATTCCCGATCCTATGTTCAAACAAGCTGATGCTGATGCACACGTAGGTAATTTCATTAATCAACTAGCTCTTCTGATTAGTCAAAACATGAATTCTCTCCCACACACCAATAACAACCTCGAACAAAGATCTAACCCACACAATCAAGCTACTGTTAAAGATGGGAGGATCGTGGTGCAACCAGCTCAGGAAAGACAGTATGATCAGGGAAGAGGTGGACCTGGTAGAGGTTATGTTGGTAATCAGAATCGAGGAAGGAATGGTAATCAAGGTCAAGCTAAGCCGATCAAATGTTATAATTGTGGTGGTGAGGGACACATTGCAAGGAACTGCACATCTCCAAAGCGCCCACAGAATCTGATTTCAGAGATAAGATGTCTGCTTGTGCAAGCTCAGGATAATGGTGCTGCTTTGGATGAAGAGGAATTGTTGTTTCTAGCCGAGGGCAATGCCAAGACCTATGATGCAGATGTGGATGAGCAGCCTATTCAGGAAATAGGTCACAATCATCAGAATGCCTTTCAAGTCACTGATTGTGATGCATACGACTGTGATGTGGATGATGGACCTCTGCACACACAATCTTTATGGCTAGCATTTCTCCAATGGTTTCTCCCAAGGTCTCCTCTTCACCACAAGTTGGCCCATCCAAAGACAAACTCATCTCAGAGGTACTAAAACTATACGATGATGCTGATGTGCAAAAGATGCATGACAAAGTACTATCAACTGAAACTTTTGTATCAAATATTGAAAATATGGGTAATATCAATGTTGTCCCATATGATCAATATGTGAAACAAAGTGAAAGTGAAGTTGTACCAAGTGATGCATCTCCTGCAGTCAACAATGACTATATTTTTGATGAATACTCTGCCTGTGCCCCTGATGAGTCGTAATATCGAATTAAATGCCTATAAAGAACGTGTTGCTATTTATGAACAACGTGCTAAATTTGAGTTGACCACTCGTGAGCAGGAAATGGATGACCAAATGCGCACAACTATTAGAAAAAGTAGGTTTAGAGAAGAAGTATTAAAACAAGAGTTAAACTCCTTGCAAGAAAAGCTTTCTAAAACCGCTAAGCAAAAACAAGAACTTCAAGAAAATGTTAAAATGCTTAAGCAAGAATTCATGCTAAGGAATCAAAACTTTTGAATGATTTTTCTAATCTAAAACCTTGAAAAACAAGCTTGAAAATAAGTTGTACGTACAAGGAAACACCATTCAGACCGCTCACATGATCACTAAGCATAGAGTCCTAAGCGATAAGCATAGCATTCCCCTTATTGAGGAACCAAATCCAGAGGTCATTAAAAAGGCTAGAAATGCTCATAAGGTTCTTTATGATGGCAATGAAATCCTTAAACCTAGACAGAAACCTAGTTGCGCTGAGTGCAATGAGGAAGATAAGAAATCGATGAAATCACTAGGAAAAGTTAAACAAGAAACTAGATGATCCAAAATGTAAAGAAAAGAAAGTAATCATCACACCCCATGATTACAAAAAGGAGAATTGGATTGCCTTAAACAAGTTTAAGCCTCAGACATTGTTAACTCCCGAACAAGTTTTCTGGAAAATGGATTTAGATAAGCAGAAAGCTGAAAATATTGTTGAAACCAACCCCCCTCTTTGGAAAATGCCTAGAGCAACTGTGTATCCTCCTAATACACCAATGCATCTTGTTCCTAGAACAATTGCCACTAAAAGCAAGACCTTAATTAGCCAATATGTTATACTTCAACTATTTGTTGATTTTGAGAAAACTTGCAAGAAAAGGATCACACCCACTGGTATTACGGAAGGAGAAAGGGGTTTTGAGCAAATGAAAGAATGTTATTTAACCGAGGTCATGCCTTTCTTTAAACTTCTAAAAGATCACTTTGAGAGTCTTAAAAAGGAGATAGAAACTGATATTAAGGGAATGGAAAAGGAATTTGATGCAATGATGGTTGAAGTTAGTGACTATGAGCGAGCACTAAAATATAATGAGATTGAGAGGAAGAACTTGCATACACTAAATGAGAACCTGATCTCTGAATGTATTACTCAGATGTGTTTTTCACTGCTACAAATTGTTCCATTAATGCTTCCAAATTTCATGAATTATCGGTTGCATTGAAAGTCTCCCATGATCATGTCATTGAGCTTGAAAAACTAATTGAACTAAACGAGAAAATTGAACTGGATGATCACGACAATTTGGTTAAACATTTTTCTAAACTGGAAGTTGAGCATTTTAATTTACAACTAAAATATCAACATCTTAAAGAAAATGTCAAAACTTCAAATATCAAGACATCCTCAGATGCTCCAAAGTTTGATGCAGTTTTTCAAATTAACAAACGTGATGAACAGATTCAAGCTCATGCAACACGATCAGAAAGTTGAAAGCCCAAATCTCTCAATTAAAGGGTCAAACGAACAATATGACAGGCTCCCAAATGCCTCCTCCTTTAGATTCTCAGAATTCTCAAACTTTTCATCTTCAAAACTTAGTTGATGCCTTACAAAAGGAAAACGAGAGTTTTCTAGAAGAAAATGAAAAAGTTAAACGACATTTTAAAGAGTTATATGATTCAATAAAAGTCACCCGTGACCAAAACAATGAAAAAATAACGTCTTTACAAAAGGAAATTGAGAATCTGAGGAGACAGGGAAATGGGAAACTGCCACTTGTTTTCAATAAGAATGTTGTCTCAAAGTCACCCTTAGACTGCAAATACACTATGACAGTTAAATATATTCCTCCTCATCTTAGGAATAATGAACATGCTTTTCATGAATATTGTGCTCACCTTAAGGATAGTCTAGAATGTCTCCGTGAGATTGTCGAAGAGGATTTCATTAACAAACCTCTTGATAGTGAAATTAGGTTTGCTTGCCTCCAGGCCAAACGATCTCAAGAGTTGCTAGAATGTGTAATTGCAACATGTCCCAAATCCTTAACCTTAGGTGCAAAAGGCAAAGCTGTGATGCCTTGTTCTATGCCTAGTGCCAAGCAGGAAATCCGTTCTATGCCCAGTCTTAAGAAAGGAAACACTAATGTGCCTTCAAGTAGTTCAGATTCCAGATATGTTAGTGCTAAGAAAGTGAACTTTAGTGTGCCTGCCAAAAGCTCAAATCACAGTCTTAAGAAAGTATACACTAATGTGCCTTCTAGTACTTCTGATCCTTGCACATCAAGTTCAGGAATGCAAAAATTAGATCAACCAACTAATGTTCCCATTCCTCTACAGAGTAATCGGTGACTTTAAAGCGAAAGCAGGTCAAAGTCTCAAGACAATACAAGGAATGATAGGACCTTGCAAGCTAAGAATGTGCATTGGAAGAGAGTAGAAGACCAATCTAGGAACTTTAAGCTTGAGTTGAATAAAACGAATCGTGTTGATTCTAGTATTAGCCTTAGGCATATTGTAATTAATTCGATTTCGATACTATTTGCAAACCTTGTAATGATGTGCTGCTTGAATTCATTTGCTAATCATGAATGTGGTGTGAATGCTTTGTCTAATGCTGTCAAATGCCCGTTAAAATTGTTAATGCTAATAATCGTGCAAATAAGGCAAAAAGGCAAAACGAAAGATTGTTAGAAAACAGTGGAAACCCACAAGAAGAACTTTTATAAAGATAGGTTATTATTGGATACCTTTTGGCCATAAGAATAATCGGTTTTGTTCTCAAACTGCTAAGATTATGCCCACTAGAAAATGGATGCCTCTTGGTAGAACTATTCCCTTAAGAAGTGAACATACTTTGAATAGGTCAAATCAGACACCAGCATTGCATCTATTCCCAATGATTCCATTGCTTCTACTTCTGATATGGATGTTTCTATTTCTGATGTGGGTGTTCCAATTTCTGTTACTAACCAAGTGGAACCCATTCTTGCATGGGGATCCCAATTATCCGCTTATCCATTCTTGTCTGTGTTCAACTGCAGATCGTTCAAATCGTTCTGTGGTACCTGGACTCAGGCTGTTCCAAGCATATGACCGGAGACCGGTCGCGGCTCATGAACTTCGTGAGCAAATTCATCGGGACAGTTAGATTCGGTAATGATCATTTCGGTGCAATTATGGGTTATGGTGATTATGTTGTTGGTGATAGTGTTATCTCTAGAGTATACTATGTGGAAGGTCTTGGTCATAATCTGTTCTCTGTCGGTCAATTCTGTGACTCTGATCTAGAAGTAGCCTTCATAAAACATACTTGTTTTGTTAGAGAACTTGATGGTAAGGAACTTTTAAGAGGAACTCGTGGTTCAAATCTTTACACCATCTCTATAGAAGATATGATGAAGTCTTCTCCAATTTGCTTGTTGTCAAAGGCTTCAAAAACAAAGTCATGGTTATGGCATCGACGTCTCAATCACTTGAACTTCGGCACCATCAATGATCTCTCCCGAAAGGACTTAGTTGTAGGTTTACCTCGACTAAAGTATGAAAAGGATCATCTTTGTTAAGCATGTCAATTGGGAAAAAGCAAGAAGTATGCCCATAAACCCAAACCTACTAACTCTGTCACTGAAGTTCTTCATACAATTCATATGGATTTATGTGGACCAATGAGAGTGGAGAATATCTTTGGGAAGAAATATGTGTTAGTTATAGTTGATGATTACTCTAGATTCACCTGGGTCAAGTTCTTAAGGACAAAGGATGAAACTCCGAATATCATCATCAAACTCATCAAACAAGTGCAGTTCGACTTAACAAAACCGTCGGAATTATCGGACAGACAATGGAACCGAGTTTGTTAACAAACAACTTAGTGAATTCTATGAAAGCATTGGAATCAGCCATCAAAGAAGTGTTCCACGAACTCCTCAACAGAGCGGTGTAGTTGAAAGACTAAATCGAACTCTTGTAGAAGCCGCTAGAACAATGCTGATTTACTCAAAAGTTCCAATGTTTCTCTGGGAAGAAGCTATTGCCACTGCATGCTACACACAAAATCGTTCCCGATTCACACTTGTTCATGGAAAGACACCATATGAACTTGTCCACAACAGAAAACCTAATCTCTCTTTCCTTCGTGTGTTTGGAGCATTGTGCTATCCAACTAATGAGGGTCAAGACTTAGGCAAACTTAGAGCTAAAGCGGACATTGGAGTATTTGTAGGGTATGCACCAAACAAAAAGGGATACCGAATCTACAACAAAAGAACCCGAAACATCATGGAAACAATTCCAGTTACGTTTGATGAGTGACGGTCAAACGGCTCTGAACAATTCAGATTCTGGACCCGCACTTCAAATCAGTCCAATTGGTTCATCCCTTGTTCCAAACTCTTCTCAAGAAACTCCATATGTACCTCCATCCGAAGATGATTTAAAGAAATTGTTTGATCCTATGTTTGATGAACTTTATGATCCAAGTACTAATGAGGCGTTGATCCCTACAACAGAGGTGCTCATATTCCATGAATGAAGTCAATCCCTCAGTCTCAATATCTTTAAGTCAAGGAACTGTTTCGGCATCAATGATGAAGTTAATCCCTTTGCTAATCCTGAAGATGCTCCATTTGAAAACATATTTGCTCTTGAATCTTCATCAGAACCATCTTCTTCCGGAGACATCAACTCTGCTACTTCAGTCCCTCAACAACTACCACATGAACACCCTCGAAAATGGACTCACGATCATCCATTAGACAACATCATTGGAAATCCCTCTCGTCCTGTATCAACACGGAAACAACTTGCAACCGATGCCTTATGGTGTTTCTTCAACTCCGTACTCTCTAAGATCGAACCAAAAGATGTTAAAACCGCCATGAATGAAGACAGCTGGTTCAATGCTATGCAAGATGAAATTCATGAGTTTGATCGACTTGATTTATGGGAGTTAGTACCGCTCAGAATGTGCTATGATTATTGCTCTAAAATGGATCTTCAAAGTGAAACTTGATGAGCATGGTGATGTGTTGAAGAACAAGGCTCGATTAGTTGCTAAAGGATACCGTCAAGAGGAGGGTATTGACTTTGAAGAATCTTTTGCTCCAGCTGCTCGAATCGAGGCAATCAGAATCTTTCTGGCTAATGCCGCTAGTAAGAACATGGTAGTTTATCGATGGATGTGAAGACGGCATTTCTGAACGGAGATCTTAAAGAAGTCGTCTACGTCCGCCAACCTGAAGGATTTGTAAATCAAGAGCATCCTACTCACGTTTATCGTTTGAAGAAGGCCCTCTACGGTTTAAAGCAAGCTCCAAGGGCATGGTATGATACACTGTCAAAGTTTCTTCTATCAACCGGATTTAGCAAAGGAGCAATTGATCCAACATTGTTCACCAGGAAGTCAGGCAAACATTTAATTCATGTTCAAATTTATGTTGATGATATTATTTTTGCCTCGACAGACCCAATGGAATGTGATCGTTTTCTAATGAAATGAGTTCAAAATTTCAAATGTCAATGATGGGACAAATGTCATTTTTCTTGGGATTACAAATTTCACAAAGTCCGGAGGCATTTTCATAAATCAATCTAAATATGCAACTGAGATCTTAAAGAAATTTGGATTTGATTCAAGTGACCTTGTTGACACTCCCATGATTGATCGAACCAAACTAGATGAGGACCACTCAGGGATCATGATTGACCAAACAAAATATCGTAGTATGATTGGATCCCCGATGTACCTCACAGCTAGTAGACCGGACATCTTGTTCGCTGTTTGCATGTGTGCTAGATACCAGGCTAAGCCTACTAAAAGCACCTTGAAGCGGTTAAACGGGTCTTTCGGTATCTCCAAGGAACCATCAATATGGGTCTTTGGTACCTGAAGGACACCGGTATGTCACTAACAGCCTATGCAGATGCCGATCATGCAGGTGTCAAGATACTCGTCGAAGTACATCCGGAGGTGCTCAATTTTTGGGTGATAAGCTTGTGAGCTGGTCTTCAAAGAAGCAAATGAGTACTTCTATTTCCTCTACAGAGGTGAATACATAGCCATGTCATCTTGTTGTGCTCAAATCTTATGGATGAGATCTCAATTATCTACTATGGCTTTGAATTCAACAAAATCCCTCTGATCTGTGATAATAAAAGTGCTATTGCTCTCTCATGCAACAACGTTCAACACTCAAGAGCAAAGCATATCGACATTCGACATCATTTCATCAGGGAACAAGTGGAAAAGGTGTGGTGGAACTCTATTTTGTGAGGTCTGAATATCGGTTAGCGGACATCTTCACCAAAGCTCTTCCAAGAGAACGTTTTGAGTTTATTCTTCCACGTCTTGGCTTGAAAAGTCTTCAACCAGAAACACTCAAACGTCTTGAGGAGGAAGACGAGGAGTAAAGGTCTATCTTCATCTATCTCTTGTATATATCTATTCGAAAAACAAAATACAAAATTATAAAACCTTCAAAATCCATAAAAATCTAAAAAATTCGAAAAATCTTCAAAAATATTGTCAATTTGTCATGCTTTTTCTCGGTTCGTCAATATCTACGGTCTTTGTGCTGTCATTCAAAGAATGACACGGGACTTTAGATGCTGTTCGAACTCTTAAAAAAAAAAAAAAAATTATTTTTGGGAGAAAGAGAAACAATGGCTTATTGTCAGTTCAAGATAACCGCTTTTCAAAGAAAGAACAGAGCCATGTTTTTCATGTTTTTCAAGATTTGAGAATTTGTTTGAACGTTCATCAAAAGCCTTCTTATCAAAATTCCATGCTCTGATTCTATAAACATTTATCTGCTGAAAACTAATGCTTTGAAAAATAACTCAGTCTCTATTTTTGATAATCATCCGGACTTATTTGTCAAAATATCAATCTCTCAATCAACAACCTATGTCATTGATTGAGGGGAGAATGATTTCAATTAAATTAAAAAGTTATTTGGCATTCAATTGTTTTCAAAAGATATACATGCATGTTTTATCAATGGAGTTTAAAGTCTTAACATCCGATCCTTATCAGTTAAAACGCTTTCATAATCAAGTCACAATTCTTCCTAAAAGCTTTCAAAATCAATTTAAATCTATAAGAGATCACAAATCTCAAATGATTTGATAATTGTGATCGGGGAGAATGTGTGATTTAAATTGGATTTAAATTGATAATTCGGTAAATGGTTTTATAAGGATGTACATGCTCTTCTTCCCACATGTGACAAACGATTTCAAATTTTCCATGCACATGTTGAGGGGAGCATCTATCTTAAACCTATGATTTGAAACGTGATCACTTATCTCAATGTGCAGGTTCCCTCTAGTATGTGCAAAACTCTTTTCAAATCTCGAGGCACATATTGAGGGGAGCAAAATCATGAAAACCTCATCCTTCCCCAAAATGCTTTATCTACTTATCTTGATTAGGGAAGTGATGTTGATATCTTTTAGAAAATGGTAATCAAAGAAGTTAATTCTTCCTCTTGCCTCCGTGTGCAAAACAATTTCAAACATTTGATGCACATGTTGAGGGGGAGTTCTTATTCTAAAAATATCAAAACAATTCAGTACAAAATGCTTTGATAAAATATCATAAGTATCTGGATTGATTTTCAAATGGTTTTCAATTGGTTCCTATGGCAGATGAACAATACCAAAAAGACCGACCAACTTTACATTATGTATGGTGATATAAGGACGATAAGGTTAGGTATGTGTTCCCATGATCCGCCAGAACCGGAGGGATCTACCCTGGGACTATCCACTAGTTAGTGTAGAGTTCTTAGGTATGATGATAAAAGGAGAAAAATGAGATATGGGAAGAGTGCGGACTGAGATCGAGCTAGTACTGGAATAAACCCAACAAGGTTCTAGCTATGAAGTCTCGGTAAGCACTCAAGGGGTTGAAGAATTAAAAAGAATTGAATGAGAAAAGGGTGAAAACAAATAGCCCTCCATTTATTCAACCTTAGGCCAGAAACCGGGTTCAATTCATATGCTACTGATGGTAACATCGGTATTGAAGACAAGACGTCATGGACCCAAAGTGACGACCTGCACTTCAACTTTCCAAACCACTCAAGTTCCTCTTAAAAGGACTTGTTTCATTCTCACGGGAACCGACATTATCTATCGACTTTCTCTTAGAGATTGTTGATATTGAAGGAGGAGACCCTCTCCCTAGTCTCCGATATAGGATCCAAATATGCACAAATTGAGTCTAGTGCCACGAGATCATCAATAAATCTCATTAGGACACTTTCAATGAAGACTCTCTGTTTCACACAATGTGGAAAGAGAGATTATATCTTGAGTCCTACGCATTATCCTTGTGGTATTGCTAGAACATCTGAGTGATGTGTTTACATATTCACTGTGAAGATGGAAAGCCTTCTGGAGCCAACATCTAACAAGCTCCTGGTAGGTGGCATGTGAGATCTATTATACTGATCAACCATGTGACAACTGAACAGAAACAATGGGGCGATTCAATCTTTTGAATCAATCCTGGTTCAGGTTATGGATTGACGGATACCTTTGAAAAACCGGTCTTTGTGCTTTAAAACTCTTTTCATTAGCATGTCGACCGTGTACTAATTTTTCAAATCAAAAGGTGTTTTATGATTGATAATTGATTTTCATTAAAACCTTCGTTATATTGCAAAAACAATTTCTATTGAGCAATACACGATTGTTTTTCAATTATCTTTTCATCAATCGCTGGACGTAAATTATTTGGTTCACTCACTCCGTGTTGTCTTCTTTGAGACGTTCCGGTTTGAGAACAGCTAGAGCAGCTGCGAAACCCTGTCAAGGAAATTCTTCAGAATTATACCTGATCACAGGCAGTACTTGTACTGATCAACGGGGATATTTTCACTCCATGCTCACCTAACACATTCATCTCAAAAGAAATCATGATTAGTGCATCAATGACTCTGATATATTCACTCCATGCTTCTGGCTACTGCGCCAATATCATGAATCAACTAAAGCTTCCGCTACTCTGATGAGAAGATATCATGATCCAGAATGTGAGCATGTCGATCCGAATGTCATAACATCACATAATACCAACACCACAATGGATGTATCGAGATTTTCTAGTAGTGATGATCTCAAAAGCTGGCTCAACATTATTATCACGTGGATCAGGAAAAGACCTCCACTTGGATTAACCAAACATGCAATGAGTGGAATCAATGACTACGAGCTTTTGAGCAAAGTACTACATCAAGAATGCAAGATCAATTGTTAATGTAATATCCGATTGTATTCAATGTCATTTTAGTATATGTTTGAGGTGACCTCCCTTAGGGGAGATTGTTAGGAATTAGAAATTCCGGTATTAAAGAGTCGGTCACCTCAAGTATATGTAATCGTTAGAAAGCTCGTAGTCATAGTACTTTTATGTTAAGTAGTATTTAGTTTAGTAACACCGTGGAGGACGGACGGGTCTTTACCCACTGTATGCCTGATCCACAGCCCGTTGTGTGGCGTTTTATTGTAAGACTATAAATACTCTCTACCTTCCAAGGTAGATAGTTGAAGCTCATAATAAGATTTTTCTTTCTCTCACTAAGTTCCCTAAACCTCTAACTTTCTCTCTCTAGAACTCACCTTTATACGCCCACTTTGAGTTATGGTTTGATGTGTATGTGAAATCCAATATCCTTCAAAGGCTCTACATTTTATAAAAGAAAACGATGTGCCAACAAGCAAATGGAATATAAGACACAAACACCTAAGCTACAAGAGAATTGGACTACGGAAAATACATAAAGATAGTAAAATCTAAAAACTGACTGTGATATTTTTTTACTAGATAGAGAAAATGGAAGAATGAAAAGGCTTAAAAAAATCAAACCATTACTACAACTTTTACAGCAAGCAAGATTCTGGACAATATGAGTGACCCCTAAAATCCAAAAGAGGTTACCAAAGTGCATATATGTATATATTTATGTACAACCATAATTTGTGATTTGCATATACACCCATAAGAAACTTTATGCAGCAGCCTTGAATTTATTATAGTAAGCATGTATCTTCCAGCCACAAAAACTAACAATGCATATATGGCAGATTTAGAGGGTGTTTGGCTAAGCTTATGAATTGGGCTTATTGATAGCATGGGTTCGGGGTCGAAAATACTTCTTCCTCTATGAGCAAGTTTTACAACCCTCTAGGCAGTGTACCTAATCGTTGTAGTGTAGTATAGGGTAAGCCCAGGGGGTTGATTCGTTCTCTAGGGGAATAAAGATGCTAGAAAGAGATGTATGACGAGAAGGTAAGGTTGAGGGAGATTCTTTTTAGTCTTTTTGTATTTTTTTTAAAGCAAGTAAATATCTCGGGGTATAAGAGTGGGGGTGGTACTTCTACCGATTTTAACTACTTTTAATTACTACTTAAATGTGTTTACTTAGATTTTCTTACTCCCTAGTTATCTCTTATTAGTCGGTTGAATTGTCACATCCTCATCTTAATTGGTGCGTTATATTCCGTTTGGTAATAGAGGGTGCCAAATTCCCTAGTTCTATGAATTGTAACTCTTCTCTAGACTATCCGGGATCAACAAGTACATAAGTATCTCCCCCGAATACTCTACTATCAACAAGCTACAACTCACGCAATAAACACAACGAATGGCCTAGGTGCACTCCTAAGTTTTTTTGCTATTTAGGACATTCAAGCTCACAACAATTAAAAAAGAAGCCAGTTTTCCTTACTCTAGCGTCTACTAATTAAGACAATAGACAACCTAACAATAATTAACAACTAGGTTTCATAGATCTAAGCAAACACAAGGATAATTTAGCTACTCATGGAAAACAAGCAAGCATACACACATAAAATTAAACATGGGGTAGACATAATGATAATATGGATTAACAAACTTATCTTATGATGTAAAAAAGGGTATGGAACCCCAAATTACTCTCCAAGTCGGACTACAACTGAGTTCGGGTTTGCTCTCCAAAGTTCTACCTCCTCTAATGCAGAAAAATTGAATTTTGTATATAGATTTACAAATACGACGGCGTCACCTTTTGCTAGTGACGCCGTCAGGTCGCTGTCATTAGGTTTTCGTCTGGGCCAAGTCTTCGTTGGGACGCTGTCAATATATAAGTGTAACGCCATCAGTTTTCAATAGGGACATCGTCTGAGATTGGTTCTTGGGCGTCTGGTGTAGAAAATAAGGGTGACGCCTTCCAGAATTTAGGCCTGACGTCGTCAGTCTTTGTAGGGAATTATATTTTGTAAAACAGATTTAAGATTGTTTAAGTCTGTTTAGTATTAGTTCTGATAGTATAATAGTTAAGTCTGGTAAGACAAAATTAAGTCTGTTAGTATTAAGTCTGTTAGTTAAGTCTGCCAGTATTAATGTGGTTAAGTTTGGTAGAACAAAGTGTTGATAGTTAAGTCTGTTTATGATAAAAACAGAATAGTTTGTTAGTGTTATATTAGGGAAGGATATTTGCGCGTAGAGATATCTTAGGTAGAGATATCTTTACCCTTCCACAAGTTTTATAGTCAATTAGGGTTTCCTTTGTGTATAAAAGGATTCCTAATGTATTAGGTTAAGGTACGAGTTGTAAGCCTTAACCATTGATCAAAGTGATTAATAGAAAATACGAAGTTAGTATATCACTGTGTTCTTCATACTTATTGTGTTAAGATTCCTAATTAGCACATTAAGGATTTGTTAAGAGTTCTTCACATAGTGAATTTGGATTTATTCAATTTTGCTATAAGTCATATAAAGGCTATTTAGATCCATAACTTTGGACCTACAAGTGGTATCAGAGCCTAAAAAAGGACTCTGTTGTTGAAGATACACAATCACAAACACTCATTCCAAACCAAAAAACATCAAACATGTCTAAAAAAGAAACTGAAACCTTCTCTGACCACCCTAGTGATGAAGAATCCAACCGTGAAGATGGAGGAGAAAACTCCCAACCTAAGCAACCCCAAATCACAAATACCGCAACCATCTCCAACATGAAGCTTCCACCATTGAAGAAAGATGAATATGACATCTGGGCTATGGAGATGGAGCACTATCTAGAATACACTGATAATGAAGTGTGGAAGGTGACACAAAAAGGAAACTCTAAAAAGAGGGTTTCCAAAGGAAACGATGGCACTTACACTGTATTGCCACCTGTTAATGATGCTGAAAGTCTTGCTGCGGAGAAAGAGAGAAAGACCAAAAACATCTTGTTAATGGTACTTCCCAAGGAGCATATCAGACGTTTTCATGGGATGGATGATGCAAAGGAGATTTGGGAGGTAATCAAAGTAAGATTTGGAGGGAATGCTAACTCCAAAAATATGCAAAAGGTTGTCTACAAAAAACAATTTGAGGCCTTTACTATCTCCAGCTCTAAAGTATTAGAGAAGGGCTATGAAGGGTTTCAACAACTATTATCACAATTGAAAGCCCATGGTGCTACTGTTTCTGTTGAGGATGCAAATCATAAATTCCTCAGGTCTTTGCCATAAGAATGGTCAAGTCTGGCAATGACCATAAGGACCAAACCTGTAATTGACACCATGTCAATTGATGATCTGTACAACAACCTAAGGGTTTTTGAACAGGAAATCAAGAGTGTGTCAAAACCATCCTCTATTAGCTCTCAGAATATTGCTTTTGTCTCACATGGCAAGAGCAGTACTAACCAAATTAAGTCTGGTGGTAGTTATAGTACTTCTTTATCAAGTAATAAAGAAAGAGGGGCACCTATTGGAGTTGCTGATGAAGTTATCTACTCTCTCTGCTAAATCATCAGAAGAGATGGATTTACTCAATGAAGATCTGGAGCAGATTGATGATGCATATATTAAGGAGATGGATATAAATTGGCAGATAGCTATGATTGCTATAAGGATGAACAGATTCTTCAAGAGACATGGTAGAAGATTTCGTTATGACCCAAAGACTCCTACTGGCTTTGATAAAAAGAAGCTTGAATACTAAAACTGCCATAAGCCTGTTCACTTTGCAAGGGAATGTAGATCTCCTGTGGCAACTGATAGGAAGAAGAAGGAATCTCCCTATCAAACAAAGGAAGCTGAGAAGCAGGAGATTCAAAAGGTTGTGCTGCTGACCATGGATGGAGGTGCTATCAATTAGGGAGAACATGCTGAAGAGGAGTCTACCAATCACTCTGCTTTCATGGCCATTGACTCAAACAGTCAGGTATCCCTATGTTCAAAACTCTGTGTTGATTCATATAACCAACTTAAAACGCAAAGTGATGAGCAATTAACTCAGTTGAGAGAACAAGAAACACAAATTTTAGCTTATACCAATGCTGTCAAAACCTTAGAAGCACAAATTTCAAATATTCAAAAACAAAATTCATCACTAAATGAAAAACTAATTTTTCAAGCTAATGATAATTTTGCTAAGGATGAAAAGCTAAGGAAATATAGAAGAATTGGTATGAAAGCTCAACAAGAAAGAGATGAGTTAAAGAAAATTGTTGGGTCTTGGGGAGAGTCATCTAAGAATCTACATAGGCTAATTAATTCTGGCATGAGATCTAATTGTAAATTGGGCTTAGGTCATGAGATTAAATCAGATAGTGAGGTTTTGAGTTATAAGGAAGAGATGAAACCTGGTATATTTGGTAGTTCAGAAGAAGACTATATTGGTAAACCACTTTATAATAGATTTGTTAAAACTAAAAATTATAAAGGAGTTCCACCACCATTTAATGAAGACTACACTCCTAAACCTGAACAAAAGGTTGACGAGTCTTTGTTTGATTACAGCAAGTGGAAAAACCCTGAAACACTTGCTTCTCAAGACTATTACATTGAATTCTCTGCCTGTCAATCCAATGACAGTGTAGGATCCTTTGGGAAGAGTCCTGAGACCAGTGCCTCAGAAGAAAAATCTAGTGAGTATTCTACCTGTCAATCTAATGACAGTGAAGGATCCATTGGAAATGTCTCTGAATGTTCTCTTGAGCTTAAATCTAAACCCATAAAGATTTCAAAACCAGTTTTAATCAGTAAGCACTATGTGCCCAAACCAAAACAAGCTGAGTCTGTTACTTTTGCCAAAACTATTGTGTCTACACCAGAAATAGTTAAACCTAGTTGTGTCCAACACATAAAAACTCCTAGGCAAGAGATTAAACATGAGATACCTAAAGTAGACAGAAAGAATTGGAATGGGTTAATGCAGAGAGAATTTGGAAATGGTTACTCTTTCACTAAAAAGATTTGCTTTCTGTGTGGAAGCCTAAGTCATTTAATAAGAGATTGTGATTACCATGAGAACGAATGGCTAAAGAGGCTGAGATTAAAAGAAAAATGGCTGTAAACACTAGAAATGGTATAGTTAGACCAGTGTAGACTAATGAAAGTATAATTAACCATGCTAATCAGTTTGTTTCTAGACCAGTACCTATTATTACTGGTAGTTCATTTTTTAATTATGTTAGACCAAAAGTGGGTACTGGTGTGCCAATTAATTCTGGTAGGCAAAATTTTAATTCTGGTAACATGTCTAGGGTTAATACTGGTCGTGTTAATTCAGGTCAAGCCAAAGTTAATTCTAGGAATATGAATGTTAAATCAAAACAACCAAAACCTACCAGTACTTCACCCAGTCCCAAGTCTAGACAACCACAGGTGAACCAATTCAACCAAAGACTCTATTATGGTTCACATTCACCTGTGAGGAGACCCACAGTTCATAATGCAGCGCAAATGTTTAAACCTTATGCTACAAAGGGTAATAGGGGGGACTGCTGTTAAGCCCTCATCAGGTTATACTTGGAGACAGACCAAACCATACTCCAAGAGTAATTGTGGACCATCTTAAGTTTATAATTTGAATTCTCAAGGTCCACAAGGTAGACCCAAGCCTGTACTGGCCTGGGTCCCCAAGAGAAACTAACTTCTCTTTTTAATGTGCAGGAACATCCACACCAGAAGCTAGGAAGCAGAGAAATTGTTAATAGTGGATGCTCTGGGCATATGACTGGTAACAAGGATCACTTGGAGGAGTTTGAGGAAGTCCAAGGAGGTTCTATTACCTTTGGTGGTAGCATAGGCTACACTATGGATAGTTAGATCATTATGAACGTGTTAGTTTGATTTGGTGCATTTAGAACACATTGAAATAACTTTGATTTATGTGTTTTCTATAATATTTTGATGTTCTTAAACAATTTCTTTACAATTGGTTGTTCTAAGAATTAATTCTGGTAGCCAATTTGAGTTAATTCTGGTTTAAAGAACTACCAATTGTATATTTCTTGGTTTTTGAATTAACTTTCCAGGAATTGCATGGATGAAAGCAAGATTGAAGCCGTGCCATTTGTACTGTAAGTGTAAAATGGTTAATTCTTGTGATATCATACTTAAGTCTGGTTGACTATCTTAAGTCTGGTAGTGTAAAAATATTACCGTTAGTGCTGGTCGAGGGAAAATCCGTTTTTACTGTATCAATAGTACCATTATCTACTCTTAGGCGGTAAGAAGTATATATATGGATAATTTTTATTAATAAAATTCATACTTATCCATTATTTACTTTCTCTCAATCTTTAAAAGTTTAAATCTTTTCTCTCGATTAAGTATTCTTACCAGCATTAACCCTAACACGCGCCGCACTACCAGAACTTACAATTCACCTCAATTATGGCTCAATTAAAGTTCAATGATAAGCACAATCAAGTGGGATTTCTCAAGAAGCCAAATGAAAGCACCGTCTTCGAGCAGATAGTGGAATATTTGAAGGGTACCCATATTTTTTTTGGGTAAAAGGTCAATGACCCGATAAATATATTACTCCAAAAAATGTTTAAGTACAAAGGATATGGGTGAATCCCATATCTCAGCCCGTTACATAGGCGAAAAGCTTACATAACAAGATACTTCCTATTTTCTAAAGAATAAAATAAACCACTACCCAAAAGATTTCATCAGACTCCTATGAAGATAACATTTACTTCCTACCAAGGCCTTGGAGCTTGATACCATAAGTGTCGTAGTAGGCATCCAAATTACCTGGAAGATCGTAAACCTGATCCGCATAGTTATCATAACCATAGTCATCAAAGTCATCTTCAGGATCATGACCACCACCAATAAGTTACTCGACTCATCAAAGGTGTTTACAACCTCCTCATCATCACTGTCGGATACCACAATCTCTCCCACCTTAGAGAATGGGTTGACCCTCTTAATAGAAGAAGTAGACGGAAAATCCTTTTTACCTGGATAATCAACCTTTTTAATAGGATTACCAGCATCATCAACAAGAGTAGCTTTCCCATCCATAAGAAGATTTTCAAGCTCTCCAATTTTCTCAACAATAGGGGTAGTACAAACTTCGTTAGCTTCCATTGAATCACTCACAAGCGGCTCCTTAGCTTCCAATGAACAACCAGAATCCACTACATCAATAGAAGTACCACATTCATCAGTATCAATCATATTAAGTGCATCAAACGGGTTAGATGTAGCAATCGTCTTCCCACTTATAGTTAAGGGTACCCATATTAGGTATGCCCTCACTCATAATCCAACTATCTATGTCTCCCTAGTCAAACAGTTCTGGCAGACTGGTACTCCTAGAACTCTTGTTGATGGGACACTAGAGTTAAGTGCAACAATTGATACCTTAGAGTATTCAATCACTGAGGAATCAGCCAGAAGTCATCTTCAATTGGTTGATGCCTCAGGGATCATAATGTTGCCAAATGATGAACTTTTTCAGGGTCTAAGAAATATTGGATATCCAACTGATGGATCATTCACTTTTTGGAAAAGCACTTTTACACCATAATGGCGTTTTCTTTTTGCATCATCTCCTTCATTGTATGAGCTCTAAAAGTGGAGGATGGGATCAGTTTAGTAGCAATCTTGCTACTCCATTGGTCTGTCTCTCCACTGGCAGACTCTTCAACTTTTCTAAAATGATTTTTGATGCCATGGTTGCAAATGCCAGAAATTATAAAAAGTTTTTGATGTATCCAAGATTTTTGCATATGATCTTAAATGTGGAAACAGCAAGCAAGAAACCTTATATTGCTATTCCTTTTACTAAAAAGATTTTTGGTAATATGAAAAAGGGTTTTGAAGGGGTTCACATGCCACTTTTGCCTGCTAAGTTGCCTGCTGGTACTACTAACATTGCAGGTACATCAGATCCAGTTCCATCTACTTCTGCTACATCTGATGCTTAGGATCAACCAACACATGAATCAGAAGAACCTGAATTTGCATAGAGGACACCCACTCCACTACCACCTTCACCTTTAGTGCATGAGGAAGACCCACCAAAGATTCCTTAAACACAACCTCCAACACCCACTCCTACAGCAGACCCAGCTTCCTTATCCGTGGAGGAACTTCTCAATCTAGTTCCATAATTGCTAAACATAATAGAGAAGTTGGAAAAGAACCTACAGAAGTCTAACCAGACTCAAGAAGATGTTGTCATTAAATTGGTCAAGAGGGTTAAGAGACTGGAGGGGAAATTCAAACAGAAGGGGATAGATATTACAGATTCGGAAGGTGAAGAAAATTCTTCCAAACAGGGGAGGAATTTGCAGAAGGGTGGATTAGACTTCAGAACACTAACTAAGAAGAAATCCTTTGAGGAAACAAATATTAGTCCTCAAGGATTGGAAGCAGCTGAAATCTTGGCTAAGAATCTTAGTCAGAAGAAGTCTGCCAAGAAGATTGTTGACAAAGTAGCTGCAAGTTCTGCTGAAGTTAAGTCTGGTGGTGATGAAGAAATTAATATTGGCTTTGAAGCAGATATTAATACTGGTGACGATGAAGTTAAGTCTGCTAGTGTTCATGTTAAGTCTGGTGATGAATTTGTCACTCAGAGAGAAGGAAAAGGGATAATGGAAGAAACTTTTGAGCCTAAAAAGACTAAAAGACAAATTATGGAAGATGAAGCTAGCATGGCTGAGATTGTAAGAATCATAGCAGAGGATGCAGCTGCAGCAGCCAAGCTAGCAAGACAAAGGATGGATGATGAGCTCATTGCAAAGAACTTGCAGCAACAACCAAAACTAACTGAGGAGCAAAAGAAAAGACAAGCTGAAGTTCTGGAATCTGCAAAGTTTTACACTGATGAAGATTGGGACACCATCAGAGCTAGACTAGAAGTCAATAGGGACATCCTACCAAACATTGGAGCTGAAGACTATGCAAGGAAGATGGTGGAGATGGTTAATGAGAAGAAGAGGCTTCTCATAGAGCAGAAGCAAAAGGAAAGAATGAACAGACCTCTAAAAAAAAGAAGAACAAAGGGAGTACATGATCAACTACATAAAGAGTCAAGGCCATCCCAGTTGGAAATTGAATCAATTAAGGAAGCTGAAAGCTGATGACTTGAAAGCAGAATTTGAAAATGTGGTCAAGCAAGTTCAAAGCTTTGCTCCAATGGATTCTAAATTGGAAGCTTCTAAGTTCAAAAGGCAAGGCATACATCTTCTACCTAAAGAAGCTAAAAGACAAAAGACTACAGATGTTGAAGAAGTTGCTGCTACTCTAGAGGTTAAGAAGGATGCTGAAACTGAAAAGGTTAAAAAGGAAAAAGAACTAGAAAAACCAATGCTTAAGTGGACCAGGAGGAAGTCCACTGCAAAGAAGCATGTTAAGAAGAAAGATAAATCTGAGACCAAGAAGGAGGTGGATGCCTACATGGAAGACAAGGTTGATGAACCTTCATCTGAAGAGTTCACTATGGGCTTCATTCCTAAAGGATCAGTACTTCCTACAAAGATTGCCAAGGTTCAGATTATTAAATCTAGAAATAAAGGATCTTACCAGGTAATAAGGGAAAATTACACTAACACTATATATGAAAATTTCCCTGCCTTGTTAAGTGATCTGTCCAGGGAAGATCTGAAGACAATGTACCAGTTGATGATAGAGAAGCATGGTGATCAAAGGCCTGTGGAGGAGTATAAAAGAGTCCTCTGGGGAGATTTGAAAAAAATGTTTGAGGCACCAGATGCTGATAATGTGATGTGGAAGTTGGCAAGTCAAGAACAAGTGAAAAGATGGAGATATTTCCATACTTGTCAGGTTCACTTTTTGGAATTAGAAACGTTAATTGTTTATATGCTAACAGAAGTCGGATATTCACTTCCAAACAAGATTTGCAGGGAAATGCTTGATAAGAAATTGCTTGGTGAAGTAAAAGACAATGCTTATTTTCAGCTTTTGAAGCTAATTGAATCAAAAGCTCAACAGCAATAATTTTTAAAAGTGCTGTTGAGTATATTTTAAAAGTTGATATAAGTATAAATGGTTTTTGAGATGGTTTCACTTGGTGTAAGTGCTCTGCACAAACACAACAAATGGTTATCAGTCCACCATGTCTAACCCACATAAGGATTGACTAATCCATGAGCAAACAGCTTTGGTAAATATATCTCAAATTCGTTTATGGCTGACAATTTTCCAAAAATTGTATGGTGCTCAACTCACCATATATGTGTTGGATTAAGAGTTGGATAGCCCACAAGAGTATGGCTTGTGGTAAAGGTTGTGGAAAACCCTAACCAGTTATCAATTCACCAAGGTGAATACACACCAAAGACTTGACTAGTCCAAAAGGGTACGGCTTTTGGTAAAGACAAGTCAAATCTGTTGATAGCTGCTGGTTTGATAAAAATTAAATGGTTATCAATGTACCATGGTTTTACACACCAGAACATTGGCTACTCCAATAGTAATGGCTAATTGGTAAAGAGACATCAAATCCATTAAGTTTTCTATGATTCACCTCTCACAGGAATTTACACACCTAGATGTGATGAGAATAGCATGAAAATTTTATGAATTGATGTACATACAGTCATAGTTGCAGAAAAGATTATGAAGTGCTGATATTTTGAAGATTGGATGCTGCGCAGATTACACAATGAAGAATATTCAAAGATGTAGCTCAAAGATAATTTCAAGATCCTCAAAGAGTACAAAGAACATGAAGTTCACAAGTGAAGATCAAGTTAGGGGAGGATTGTAGGGAATTATATTTTGTAAAACAGATTTAATATTGTTTAAGTCTGTTTAGTATTAGTTCTGGTAGTATAATAGTTAAGTCGGGTAAGACAGAATTAAGTCTGTTAGTTTAGTCTGCCAGTACTAATGTGGTTAAGTCTGGCAGAACAAAGTGTTGATAGTAAAGTCTATTAGTTAAGTATGCCAGTACTAATGTGGTTAAGTCTGGCAGAACAAAGTGTTGATAGTTAAGTCTGTTTGTGATAAAAACAGAATAGTTTGTTAGAGTTATATTAGGGAAGGATATGTACGTGTAGAGATATCTTAAGAAGAGATATCTTTACCCTTCCACAAGTTTGGTAGTCAATTAGGGTTTCTTTGGTGTATAAAAGGATTTCTAATGTATTAGGTTAAGGTACGAGTTGTAAGCCTTAACCATTGATCAATGTGATTAATAGAAAATACGAAGTTAGTATATCATTGTGTTCTTCATACTTATTGTGTTAAGTTTCCGCATTAGCACATTAAGGATTTGTTATTTATTCAAGTTTACTATAAGTCATATAAAGGCTACTTAGATCAATAACTTTGGACCTACAGTCTTTAGAACCAAAAATTCACCTGAGTCGTCGCTTGTAATTTGATTAAATCTCTCATAGGGACGGCGTTGCCCTTTGGTTGGGACGCCGTCAGGCTTGGAAATCAGCTTGATTCTTGATTTTGCCATTTTCTTCATGTTTTCGCTCCTTTTGGTCCAAATATGCTTCATTCCATTATTTTGCTTCCAAAGGACCTAAAATGTGAAAAGGAACGATTTTAAGTAGTAACGGATATAAAATGTGTCGATTTAGGGCTTAAATGACCCCCTAAAACGTATGTTTTAAATCCTTATCAAATATCCCTACACTTGGAATTTGCTTGTCCTCAAGCAAATGTGCTTTTGGCAAATCAATTTATAAGTTAGGGGGCATGAAGCATTGGTTTAAAAGAGTTTATAACAAGTAGAAGCACTATAATAGTCATAACAAACACGGAAATTATAGACTAGCACCTTACAATTGGTGTTTGGATTCTCTCATCATTCTGGTTTATATGAAATATAATATGAATGGAAATGGAAGATAAACACTCATTACCTGGCATAGTACATAGATTACCATAGGCTTGAGAATAGATCAAACCTCCACCGCTTTGGCGTAAGTACCTAGGAATAACTATCTAAGAGGTCTTTGCAAGGGTTGTAATGTTAGGCTTAGGGTAGGGAAGTAAAGGGTTTTGTTGGATAGGGGATATTTAGTGGTGGTAAGTCAAAAATCTTATGTTACAAGCATGGAAAGCGTGGTGTTGCTAAGCCAAGACTCGACTCACTAACACTAAATAACTTGAAAAAAAATACAAACATAAACTTAAAAACATAAACATAAGGATAGATGTAGGACGGTAGCCATATGTTTTTTCATTTTTCATTTTTTTTTTCTTCATCAATTTTTTTTTCGATTTTTTTAGACATACCTTTTTACTCTATCGTCCTCTACGATAACTTCAAAATAAAGGGATTTATGGGAGCATCCCTACAATTGAGTTTTTATTTAACTAACACTAATTGACCCGATTTGAAAAGATCAAAATACTTGGAGTACTTAATTACGTAGACAAAGGGAATTTGAATTTATCGTTCTTTCCCGTTACTTCATAAAATATTACTTTAACCCATGAGTCCCAATCGTCCCAAAACTATTTACAAATGATATGACTCGACTTAGCAATCATGCAAGTAACTAGATAATTGAACTAAGGGTTTAATAATGATAACTATAATGCACTAAAGATGAGTGCATACAAGGTAGGCTAAGGCGATTTGGGTGTAACATTTGGGGGTGGATTGTAAACAATGCTCTTCATTGATATTTCGGAAAACCGAAACATCACGAGAACCGCGAAAAGGATATGCTCTGAGGGGTTAACTAGGGGTATCGTGTACTAAAGATGAGTACATCCAAGGGTGTCAGGAAAATTACTCAACCGATGTGGAAAAAGTAATTAAATTATAGGTTTAAAACAAGGGTTATCCTAATGCCTCTTATCATTTAGTTAATCCTAACTACACGAATGTAGCCTCACTAGCGATCTCGGAATGCATCACAAAACAAGTTCTAGAATCTATTATACTACCAGTACACTCACTAAGCATTAAAGATGAATGCTTTTATTCTTATAGATCTAGGGGCGAACCTTACATTTTTGGGGTGGAATTTGAGTGGTATACGGTTTTTATGCTAATCATATAATTCTTTATTAAGACTATCCATGAGATGTAATAAATATTCTTTATTACCAAGGACAAGACTAAAGTTTAGCTCAAATGCCATAAAAATTTTAAATTTGGTGCTAAAAATTCGTAATAAATATTGGTTTTCATAGTTTATTACACATTATACGAATCATTTCTTATCAGTATGTATGAATCCAAGGACAAGACAAAATCAAATGAGTTGGAATAAAGTTCTATAAGTACCCTTCTTTTAGACTATTTAAATAGTTATTATATTTTATTCGGGTCCTCCTACGACTTAAACTGAACATTGTCCCCAATGTTCCCCAAAAGTATCAAAGTTATGTTAAAAGAAGGTAAGTTAAAAGAGAAAGAAACTAGTACTCCCCTGATTAGCTCGATAGGATATGTATGAAGTTGCAGTTAAATCCTCCTCCAAGAAGAATGAATAAGTACTAAGTGCTTCCAACATGTGTTTTTTCTTCTTGTCTAATATAACCTTCACACTTATAAGAAAACGAAACGAAACCTCGCATAAAATTGGTGGTAAAACTATATATGAAACTGTTGGAATCACTCCTAAACCTTAGTCAAGTGTTAGTGATTCATATGTAATAGTTAGCTTAATTATGGCCTTTCTGTTTGTTTTTAGCTTAAGCTTATGAAGAAGGCCCATGAGCTTAGGCCCATGTCCATTAAGGAAAGGAAGGGAGTAGGTGTGTTGCCCTAGCTCCTCTTCCTATAAATACCTTGTAATAACCCTCATTTGAGGGTTGGTTATTCAATTTATTCTCTCCATTACACTCTACGCATAACCGGCTAAGTATATCGTGTGTGTGTGTTTGGATATTGTTCATCCGCCTCTCTTCTCCTCTTTATTTCTTCTATTGATACTTGTGTTGCATATTTGGGAACCTAACAGTGGTATCAATCGCCTACTAGTTGGGTGAATCGTATTGCTTTTGAAGTGGGTTTTGGTCCTACGCGTAAAGAATACGAGATACTTTGGTTCGCTTAAAAACACGTTTTTTACACTTTTTAATCTAAGATTCTTGTCCTTTCAACGTTTTAAGGTGTTAAAATAACTGTTTTTGGCAAAAAGTTTCAAACTTTACGCCTGGATAAACATTTTTGAGCTTGGTTTTTTACGAGGTCGGTTTTCTACGCATAACTGTTTTAGACACTTTGGATCATCAAGTTTCACACTTTTGTGTTATCTTGGTGATATTGAAGCTATTTCATCACAAAAACCTGGTTTAGAAACATCTTTGGGCAACAATCATTTTTACGAGTAGTTCTACGCGTAGTAAAACCCTAAAACTACGCGTAACTTGCTCCTTGGTTTGATCTTCAGTTTCGTGGTTTACTCCGTGGTTTCTTGATTGGATAAGCCTGAAAACACGTCGACTTTGGATATCTTTTGCACTGTGATAGTGTAAAAGATCATTTGGGCAAAACCTGAAAATTACGCATAAGCATAAAGCTTACGCGTAGAAAATCCTACGCATAAGATTTATCTTACGCCTAAGCTTTGTCTTACGCATAAGGTAATCCTACGCCTAAGTTTTCTACGCCTAACTTCTTGTTTTACGCTTAACTTTAGTGTTTGTTCCTCTCTTACGCGTAAGCTAAACCTACGCGTAATTCTTGCTGTTACGCGTAACTTTGGTGTTTTTACGCATAAGTGCTACTTGGCTATTGTGATTCCTACGCCTAAGGATACTTCATCAACAAAGGTTCATTCGACTACAAAGATCCATTTTACCAACACAAGTTTTCAACATGTCACAACCACCATACTCTAACTATTTTCCTTACACTTATAATCAACAACAACAACAACAACTAAGTCCACAACATCAACAATTTAATCATCAACAACAAATTTATCAACAACAATTTAATCAACAACATACTCCACAACTTGGTGCAATTCCAACACAAATGGTTCAACCATCACTTAGTCTTCAAGTACAACCTTACACAAACCTCTACAATCAACATCCATCCAGGAATACTATGAAGGAACCGGCATGGTTTGGCAAGATGTGTGAAGCCTTGAGTAGCCAACAATCAATTCATGAAGCTGGCTCACTTGATAAACCTCCAATGCTCACTCCCGGTAATTATGATCAATGGGTGATTCGGTTCTTTAGGTTTTGTGATCTAAAGAAGCCACATGGAAAGTTTTTAAAGAAGGTCATTATGGAAGGTTCATTTCAGATGCCTACTATCATTACACCCAGAGATCCTAATGCTGTTCCACCAAGAGATGATGTCACCAATATTGCAACTGTTGCAGACCTCACGGGTGATCAACTTCAACACTTTGAAGCCGAAGAACTTGCAATGCAATACATCCTTTTAGGACTACCCAATCCAATCCTTCGAAGTGTTGATGCTCAAAAGACTGCAAAAGTAATGTGGGAACAGATTCAACTTCTTATACAAGGCACAACACTCAATCAGGAAGACATGGAATCCAAAATTTACGTGGCTTATGAACACTTCATGATTGAACCAGGAGAGACATTAGAATCCTATCATCATCGCTTTTCAGACATCATCAATGATTTGGACAAACACAACATCATCATGCCACGCATTGCTGTCAACACTAAGTTCCTAAGTAGTCTTGGTCCGGAATGGGAGAAGTATGTTATTTTTCTCCATCAAGCCAAGAATCTTCATCAAGATACATACGGATTGTTGTACGACTATCTGAAGCCTCACCAAAAAGAAGTTGATAAGGAAAGGATTCTCCGTGGTCAAACTGTTTCACCCTCACTTCCGGACAATCAACAACTTGCTTTGTGGGCTCAAACTAACATTCCTCCTCAACAAGTTCCTCAAACCCCTCCTAAACAAACTGCAACCATCACACCTTATGATTCGTCTCAGCAACAACCTCAACAAAATCAATTGGTTCCATACAACAATAACAATGCTCAAGCACTTTACAGTGAAGCTGATGAGGACCCCGATGCTTTTGATGAATTGCAACAAGGATTTTCTATAATTGCTAAAGCCTTCGGCCGATATACAAACAGATCAAACAATCGCATTCGTTCCTCATCAAACACTAGAAATCAGGCTGTTGAGAACAATGGACGAGTTGAAGTTCAGAATCGTGGTTATGGTCGTCAGATTGGAGGTGGTCAAGGGTTCAATGCTATGGGAAGGAATAACATGGTTGCTCCGCAACAGCAAAGGGCTTAAGTGGTTGAACAAGGGAATGCTCAGAATGGGGTTAATGGTCTTCGATGCTATAACTGTAATGAGAAGGGTCATCTGGCTAATGCATGCCTAAAGCCGAGAACAAGAGGCAGTGCTTATTTCAAAGAGGTTATGCTCTTAGCTCTTAAGGATGAAGCTGGTGGAACTCTTACCAACAAGGAACAGAGCTTTATGGCAGATGCAGATTCTGATGATGATATGGAGGACTTGCAGGCTAATGCAGCAGTTATGTTGATGGCATAAATGCAAGCTCTACACATGAGTGACACAGGCCTAGTGTATGACACTGATGGCTTGTCTCAGGTACCTGAACAAACCATTATCATTAATGAACTGATATCTCCGCCAACATCTGCATCTGACATGACTCAGAGTGTTCAACATGAGCCATCTATATCTCATTCCGATGATCATCAACTAGACCCTGTAGTTACATTTGATGATCTAGATGACCTTTTGGTTACCTTTGATGATCAAGTTGACTCCGTGGTTATACTTGAAGATCTAACTAATGAACATGTTGAGACTCACGTTGAACAAAATGATTTTATGTTTGATCCAGATTTTGAGCTCCGGACCTTAGTTAAAGACCAACAATCCCGAGTGGAACATTACCATAATCTCAATACCAAATTAACAGAGAAAAATGCACTGTTAACCAGGGATAATGAATGCTTAATTCGACAACTCAATTTTTTCAAAACTCAAGAAAACCGTGAAAAAGGTTTTGAAGCCGCTTTTGCCAAATCACACCAAAATGAAAAATATTTGGAACGTCAGATTTGTGATCTAGCCGCTTCGAAGAATGCTTTGTTGTCTCAAATAGAACAAATGAAACATGAACATAAACAACAACTTAACGCTCTTACTTTGGAAAATCAAAAAGACAAGGCCGAGTTGTTAACTTGTCAAAAATAATTCTGAGTACAAAAAGCATTCAACAAAACGAATAGATGACTATCTTGAGGAAATTGTCGACTTACAAAACAAAATCAAAGAGTTTAAAACTGTTGTTTATAAACATGGTGAATCAATCTCAACGATTCAAAAGTTTTCTTTCAAACCAAATCCAAATGGATATGGACCGAATCTTGCTGATTATAAACCTAAGTTTTCACACCGAGCATTCAAACCAAATCCTGAAGTTTACAGTGCAGAACATAGAATTGATGATTCGATTATGACTGTTGTTGAATATAATCGCATGGAGGAACTAGATGCAGAAGACGAGAGTCGGTCAAAAATGGAAAATGTCGTTTATAACAAACCATTTAACTATTTAAAAGCCGTAACTTTTGTCGCACAACAAGATACTTCTAACAAACCTTTGGTTATCGCACCAGTTTCTGAAGTAAGTCCTCAACCAAATGGTGCACAATTTAATGGTCCTTTACCTTCACTTAGTGAAGTAAAAACTAAAGCCGAAAGTTGTCGTGTTATCAAATATTTTGACACTTTCTTATCTGACATCAAACTTTTGGAACGTGCGATTGAATTTCATTCTGAAATAAAAGTTGAACATTTTACCTCGCCATGGGCACGAGAACAACGAGATATTTTTCAGAAGAGAATTTTACCCCATGTCAAAAATTTGAAAAACTGTGCACTATATTGGGAAAGGGATTTTCACAAGGAACTTGGTCTCATGAAAACAGTTTTCGAGAAAACAGAAACATCGATTTCAAATACTAAACGCAAAAAGAAATTATTGAGAAAAGATGTTGATCGACTCTTGGAAAATGTTATCTGTGCTGATATCAATAATCTTGTGTTATTACAATCTGTTGCATATGCATCTGATCATATCTCTGCTGATTTTGTTGTTATTACAATCTGTTGCATATGCATCTGATCATATCTCTGCTGATTTTGTTGATACTGTTGAAATTGTTGAGAATACTGACAATGTGCTTCAACTCGAGTCTTTAAAAGTTGAAAATGAACGATTGTCAAACGAACTTTCCTATGCAAAACGTCGTCTTAATTGGTGTCAAAAAGATATTCATGATCAACAACTTGCTTATCAAAACAAAATCGCCCAGTTGCGTGCAAAATCTTCTGATCCTAAAAGTGAGCAACTGGATGATCAAAACGTGTCTCTTAAGTGTCAAATCTCAAAATATGAACAAGAACTTGCAAAAGTTAAAAAGGAATATAGGGTCATATTTGATTTACTCAAACAGACTCGTGATGAAGCATCAAACGAACTCAATCATTATCTTACATACACTAAAGAAGTCATGAATTTTTCTGGAAATCTTCGTTCTGAAAATCAAGAGCTGTTGCACACTATTTCTAAGTTAAAGGAAATGTTAGGAAAGTATGAACAAGTTCAGCCTAGCATCATTAAGAAGCTTGCACCTGTAACACTTAGCAAACATGAACCCAGAATGCCTACTGTCAAAACACAAGTTGCTAATGAGCTTCCCTCTACTGAAACAGGACTAGTTGCCTCTTTTCCAAACGTCCGCACTTCACAGCCTAGGAGCAATACAAGGAAGAATAGGAAGTTGCGACCTAAGAAAAGACAAATAAAGAATGTTGAAGTAGAAGAACACCGTAGGACTTTGAATAAGACTCCAGTTGCCCCCACTTTAGATATTGCGTCTGGCAAATGTAATAGAAAAAGTGTTGTAACTGATGCTGAACCTTTAAGTACTTTTGATATTCAGTCTGATGCTGCTTGTGTTATTTGTCGTAAAAGTATGCGTTCTGATTGTCATGATAAATGTGTTGCTAAGGCTATCTTGTCTCGTTTACGGAATCCTAAGACCCGGAATACCTCTAGGCCCACTACTGCTTCTAAGTCTGTGCTAGGTAAACCGCCCTCTTTAGATTCTAAGAAACGCATTGATGTCCTTGTAGTTCCTGTATCACCTCCAAGGAAGATTGTACCACCTAGCGCATTCACTAAGACTAAAGCTAAGACTAGTTGGAGATGGCAGAAATGGATACATAATACACTAGGATTTAAATGGATGCCTAAAGTTATTGATTTGTGTATTTCTACTATAACTGCTTCGGAACCCTCTAACACTTCGGGTTCCACATCTACTTCTATTCCATCTGTGTCGTCTGTGTGTAATGCAGGTGATACAGTTCATCCTTTGGATTGTTGATAGCGGATGTTCCCGACACATGACAGGCAATCTTAAACTGTTATCAAACTTTGTTGCAAAGTTCATTGGCACTGTCAGATTTGGGAATGATCACTTCGCAGCTATCATGGGCTACGGAGACTACATCAATGGCAACATCGAAATTAGCAGGGTTTATTATGTGGAAGGCCTCGGTCACAATCTCTTTTCTGTCGGTCAATTTTGTGATGGAGAGTTGGAAGTTGCTTTCAGGGAGAAAACTTGTTTCATTCGTGATCCACAAGGAAATGATCTTATGTCTGGCCAACGCTCATCCAGTCTCTACACTATCTCCATGCAAGACATGATTGCTTCATCTCCCATATGTCTACTCTCAAAGGCTACATCTACAAAATCTTGGCTATGGCACCGTCGTCTCTCACATCTAAACTTTCAAACCATAACCAACCTTGCTCGACACAAACTTGTTGAAGGTCTCCTGCGATTCCGGTATTCTAAAGATCACCTATGCTCAGCTTGTGAACAAGGGAAAAGCACTCGTGCTCATTTTCCTTCAAAGGTGGAACACAGCTCTCAGCATGTGCTTCATCTTCTTCACATGGATTTGTGTGGCCCGATGCGCGTGCAGACGACAAATGGCAAACGCTACATCTTGGTAATTGTTGATGACTACTCAAGATGGACTTGGGTTTACTTTCTTCGCAGTAAAGATCAAGCTCCACAGATGATCATCACCTTTCTCACGAAAATTCAAATTCAGCTCCGGAACACAGTCAGACAAATTCGAACAGACAAAGGAACTGAATTTGTGAATCAAACTCTTCGGCAATATTATGAGAAAGTGGGAATTGAGCATCAAACATCCATTTCCCGCACACCAGAACAAAACGGAGTTGTCGAAAGACGAAACCGTACGTTAGTGGAAGCTGCCAGAACGATGTTAATTAATGCTAAACTTCCAGATTACTTGTGGGCTGAAGCTGTCTCAACTGCATGCTATACTCAAAACCGTTCAATGATCACAAAACGCCACAACAAAACACCATTTGAGCTTCTCCACAACCGAAAACCGAATCTTAAACACTTTCATGTATTTGGATCCCTTTGTTATCCAAATAATGATCGTGATGATTTTGGAAAGCTCAAAGCCAAAGCTGACATTGGAGTCTTTATTGGATATTGTGAGAATTCTAAAGGTTACCGGATCTGGAATCGTCGTACAAAACAAGTTATGGAAACGATTCATGCTAATTTTGATGAACTTACAGATATGGCTTCTGAGTATAACTGCTTGGAACCCGGTCACAACCGCTTAAACTTCCCCCAAACCTCATCATCAGCTGATATAAGCCCTTAGCTTACTCGTCAACAAATGGAAAGGCTATTTGCTCCTCTGTTCAGTGACGATATTGATGAATGTGCTCTAGGTGTATCCGTTGTTTCCGCTGCTCAACCTGATAATACTCTAATACCTGATACACCTGCTACAACAACTACTGTTGAAGATGCACCACCAGTTGACTCTACTACAACAGTTGAACAAACCGCTTCCAACAATGATGAACCGGCTGATGATGTTCTGAATGAAGTACCCCCACCTGCAATTTTGATCCAAATGCGTTCTTTAATCCATTTGCTAATGAAACTGCTGCACCTGATGTCGCGGACTCATCAACAAGCCATTTGAATCCTCAAAATCTGCACAACGTATACCAACATCAACCCTCTACACATAGATGGACAAAAGACCATCCACTGAAAAATATTATTGGCAACCCGAATCAACCAGTCGTTACGAGACAACGTCTTTACACAGATGGTGAACATTGCATTTATGCACTCACTGTCTGCCAAACTGAACCCAAAAACATTAAGGATGCAATGACAAAAGATAAATGGATTGAATCCATGCAAAAAGAACTCAACCAATTCAAACGTCTTGAAGTATGGGAACTGGTTGAAAGACCATCAGGGGTCTACATCATTGGTCTAAAATGGATTTGGAAGATCAAATTGGATCTTTGAAGGGAATGTCATCGAAACAAGTCACGCCCGGTGGCAAAGGGTTATAGACAGGAAGAGGGTATTGACTTTGAAGAATCATTTGCTCCGGTTGCTCGTCTTGAGGTCGTTCGGATATTTCGGCATTCGCAGCTCATATGAACATAACGGTCTTTCGGATGGACGTCAAAATGCTTTTCGAATGGTCAACTGAAAGAAACAGTTTATGTCGGCCAGCCGAAGGATTCGTTGACCCCGCGCTTCCGAACCATGTCTACAAACTGAACAAAGCTCTGTATGGTCTCAAACAAGCTCCTCGGGCATGGTATGATAAGCTATCATCTTTCCTCATTGCCAATAACTTTACCAAAGGTTCGGTCGACCCAACTCTTTTCATACAATATCACGGGAAACATATTTTAATTGTTCAAATTTATGTGGATGACATCATTTTTGGGTCAACTCATAAAAAGTACTCAATCGCTTTTGCAAAACTAATGAAGAAACATTTTGAAATGTCCATGATGGGTGAACTTACGTTCTTTCTAGGCCTGCAAGTTCGTCAATCACCACGTGGTATTTTCTTGAGTCAGTCCAAATATGCCCTTGAAATTCTGAACAAATTACGGATGAATACTTGTGATACTTATGCCACACCAATGTCACATACTAAGAAGCTGGACGCTGATTTGCATGGGAAACTAGTTGACCCTACAAAATACCGTAGTATTATTGGGTCTCTCATGTATCTAACAGCCAGCAGACCTGATATTGTCTTTGCCGTTTATCTTTGCTCCCGTTATCAGTCGCGACCAACTGAAACCCACCTCTTCGAGGCTAAAAGAATCCTCCGATACATCAAGGGAACCATTAATTTGGGGATCTGGTATTCGAAGGATTCTGGTTTTGAACTAATAGCTTTTTCAGACGCTGATCACGCAGGCTGCTTAGACTCTCGGAAAAGTACTTCAGGAGCACTACAATTTCTTGGTGACAAACTGGTATCTTGGCAATCGAAAAAGCAGGACTGTACATCGCTGTCATCAACCGAAGCAGAATATGTAGCCATGTCGGCGTGTTGTGCTCAAGTCATTTGGATGAAAACACAACTCAAAGACTATGGTTACGTATTTGACAGAATCCCGATGTACTGCGACAATCGGAGTGCTATTGCGATCTCGTGCAACTCTGTTCAACACTCAAAGTCAAAGCATATTGATCTTCGATATCACTTCATCAAGGACCACGTAGAATAGGGTACTGTTGAATTATACTTCGTGGGTACAGAATACTAATTGGCTGATCTTCTCACCAAAGCCTTAGCTCCTGCTAGGTTTAATGAGTTGGTCCACCGGATTGGTAAGCGGTGTTTGACTCAAGAGGAACTGGATGAACTCTTAAAACATTCTTAAAAACCAGTCAAACACCAAAATCTCTTTTGTAAATATTTTTCCAAAAACAAAATACAAAAATAAAAAATCAGATAAAACAACAAAAATATTCCTCTATCTATTTTTCTCTTAACATGGCAAGTAAATTTCTTCCGTCAACACTCTAATCTTTCAAAATTCAGTATTTTTCCGATCAAGTGTTGAGGGGGAGAAAATTTAATACTTAATTGTTTCAAAATAACACTATACTTGGATGTTACCTAATCCCGGTTGTTTCTTTAAATTGGTGGTCACATTTCTGGTTCACTGACACTCCTCGGACTAAAATTTATAACCTTTCATTATTTCTTAAGTCGAGGGGGAGTGTCGTCAAAGTTATTTCCAAATATTCTTCGTTTGGTAACCAAAATGGAAGTTAAAAGGCTTTGGATGAAAATGGAAAAGGTGGAGGGACTAAAACTGCCAAAAGCTTAAAGTTATTTTAATAAAACTCCTCCACCTAACCTAATCTTCACATTTATTACTCATACCAAACTCATCCTACGCTTAATATTCGTTCATCAAATCCGTGTTTTGGATCATCAATTTGTAAGTTGTTTCATGATCTTTACGTGTTTACAAACAATGGTTTTGAATCTTTTACAAATCCAACGGCTAAAACGTGAGATATGAGTGATTATGTGTTCTACGCGTAATAGTATGAACACAGAATCATTGGTGTGTGTTTGTGGTTAAAATAAGTGTGTCAAAACGTTTAAATAACATCAAAGATACTATGTTTATCCTCAAAATCCACCCAGAAACACGAATTGATTGTTTTCCAAAATTAGGGTTCATGAGTCGGTTTGGGTACTTTCAAATGTAAAGGTTTTTGGTCAAAAAGATTGTTGCGTGCGGTTGATATTATTGTGAATTGATAATATCTAAGCTTTGAAACAACCCAGAAACACTAATTGCTGGATAATTAGAAATTAGGGTTTAATTTTCTTAAGATTTGGGTATTTTTGATTCTCTGCGAGTTTGATGTTAAAACTTGGTTATATCACTCACATGACTTCTTAGAACTACCAGAAAACGTTTGGTGCAATTTCCATGGCTTAATTTCATACGCATAATTATTGAACTCTAGGGTTTAAGACTACGCATAAGATATCCTACGCTTAACTGTTTGATTAAAAGTTTGTGAGTAAATCTGTTATACAATGAATGAGGATGTTAATATTGATGTTGTGATGAATTTATTTCAGGTGTGCTACTCGTAAAAATTCAGAATCAAGGTTGTTAACCATCTACGCATAAGGATCACCTTACGCGTAGCATGTTATGCGTAAGAGAAATCTTACGCGTAGCGTTTACGCGTAAGGTTCTACAAAGGGACTACGCGTATCCTGTGAAGGATATGCGTAAATAGTGACCTCTACGCATAAGGTCTACTCTTACGAGTAAGCCTTACGCGTAAGGTTTTATATACGCCTACGCGTAAGCTTTACGCATTAGGTCCCCTTTTTCCTACGCGTAAGTAAGGATTCTACGCATAAGCTTGCGTCTACGCGTATACTTCTTCTGTTTACGCATAAGCTACTATTTCTACGCCTAAGCCTTGATCAAACCTTCATTATGAATTGTTACGCGTGCATACTTGTAAATGAATAAATCATAACATCACGAAACCAATAATCACTAATAAGCTTAAATGTGTAATGTGTTGTGAAAAATATGTGATAACATAAACTTTAAAACTTAAAGTTAACTAACTCACGAAACTTTTCTTGACGTCATTGGACTATTGAACAAACAAGTGACTTTGGACTCGTAACAATCATTGACATATCTCATTCAATAATTAGACAATAAAACCATCTGTTGACTAACATTATGTCTTTCGATATGTTGGTTCTTTTGGCTAAATGTTAGTTGGATTTCTTGATGATAAAAACAAAGTTGGATTTCTTGATGATAAATCTTCTGGTACGCCTACAAGAAAAACCAGAAGAGGAAGTGCAGGAAGTGCTGCAAGCACTGAGAGTCAGAGGAAGTTCCCCAAGAGGAATCCTCCAGGAAAGAGGACAGTTCCGCCAAGGAAGGTTCCTATTCCCGATACCTAAGCCTGAACCGCAAAGAAAGCTAACAGACGAGGACTCGGAGGGTACTGCATCAGATGAAGAGATTTTCTACTCTGAAACTGCTAAAGATGATACTACAACGGTATCTAAACCTCCCAGTCCACCAGCTGAACACGGCAAAGGAAAGACTCCAGTCATTGAGCAACAAGAAGAAGAAGATTCAGATGAAGAGCAACTAGATGCATCATACAAGAAAAAATTCAAATTCATTAGACTCCAACACGTTGCTAAGGAATTTGCAAAGGATCAAATGGGTGGCCCCGGAGGGTCAAGTGGTGGAGTTCAACCTACACCAAATCCTGATGCGGTTAATCAACCCGATAAGGGATCTGGTGCCACCACTTTGGAACAACAACAAACGCGTGTGGAGGACTCTACTGAGTATGACTTTGAAGAACCAGAAAAGGAAAAGACTGAAAAGACTTCTGGTGCTGAAACAAAGACTGATGAAACGTCTAAGTCTTGAAGAGTTGACGACGCTGATTATGATAAGTTTCTTCTAGACAGTCCAACACGTCCCAAGGAGAAAACCTCGGAACCTCCTAAGGACCCAGAGTCTCCTCATATCTCATCATCATCAGATTTATCTTCTCACTCTTCACCACCACCATCAAAAAGAACAACCAGATCCACATCCAGATCAGTGAAGAAGCCAACTGCCTCTTGGATGTCTTATGCAAAGTCACGAATCGTTAAAGCTATCAAACAGGTCAGAGAGAAAAATATCACAAAGAAGAAGTTAGATTTTCTTGTGACGGATCTGATATCTTCATGATGAGCAAGACAAGATGCAAGTTGAAAGGGAGTATGTCCAGAAGCTCATGAAAGATGATCTTCAAGGGAGAATGGACGAGACGATCAAAGGATACTCTCACAAGTTCCTCATGGAGGTCGTTCCTAAACTGACAAAGGAGATGTATACCAGACAACTTTATCCGAATCTCTTACATCTGGCCAAGAAAACCATGAAATTAACTCCAATGAATGTGAACATCAATCTAGTTGAACCCACAATCTTCTCAGATGATGAATTGGTGAACCGGCTAGTAGCTCAAATGTCGAAACGCTCTGCAACGTTTGCCTCCCACGAAGCTAAATTGTTTGAAGCATTGCTGGAATACCAACTCAGATCAGCATACAGAGAAGAAGCTGTAAGGCCTAAACGTCCAAGAGACGACGAAGACAAAGATAAGGATAAGGATAACGAGCCCAAACGCACGAAGATGTCTGGTGAATCATCCTCAATGCAGCCTCCAACCCAACGGACTTCAGCTCAACAAAGATCTCTTCCTCGCCCTTCAACTAAAAAACCTCAGGATTCTGAGACACCACCTCAGACTCAAAAAACCGGTGATCACTTTGAGTATACAGGTGGTGAAGATGAGGAAATCCTTGAGCCACAACAACAACCCATCTCTCCTGACACAACTAAGAAACCAGAATCTTCAACCAGGCCAAAGAAAAAGAAGAAAAAGGCGCCTATGACTGACGTCTTATCATGGCTGGACGAAGATGATACTGAATTTGAATGGTTCTCAAAGCTTGTTGATTCCACTCCCTACCCATCTGAAGGTCAAGAGGTGACAGAATGTAGTACATTGGAGCATGCAAAACTACTGCAAGAAAAATTCCGTGTGAAAAAGATGACGAAATCCGAGTTAAAGCGAATCAAGAATGAAGCATTTCAACTGCTAAAAGACAGCTCGAAAAGTGCTATTGAAGTCGAGTATCACCTTGATAATATAGCACGAGCCATGTCTAACAATATGGATTGGCTCAACCCGGAAGCAAACATCGACTTCACCAAACGGGACAATCCTCCATATTACCGACCGGTCCAAACCTCTACCAACAATTGGCCAACCAGATCCGCCTAGGATTCCATTCAGATATTTCTTCAACAAAGACTTGGAATTTCTTCTACACGGTGGTGATGGTTCAAAGGAAATACGCTACATCTCGACACTTCCATTCCGCACCATATACTCTAACTGCATAGCCATCGAGGAAAGAGCTAACCACATGTTCTCCAACAATGTGGAAGAGTATGACCGTGATGCAATGTATGGGATTCACCATTGGCCGAAACGCCAAAGAATCTACTACAGAAGCTGCCAGGTTCAGAAGTCTCAACATGAAGTGTTCAGTACTAAAAGTATCGTGGCCATCAAACATGTTGATCTTTCGTCTAAATGGGACTACACTTTCCTCAAGAATATTATGGTCAAAAGGCAAGACGAAAGGGATTATGCATTCTCTGAAGCGGACTTTGAGAATTTGTCTATCAACGACATTGAAGACATGTACCTTGCCAAAGTACAAGGTCGCATGAGACAATTTTCAACTGAAGTACAACGTGAATTCATCAAGTCTTTGCTTATCTTCATCAGACGCATAGTCATCAGAGAACGTGTAGAAGATCTCCAGCTTGCAGTTGAATCATATCAGACCCATGTCAACTTCACTCCACCTCAACTAGATCTTCCCGACATTAACCAGCTTTCACAATACACACTCATCAGCCAACCATTCGGAGTGGTTTACCTTAGTGAAACACTACTTAACCGCTGATGGCGTGTAGAGATCTTCACAAGTTTGGGGATCACACATTGAAGAAGGTTAGGGACGGATTAGCGTATAGGTTGAAGGATATTCATGAAGGAATTGGGTCTAAAAAGCGATGGAATTCTAAGGAAAGACAGGATGTGAAGAGGATCATCACCATGATTGATGAAAGGTTGTATCGATGGGATCAGTTCAGGACACTGGAGAGCTTTGTAGGCGGTCGTCCCAGGATTGCTCTCGCCGGCTATCAACGCCCAGTTCGCATTCCTGGAAACATTGATGGACTTCCTGGTACCCCTTGAACTGCTTCTATTTCATAATATTTTGGATGTGTGATTATTTATGTCTATGGCTTGTGCACACATAACAGTGTACAACCCGCTCTTGTAAATAAAGGACCCTGTGGTACGCTTCAGTGCCACAATCCTTATAAAAGGAGCGAAAGCTTCTTACTTTTGAGTAAAACCTATCAAACCTTTCACTTTTCAAGGTTTTGCTCAAAAGAACAAGTACTTCCCCTTATGATTTTCAAAACCTCAACCGTTTATATCACTTGTTGAGGGGGAGTATTTGACTAAAATCTTTGTTCACAAATTGTTCTCAGTGGTTATCTTCCCACAAAACTCAAAATGATCATATTTATTCTCAACATTTCTTCAAAAATAACATTTATATGCCATTTTTGAGGGGGAGAAAAATACGTGATAAGAAATATGTTGTGTTTTGCTCATGAATTCTCATGCGAAAATACTTCAACCAATGAATTGACGGGATCTGAACAGTCATACATTGAAAAGATTTGTCTTCCAAGACTTATCCAAGTAAATTGTACACATTCGAGAAGCTCTTGATAGACATGAACTTTGACGGGTTTAACAACCTTTCGAGGTTTGTCCACACCTTCAAGATAGTTATTAAAGCTAGTTGTCACCTAAAAGCTCACAATGTATCTCTTTAACTATACAACGTAATCGTGTCTCGCAAGGAATTGTCTATCTTGAGTCGATCAATTCAAAAGTGCGCGCTTTTCTCTCCCCGTGCAGATTTCTGTCTTAACACTTAAGCACGTGTGGAGGGGGTGTATTTCTGCTAAAAGATAAAACTCTCACAGTGGTACAATTCACAAACACTACGAGAGATTTTCTTGAAAATGGTTTTATGGCAATGGAGCTATAAGGTGATTAAGGTTAGGAATAACCGTCCTATGATCCGCCAGAGCCGGAGGGATCTACCCAAGGACACTACCAATAGGTAGAATTAGAAGTCCTTAGGTATGATTATAAAAAAGGAGAAAATGAGAAACGGAGAAAGAAGGAGTTGAAGAATTAAAAAGAAAAGCAAAGAAAAGGGTGAAAAGAAATAGCCCTCCAGATTATTCAACTTAGGGCAGACACCGGGTTCAATTCATATGCTACTGGTTGTCACTTGATGACGCCGGTATTGAAGATTAAAAGTCGTCATGGACCCAGTGACGCATGCACTAAACCTTCTTAGCCACTCAAGTTTCTCTCAACAGAAGCTTGTTTCATTCTCACAGGGAACCCTACTTAAACTATCGGCTTTCTCTTAGAGATTGCTGGTATTGAAGAAGGAGACCCTCTCCCTAGTCTCCGCTCAGAAAAACCAAAACGCACTATTGAGTCTAGAGCCACGAGATTCATCAAAAGATCTCTTAGGTACACTTGACATTCTACCACTTGTCGTTCAACAATAAGAACTTCAGTGGTACATTATCGAGTCCTACACATATCTTAGCAATCTGTCGAGAACATTTATGAGAGGTTCACATTGTGATCCTCAGTGATTGAATGGAAACTCCTGCCAGGGTCAACATTAAACAGCCCTGACAGCAGGTCACTTCGGTAACTCCCCATGGATTACGCTTAGTGTGTCTCAAACGGTCTACAGTCGTGGGGTGATGCTTCGGTGTACCTCAGCGACTCATCTGAACCGTAGATGTACTTCGGTACATCGCGTTATCTCACTTGTGGGACTCCGGTTCAGGAACAGCCTTTGTGAGAATTAGAGTTGTGTTTTCACACTATGTTGTTAACACTCTCGAAGTTCAAACTTGTAAGTGCCGGAATCCGCTTATTACTAACCTTTCTTATGTTTACTTCTTATGGAAGCTCTGGAGCGGACTGATCGTGCAGATTCTTCACATGCTCATGCCAACATCTTCACTAATGGAAGTTCTCTCAAAAGGCAACACAAAAGTCAGAATGATTCTACGCCATCAAAGAATCTACAAAGTTTAAAGACTTAAAGAACTTCATCGATGAATTCCATCGTCAAATAGTGTGTGAGCGTATTGAAGAATAACGTGGAGACACTGGAGCAGCGAAGCAGACCTGAGGCAGACTTGATGCAGACAACAATAACATACTATCACTGGCATCACAAAGAACAATGATCTAAGAACAAAGATTAAGGTGACGTCAAAGCAGAACTGTTTAAAAGAAAACAATTTCTCTACACTGGGGAGATTGTTCAAATCGAGGCAACTCTTCTCACAAGAAAGAAGAATGTCAGAAGACGTCAAAGGTACTATTACATCAGCACCTTAATCGTTCACATTCATTCATCACTAACACTTAGGGGGAGATTGTTGGAATCACTCCTAAACCTTAGTCAAGTGTTAGTGATTCATATGTAATAGTTAGCTTAATTATGGCCTTTATGTTTGTTTTTAGCTTAAGCTTATGAAGAAGGCCCATGAGCTTAGGCCCATGTCCATTAAGGAAAGGAAGGGAGTAGGTGTGTTTCCCTAGCTCCCCTTCCTATAAATACCTTGTAATAACCCTCACTTGAGGGTTGGTTGTTCAATTTATTCTCTCCTTTACACTCTACGCATAACCGGCTAAGTATTTCGTGTGTATGTGTTTGAATATTGGTCAACCGATCATTCTCCTTCATCTATTTCTTTTATTGTTCCTTGTGTTGCATATTTGGGAACCTTACAGAAACAAAACTAAAATAGAAAGAGAGTAAGATATATTACTTGTGGAATGGATGTTTGCAGCTTTTTCTGGAAAATTAAGAATTGGGAATTTCCAAAAATTATAAGTTACACAGAAAATGAAACTGACATTCTGTTTCTACATTGCCTGATGTTGTCAGGTGTTAATTCTAACGCTGTCAGGTTATCCTGACAAAAAGTGGTCTGATGCGTTTTTCTTGAAAATTTACCTCATTAAAACCTAGAAAAATTTCTGCAAAACATTCATTATGATTCGATATGAGCATTTGAATCTAACAAACACACAAATATATACAATTTCAATCATCGTTAATCTCATGTTCATGTTCTTAAAAACATATGTGATCTTCCCTACACTTATCTTTTTGTAAAATACCTTTATATGCAATTAAGACGAGGTTAAAAACAAAATAAAGCATTTTTACAAAGTCTAACAGGAGAATAAACAATAATGAAAATGATATATAAACACACAAACAAAATTTAAAAAAAAAAACAACATGCAAACAATTAAGCATGAGTTGCCTCCCACGAAGCGCTTTTCTTTATTTATGAGTCTTATAGCTAGACTCGAAGTCGTGCCCCTACGTACCTAGGTGAGTGAGTTCATCCTCAAGGATATCGGTGGGATCAAACTTATCTTTCATTTTTCTCTTAGTACTCTTAGTCTCGTATAACTTTTCAAACTTCTCACCATTGGGATCATAGATTGTCATCCTAATGTGCCACTCTCCATTCCTATCAGTAGGTGGCTTATTCCAATTCCAATTGTACTTAGGCTTTTTTACTTTCAACTTTCCACCAATTCATGCAAAGATTAACGGGCAAGGTTCCTTGGAATTCGGTCATCTTCCTAAACACTAAAGTATCCTCGAATGGATTCACTTCAATGTCCCTAGACAATTTTCGTTCTTGGAAAGTTGCGTTGTTCACGTAGGTCTCTTGTAGATAGAAAGGTCGTTGAGGGCCTACAAAGTCTCTATTGGTCCAAGGTGCATATCTAGATGGTCTCCTATCCATCCACTAGAAGAAAAAGTGGATTTGGCTACACCGAATATGTGTGACGATATACATATAGTCACACATGATTTTTCGAGCGTGTGTGACTACGGTCACATGTTTGACTTTTTTTTAGTCTCTATTACAAAACATTAATCAAAACCTTAACATGTGTGACTAATTAGGTACAAATTTTTTTGGATTAATCCGTATTAGTGACCATAAACACTATATAGTCGCACAAAGCATTTTTGTTTTGCATATTTAGTCACATACAATTAAGTATAAAGTGGCCAAAAGTGTTAATAAGTGTGACCATATGGTGTTTAAAGTGAAGAAATGTGTGTTTTGTGTGACTATTGTTCATCCAATGGCCACTTGAATTTTATGTTTGTGTGGCCTTTTCTAACATTTAATCACACAAAGTATGTTTGTTTTGGGTATTTAGTCACATACAATTAATCATAAAGTGGCTAAAAGTGTTAATTAGTGTGACCATATGGTGTTAAAGTGAAAAAATGTGTATTTTGTGTGACTATTGATCATCTAATGGCCACATGAATTGTATGTTTGTGTGGCCTTTTGTAACATTTAGTCACACAAAGCATATTTCTTTTGGGTATTTAGTCACATACAATAAATCATAAAGTGGCTAAAAATGTTAATAAATGTGACCATATGGTGTTTAAAGTGAAGAAATGTGTATTTTGTGTGACTATTGATCATCCAATGGCCACATTAATTTTATGTTTGTGTGGCCTTTTGTAACATTTAGTCACACAAAGCATGTTTGTTTTGTGTATTTAGTGACATACAATTAAGCATAAAGTGGCCAAAAGTGTTAATAAGTGTGACCATATAGCGTTTTAAGTGAAGAAATGTGTGTTTTTTGTGACTATTAATCATCCAATGGCCACATGAATTTTATGTTTGTGTGGCCTTTTGTAACATTTAGTCACACAAAACATGTTTCTTTTGGGTATTTAGTCACATACAATTAATCATAAAGTGGCCAAAAGTGTTAATAAGTGTGACCATATGGTGTTTAAAGTGAAGAAATGTGTGTTTTGTGTGACTATTGATCATCCAATGGCCACTTGAATTTTATGTTTGTGTGGCATTTTCTAACATTTAGTCACACAAAGCATGTTTTTTTGGGTATTTAGTCACATACAATTAAGCATAAAGTGGCCAAAAGTGTTAATAAGTGTGACCATATGGTGTTTAAAGTGAAGAAATGTGTGTTTTGTGTGACTATTGATCATCCAATGACCACATAAATTTTATGTTTGTGTGGCCTTTTCTAACATTTAGTCACACAAAGCATGTTTCTTTTGGGTATTTAGTAACATACAATTAAGCATAAAGTGGCCAAAAGTGTTAATAAGTGTGACCATATGGTTTTGAAAGTGAAGAAATGTGTCTTTTTGTGACTATTGATAATCCAATGGCCACTTGAATTTTATGTTTGTGTGGCCTTTTGTAACATTTAGTCACACAAAGCATGTTTGTTTTGTGCATTTAGTCACATACAATTAAGCATAAAGTGGCCAAAAGTGTTAATAAGTGAGACCATATGGTGTTTTGAGTGAAGAAATGTGTGTTTTGTGTGACTATTGATCATCCAATGGCCACATTAATTTTATGTTTGTGTGGCCTTTTCTAACATTTAGTCACACAAAGTATGTTTATTTTGGGTATTTAGTCACATACAATTAATCATAAAGTGGCTAAAAGTGTTAATAAGTGTGACCATATGGTGTTTAAAGTGAAGAAATGTGTGTTTTGTGTGACTATTGATCATCCAATGGCCACTTGAATTCTATGTTTGTGTGGCCTTTTGTAACATTTAGTCACACATCGAATTAAGCAAACTGTGACAAAAACGTGTTAATAATTGTGACTATATGCATCTTTTAGTCACATATAAGAAATCAATATATATCAAAACAAATTCAAGTATATATATATATATATACAAAATATATTAAAATACAATAAAATTGGAATGTATATAAAATTGTAATGTCGTACATAATAAAATTCTTAATAATTTAACGACTTCTGACTCTTGATCTTCTTAGCTTCCTTTTGCATGGCATCACGAGAGTTGTAGCGCTTCGTTTGTAATTTAAGTGCAGTTTTGTTCTCACCAATCAGTTTTATAGTACTTGGTGGTGTTACCTGTAGGAAACAAAAGCCGGGTGTATCAAACACTGAATTAAATATGAAGAATGATATATGCAGGTTTATAAAACACATGCATGTATGTACCTTTTCATCGAAAACCACTTGATCCTTTGGTCATGCATAAAAACCACCTACTGCATCCTTAACTGTTTTGAAATCATTACTTACTACATCCGGTAGCAATTGGATGCATCCACTAAAGATTTATCAATAGACACTCTGTAGCAATCCTTTGGGAGTGGTTTGTTATGAAGAATTTGTTTTCCATCAGTTTTGTACACAGTACCCTCCGCAATAATACTTGATTTCTTTAAGTGCCATAGTCTACACTTAATTACCTAAAAAGATAATTTGTTGCATGTATATATGTATCAGTAATTAACTAAACTAAAGAACATATGAAAATGTTTAAATACATACTTGTGGTAGTACTATTAATGAAGACTCATGTTCTTGTGATTCGGAAAGTTGACGTGAAGAATCCTTTCGTTTTGATCTAGTCACTTTCTTAGATGCGACAGATTTAACAGTTTCCTATATATATAAAACACGGTAAATAATACATATATGTACAATTCAAAAATCCCAGGGGGATGATTTATTACTTACACTTATTTCCATTTCCTTTTCCAAAGTTGCAAGTCCATTAGACTTCTCAATGCTCGCAATTTTCTCACATCCACAACACGTGTTCCAAGCATCCTCATCAAGATCGCTATTTATAAGATTAATGTTCACCGGAGACACATGAAATATAAATTGTTTAAGAAGACTGCAACAATATTTAAAAGGGTAAAAAAAGATGGAATGTTACTTTCTTATGTCTTACTTCTGTTTGTGTCAATGGAGTTGAAGTTGACAACAATCCCCTTTGTGCACCAATTGTTTCATCAAATCTTGTATTACCGCCTCTTTTTCTTGATGTTGGCGCCTCTCATTATCAAGTTCACTTTGAAGTGACACCACTCTTTCATCGATGCTTCTCGATTCGAGGAAGATCAAAATACCTCTTGTAGGTTACTCCACCTCCCACTCCTCTCGCATATCCTCCCTTTTCCTTACCTAATACAACCTGTCATGGCATCGTTGCCATGATCAAGCTTCAAGGTTCCTTGTTTGATCCTGCTGTCTTTCTTTTCGCACATACAATATGGGAAATAGGTTATTTAATTCTACCAGTATTAACTTGTAACTAACATTATTAACTAATACACTACCTGTATTAACTTATAACTAACACTTTTAACTAATACAGTGGCAGTATTAACTTATAACTAAACATAATAATAAAATTTGCAGTCAAACTTACAAATTTTTCTCCCAATCGACCGATATCATCATCGTGATATTCTTCGTCTTTAGTCACCCTTCCTTTCAACCATAGCGTACCACGCGGTGGTTCTTCATCTGGTTCAATTTCTTTACTCTCGATCTTATAAGCATCAAATACATACAAATGTAAGATAAACGAATATAAATGAAAGTATGATGCTATTAAATGCAAATATGCAAATGTTTACTGTTACCATTTTTTCTATCACACGGGCGTATTCACCTCGTCCCTTTGTATGATGATAAACAGACTTGGAACGCGCCACTTTAGATTTTGCTGATCTCACCTTGCAACACAAAATCATACGGCATTTAGATGTAGTAATGTTGATAGTATATGATAACGCTACACGCGTCGTTCGGGGTCAAAGGAACTTCCTTTTCGTCGAGCAAGTTTTTCAACACCTTAGGCAGTGAACCTAATCGTTGTAGTGTAGTATTAGGGTAAGCCACGGGTATTGATATCGTTCTCTAGGGGAATAGGAATGCTAGTGAGAAGTTACTACGCTAAGGTTGGGGTTGAGGAAGATTATTTTTTATCTTTTTATGTTTTTAGGAAATGGAAATGTACGAATCTAGGGGTATTGGATTTGGGGGTTGGTATTTATACCAATTACTCTATTTGTCTAATTATCTAATCTAAGGTGTATGTAGTCTATGTCTAATTATTGTGTGCTCGTATGATGATTTAAAGATGTGTTTACATAGGTTTTATTACTTCTTAATTATCTCCTATTGATGGTTGAATTGTCACGTCCTTATTCTTAATCGCGTTGTGTGTCTAAAGTCGTAGGGTATGCATTTATCCCTAACTCTTTGAAACTACCAAAGGTTATCGCCTACAAAATCTCTAGGATTTATTAACTTAACACTAAGGTACTCTTCGGATGGTTTAGCCTACAATGACTCTAGGTACTATAAGCTAAGGTTGATCAACAAAGATTAATCAAGCATTAACTACACAACGGATGATCTATCGCAATACTAGATCATTAACAATTAAGATAAGAGACAACCAATCAATATTCAATAATTAAGTTTCATATTCCCTAAGCAAACACACAAGTAAATTAGCCAGACATGGAAAACATACAAGCATACACACAATTAACTGAAGACATAATTGAATTAATGAAGTAAAACACTTATCTTGATGTTAGATAGGGTATGGAACCCTAAAATACTGTACAAGACAGCCTTGGTTCGGTTTAGGTTTTTACTCCAAAAGACCACACACTGAAAACTAAAAAAATCGGATTCTATATATAAGATTACAAATGCGACGGCGTCACCTTATGATTTGTGACACCGTTGGGTCGCCGTCATTAGGGTTTCGTCATGGCCACGTTAGTCTTGCGACGGCGTTACCTTATGCTTGTGACGCCGTCCCCTTCAGCTTCTGACGTCGTCTGGATCAAATCTAGGCCGTCTGAGTTGCGACGCCCTACTCTTTTAAAACCTGAAGCCGTCACTTGTAAATGAGCAATTAGGCTACTGAGCCGTCACAAAAGTGGTCCGACGGCATCACTGTTTTGTGCCTGACGCCGTCACCTTCAGTTCCAGCAGCCAGAGTGTCTCAATTCTTGACTTTGGCCATTTTCTTCGTATATTCGCGCCTTTTCGTCCGAATAAGTGTTATTCCAGCATTTTGCCTTCAAGATACCTAAAAAGTGAAAAGGAACGATATTAAGTAATAATGGATACAAAAGTGATCAAATAAGGGCTTAAACGACCCCTCAAAAAGGTACATTTTAAAACCTTATCAGTATACAACTAATATATATGGAAACATATGAAAAGGTGAAAGATATTTGAACTTGAATAAAAATGACTAATTAACACCTTGTATTCCTCGCTGGCTGTGTAGTTTACAAAATTAACCCAATCTTCGGCTTTTATAATTGCACTATACTTCGCTGGGACTTCATTTAGCTTTGAAAGGGTATTTTGGTTGGACAATATGTAGTTTTGTGTCAATTTCATTCTGAAATTCCTTAGAAGTTGACCAAGACGATTCATTATCAGCTTTCTGACCGTCAAGTCAAAAGATTAACAAAATGTTGTTAATTAGTTGCACATAATGTAAACTTATTAACACCTTGTACCTACGACAGCCAAGCCACCACTAGTTAAAAAAAAGTATATGTGTACCGTGATTTCGTCCCACATTTTATCTCATGCTTCTGAATCAACCTTCCTCCAGGATAGAATCCTGACACCTATATGCTCATGAACCAAATCACCCAAAAAACTCGAAAAGAATGCTCTGTTTTTTTCGATAACCTATCCGTGCATCGAAGGTTACATGACCTTTATTCCGCTCTGTTTTTCATATTCCTGCGAACTTAGCTAACCTACTTATGCTTCTCTTAACAACATTCGCATTTGAATGGTTGTTTTCTGCATCCTCACCCTCATCTGAATACGTCTCTGATTCATATCCTAAAGGGTTTTCATTTTCACGATCAGAATAAACCAAATCATCCGGATAATTGGTTTGAGTTGCCATGATTCGTCACAAGTAATGTGTTAAAGAAAATTAGTAAACTTAATTGGTAAATAATGGTGTAAAAATTGAAGTTCTGGTTGTTTTGCTTGAATCTTGATTTATTGGAGTAAAATTAGGGCTAATGATGGGGCAGTTTTTCAATTAAGGAAACCATAATTTCCAAAGCAATTTTAAAAATTTTGACTGAAATTTGGCTCCAAATTTGATAATTTTAAAATGTGGCTCCAAATTGATAATATAGCATTTAAATATTTAATTTTTGGATGCAATTTAAATATGAATTAGAAAATCTAATTTTTAAAACCAAAAACACCCTGACAGAAATGGTGCTTACCCACAGTCCCAAACACCCATATAACTTCAAACCCGCTGTGTCAAAGACACATATAACTGCAGATACACTAAAATCACCACATGGCGCATACAAATGAACAAACAAAAGCTAAAAATAGACTTAAAGCAACTAATTAAGCAACTATAACTAATAAGCAGTTCAGATAAACAATTAGGCACAAAAATAGGCAAATCAAACCAAGAACTGCTGATACAACAAACAACCCTCAGACCTTACTTTAAGCCTATAAATAAGCTATTTATAAGCACTTAAATAAGCTCTAACATCCTCAAGCAGTCAAAAAAATCAAGAAATCATGTAAATGCAATTAACCTAAAGCAAAAACAACAACAAAAACACCCTAAATCTAGTGGTTCAATCAAAAATAATTGTCATGAACAAACGCTCCACTTCTAAACTTCATAATCAGTCATAAAAAATTGACAACCTAAAAATTGAACATCCTAATCCTACAATAATACATTCTACCAGTGCGAATATGAACTTAAACACCACAACCAATTCCTAAATTCAAAACAACATTAAAAAAAGATGAAACAAACTAGCGAACACATTACTTATATTAACAAACATATTTAGCATTCGTATGGATAAACCATCAAAAGATCCATACATATTCCATTGTTAATATATCTACAAACCATCCCATTAAACCAAGACGTTAGACATTAGACATTAGACATAAACAGATGACACTAGAGCAAAAGAAAACATCCCATTCCATAGCGAGAAACCCTTCAACCATTCATCGCCTGAATTTGTTCTTCCTTGGTATCGATTTCCTCCTAAGATTGATGTAGACGTATGGTCCGGACTGGGCCAAGAATGGGTCAGGCCCGGAAGATGCGGCCCACTCTACGCCTAAACCCTAATCCATGCCTATATATACACACGCAGGTTATCTCTAAACCTAACATCTTTTGCTATGCCACACAAGATACTAACTTGACCGTCGGAGGTGGACCCCGGGGCTACGGCTCCGGGTCCACTCCTAACGGGTTTTCTTTGTTGACAGGTCTACTAGGACTCGAGAAGACGACTAACGGCCAAGGAGAGTCGTTAAATCTAGTCCGCGCCAGATTATGCTTCAACAAGTTGGCGCCATCCGTGGGACCCCGAATAAACAAGTTTCGTGTTCTCATATTACCGAAACGCAGAATCAGTTTCTAATACTTGGTAACTCTAAATCCCATTCGCAATTAATGCTTTAATACTTTACGTATGTCAGTGATATTATTTATGATCAAATCTAAACGTGGTCCTACATGGAATCAAATATCACGTGGAATAAAATATCACGATTTTATTGCGTATTGTTATCAAAATATCCTTATTTACAAATAAGTTCTATTCGCTAATCATGGCAGAAATCAAACATCACGTTAAATTAAAGTGCACATTATTAAATTGCATATTTTATTCTTTTATTAAAGACATATAAAAGAAAACAGTCCGCATGATCGGACCTATTTTATCTTTTAGTCCGCACGATCGGACCTAAGAAAAGCCCGCACGATCGGAGCTATTTTATCTTTTAGCCGCGATAAATTCGCGCAGATACTGTTTTTACGGTTGGTACGCCTGTTCGCGCTTGAACAGCGCAGTCGCGATAAATCTACCCGCGTAAGACCGTGCGTTCAGACATCTTCGCAGAGACGCGTACGCGCGAATACCACGATGCTAATCAATCGCCATGATGCGACCGACCAAAAGCCGTGGTATAAACATCTGCGATCATCCAGAAACGTTCGAGTCTATGCGGTTAAGATAAATCCTCTGTGTCTATTAGTCGCGGTCACGGTATATCCATCCGAGTTTTTATTTTATACATTTAAAAAAAAAAAAAAAAAAAACAAACAAAAACACAATTCATTATTTCGTCGGTACGCATCCCACGATGGGTGCGCACTGCCATTTTTCTTATAAGCTATGTGCTATATATATTTTTTATGCTATGTGCTATATATTGCTTAATTTTATTAGGTTTTATATGCTGCGATTCGCGGCATATACTTTTAATCTTTGCATTGAGTGTTTTTCGCATATTCAATAAGTTTAATGCTCCTACACGAGTAGCACCATCAAACTTGGGGGGCTACCAGGGTATACGCTACCACTGTTTCCATGCGCAGGTATATTCGGAAGCAGATCAAAGACGAATTTAAATATTCGCATCAACTTGCCGCACTAACATGCCGCAGGGGAGACGTCCTCTGTCGGTTGTGAAGACGCGCACAGCGCAGAAGCACGTCTTCTGTTGCACATCTTTAGCGCGCACTTATGCGCAGAAGTACGTCTTCTGTCGCACCTCTTTGTCGCGCACAGCGCGCACTTCTGCCACAGAAGCACGTCTTCTGTCGCACCATGTTGCGCTGCTACCGGTACAAAAGGTACGCCTTACCCGTGATGCGGCATGCGGGTTCCACTTTCACCTACGCGCCATCGAACTTAAGTCTAGCATCCGCATCACGCGCGCATACTAAACTTGGGGGGCTTGTAGACGTATGGTCCGGACTGGGCCAAGAATGGGTCAGGCCCGGAAGATGCGGCCCACTCTACGATCTAAACCCTAATCCATGCCTATATATACACACGCAGGTTATCTCTAAACCTAACATCTTTTGCTATGCCACAGCGCATACTAACTTGACCGTCGGAGGTGGACCCCGGGGCTACGGCTCCGGGTCCACTCCTAACGGGTTTTCTTTGTTGACAGGTCTACTAGGACTCGAGAAGACGACTAACGGCCAAGGAGAGTCGTTAAATCTAGTCCGCGCCAGATTATGCTTCAACAATTGAGTAATGAGATCATTCAACCCCTGCAGCTTAGACCTCGCAGCCTCCCTATCATCCCTAAGATCCATCACAGTGTAAAGACCTAATGTTTAAAAATGACAAACTAAGTCCTCCTTCTTTTAAACTATGACTATAAATTAGGGGTGTTGATCCGTTCGGTTATCGAGTTTGGTTTCGTTAAATCGGTTATATTTTTATTTTGGTCAACACAAAAACCGAAACGAACCGAACTATAATTAAACCTAAGCGAACCGAAAACCGAATATGATTTAAGTTCGCTTCTTGGGTTGACCCGAATATGAATTAAGCTCGCTTCTTGGGTTGACACATATGGTGTTTAAACCGAATATGAATTAAGTTCGCTGCTTGGGTTGACACAAAATTATTTACATTTTAAGCCGTGGCTTCCATAATTAGCAACCTACAAACATAATGTTTGAGTAAATCGGACGAAAACGTCCAAAACAGCTGGAAACGGACGAAAATGTACAAAAACTTAAACAAGCGGAGTAAAAGATGAAAAAACCAGCGAAAACGTGTAGACACGGTAGAAAACCTGTAAACAAAAACGGAAACATACAAAAACAGATTAAAAGGGACAAAGACGTATAAAAACGGACCAAAACGTATTAAAACAGACGAAAACGTGTATAACCGTATGAATGTGTGTAAAAGTGTAAGAAAACGGTTGAAAAATTCTTAAAAACATATGAAAATGGGTAAAACGAGTAATCGGACGAAAACATGCAAAAAGCTGAAACGGACGAAAATGTACAAAAACTTATACAAACGGACTAAAAGATAAAAAACCAGCTAAAACGTGTAAACACAGACGAAAACCTGTAAACAAAAATGGAAACGTATAAAAACAGATTAAAAGGGACAAAGACGTATGAAAACGGACTAAAACGTAATAAAACAGACGAAAACGTGTAAAAACGTACGAATGTGTGTAAAAGTGTAAGAAAACGTATGAAAACGGTTGAAAAATTCTTAAAAACATATGAAAATGGGTAAAAACGAATGAAAACAGACAAAAACGGAGTAAATCAGACGAAAACGTGCAAAACAGTTGGAAACAGACGAAAACGTACAAAAACTTATACAAACGGACTAAAAGATGAAAAAACCAGCGAAAACGTGTAAACACGGACGAAAACCTGTAAACAAAAACGAAAACGTATAAAAACAGATTAAAAGGGACCAAGACGTATGAAAATGGATGAAAACGTATTAAAAGCACGAAAAACGTGTAAAAACGTATGAATGTGTGTAAAAGTGTAAGAAAACGTATGAAAACGGTTGAAAATTCTTAAAAACATATGAAAAAGGGTAAAAACGGATGAAAACGGACAAAAACGAGTAAATCGGACAAAAACGCAAAACAAATTGAAACGGACGAAAACGCATAAAAACTTATACAAACGGACTAAAAGATGAAAAACCAACGAAAACGCGTAAACACGGACTAAAACCTGTAAACAAAAACGGAAACGTATAAAAACAGATTAAAAGGGACAAAGTCGTATGAAAACGGACGAAAATGTATTAAAACAGATGAAAACGCTTAAAAACGTAATGTGTGTAAAAGTGTAAGAAAACGTATGAAAACGGTTGAAAAATTCTTAAAAACATATGAAAAAAGGTAAAACGGATGAAAACGGACAAAAACGGAGTAAATCGACTAAAAACGTGCAAAAATTGAAACGGACGAAAACGCATACAAAACTTATACAAACGGACTAAAACATGGAAAACCAAATAAAACGATAAACACGGACTAAAACCTGTAAACAAAAAAAACGATAAAAACAGATTAAAAGGAACAAAGACGTATGAAAACGGATAAAAACGTATTAAAACATACGAGAACGTGTAAAAACGTACGAAGGTGCGTAAAAGTGTAAGAAAGCGTCTGAAAACGGGCGAAAAAGTCTTGAAATTTATGAAAATGGATAAAAACGGATGAAAACGGACAAAAACAGAGTAAATATGACGAAAACGTGTAACAACGTAAGAAAATGTATGAAACGTTTGAAAATGTACTTTTATATGTAAAACTGATGAAAACGTATGCAAACGGACGAAAACGTGCAAAAACTTATACAAACGGACTAAAATATGAAAAAACCAGCGAAAACGTGTAAACACAGACGAAAACCTCAGAAACAAAACGGAAACGTATAAATATTTAATTTTTGGGTGCAATTTAAATATGAATTAGAAAATATAATTTTTGAAACCAAAAAACCCGACAGAAATGGTGCTTACCCACAGTCTCAAACACCCATATAACTTCAAACCCGCTGTGTCAAAGACACATATAACTGCAAATACACTAAAATCACCACATGGCGCATACAAATGAACAAACAAAAGCTAAAAATGGACTTAAAGCAACTATAACTAATAAGCCCAGTTCGGATAAACAATTAGGCACAAAAATAGGCAAATCAAACCAAGAACTGCCGATACAACAACAACCCTCAGACCTTACTTTAAGCCTATAAATAAGCTATTTATAAGCACTTAAATAAGCTCTAACATCCTCAAGCAGTCAAAAAAAATCAAGAAATCATGTAAATGCAATTAACTTAAAGCAAAAACAACAACAAAAACACCCTAAATCTAGTGGTTCAATCAAAAATAATTTTCATGAACAAACGGTCCACTTCTAAACTTCATAGTCAGTCATAAAAATTGACAACCTAAAATTGAACATCCTAATCCTACAATAATACATTCTACCAATGCGAATATGAACTTAAACACCACAACCAATTCCTAAATTCAAAACAACATTAAAAAAAAGATGAAACAAACTAGCGAATACATTACTTATATTAACAAACATATTTAGCATTCGTATGGATAAACCATCAAAAGATCCATACATATTCCATTGTTAATATATCTACAAACCATCCCATTAAACCAAGACGTTAGACATTATACATTAGACATAAACAGATGACACTAGAGCAAAAGAAAACATCCCATTCCATAGCGAGAAACCCTTCAACCATTCATCGCCTGAATTTGTTCTTCCTTGGTATCGATTTCCCCCTAAGATTGAGTAATGAGATCATTCAACCCCTGCAGCTTAGACCTCGCAGCCTCCCTATCATCCCTAAGATCCATCACAGTGTAAAGACCTAATGTTTAAAAACGACAAACTAAGTCCTCCTTCTTTTAAACTATGACTATAAATTAGGGGTGTTGATCCGTTCGGTTATCGAGTTTGGTTTCGTTAAATTGGTTATATTTTTATTTTGGTCAACACGAAAACCGAAACGAACCGAACTATAATTAAACCTAAGCGAACCGAAAACCGAATATGATTTAAGTTCGCATCTTGGGTTGACCCAAATATGAATTAAGCTCGCTTCTTGGGTTGACACATATGGTGTTTAAACCGAATATGAATTAAGTTCGCTGCTTGGGTTGACACCAAATTATTTACATTTTAAGCCATGGCTTCCATAATTAGCAACCTACAAACATAATGTTTGAGTAAATCGGACGAAAATGTCCAAAACAGCTGGAAACGGACGAAAACGTACAAAAACTTAAACAAACGGAGTAAAAGATGAAAAAACCAGCGAAAACGTGTAGACACGGACGAAAACCTGTAAACAAAAACGGAAACATATAAAAACAGATTAAAAGGGACAAAGACGTATGAAAACGGACCAAAATATATTAAAACAGACGAAAACGTGTATAACCGTACGAATGTGTGTAAAAGTGTAAGAAAACGGTTGAAAATTTCTTAAAAACATATGAAAATGGGTAAAAACGGAGTAAATCAGACGAAAACATGCAAAACAAATTGGAAACGGACGAAAATGTACAAAACTTATACAAACGGACTAAAAGATAAAAACCAAATAAAATGTGTAAACACGGACGAAAACCAGTAAACAAAAACGGAAACGTATAAAAACAGATTAAAAGGGACAAAGACGTATGAAAACGGACCAAAACGTATTAAAACAGACGAAAACGTGTAAAAACGTACGAATGTGTGTAAAAGTGTAAGAAAACGTATGAAAACGGTTGAAAAATTCTTAAAACATATGAAAATGGGTAAAAACGGATGAAAACGGACAAAAACGGAGTAAATCGGACGAAAACGTGCAAAACAGCTGGAAACGGATGAAAACGTACAAAAACTTATACAAACGGACTAAAAGATGAAAAACCAGCGAAAACGTGTAAACACGGACGAAAACCTGTAAACAAAAACGGAAACGTATAAAAACAGATTAAAAGGGACAAAGTCGTATGAAAACGGACGAAAATGTATTAAAACAGATGAAAACGTTTAAAAACGTACGAATGTGTGTAAAAGTGTAAGAAAACGTATGAAAACGGTTGAAAAATTCTTAAAAACATATGAAAAAAGGTAAAACGGATGAAAACGGACAAAAACGGAGTAAATCAGACGAAAACGTGCAAAACAGCTGGAAACGGACGAAAACGTACAAAACTTATACAAACGGACTAAAACATGGAAAAACCAAATAAAACGTGTAAACACTGACGAAAACCTCAAACAAAAACGAAAACGTATAAAAACAGATTAAAAGGGACAAAGACGTATGAAAACGGATGAAAACGTATTAAAACATACGAGAACGTAAAAATGTACTAAGGTGTTTAAAAGTGAAAGAAAGCGCCCTGAAAACGGGCTAAAAAAGTCTTGAAATTTATGAAAATGGGTAAAAACGGATGAAACGGACAAAATCAGAGTAAATATGACGAAAACGCGTAACAACTTAAGAAAATGTATGACACGTTTGAAAATGTACTTTTATATGTAAAACTGATGAAAACGTATGCAAACGGACGAAAACGTACAAAAACTTATACAAACGGACTAAAATATGAAAAACCAAATAAAACGGTAAACACGAAAACCGTAAACAAACACGGAAACGTATAAAAACAGCATTAAAAAGGGACAGACATACGAAAACGGACGAAAACGTATTAAAAAAGACGAAAACGTGTATAAACGTACGAATGTGTGTAAAAGTGTAAGAAAACGTATGAAACTAGGCAAAAAATTCTTATAAACATATGAAAATTGGTAAAAACGGAGTAAATCGGACGAAAGCGTGTAACAATGTAAGAAAATGTATGAAACATTTGAAAATGTACGTTAATATGTAAAACAGATGAAAACGTATGCAAACGGACAAAAACATGAAAAAACCAGCGAAAACATTACTTATATTAACAAACATATTTAGCATTCGTATGGATAAACCATCAAAAGATCCATACATATTCCATTGTTAATATATCTACAAACCATCCCATTAAACCAAGACGTTAGACATTAGACATTAGACATAAACAGATGACACTAGAGCAAAAGAAAACATCCCATTCCATAGCGAGAAACCCTTCAACCATTCATCGCCTGAATTTGTTCTTCCTTGGTATCGATTTCCTCCTAAGATTGAGTAATGAGATCATTCAACCCCTGCAGCTTAGACCTCGCAGCCTCCCTATCATCCCTAAGATCCATCACAGTGTAAAGACCTAATGTTTAAAAATGACAAACTAAGTCCTCCTTCTTTTAAACTATGACTATAAATTAGGGGTGTTGATCCGTTCGGTTATCGAGTTTGGTTTCGTTAAATCGGTTATATTTTTATTTTGGTCAACACAAAAACCGAAACGAACCGAACTATAATTACACCTAAGCGAACCGAAACCGAATATGATTTAAGTTCGCTTCTTGGGTTGACCCGAATATGAATTAAGCTCGCTTCTTGGGTTGACACATATGGTGTTTAAACCGAATATGAATTAAGTTCGCTGCTTGGGTTGACACAAAATTATTTACATTTTAAGCCATGGCTTCCATAATTAGCAACCTACAAACATAATGTTTGAGTAAATCGGACGAAAACGTCCAAAACAGCTGGAAAAGGACGAAAATGTACAAAAACTTAAACAAGCGGAGTAAAAGATGAAAAAACCAGCGAAAACGTGTAGACACGGTAGAAAACCTGTAAACAAAAACGGAAACATACAAAAACAGATTAAAAGGGACAAAGACGTATAAAAACGGACCAAAACGTATTAAAACAGACGAAAACGTGTATAACCGTACGAATGTGTGTAAAAGTGTAAGAAAACGGTTGAAAAATTCTTAAAAACATATGAAAATGGGTAAAAACGGAGTAAATCGGACGAAAACATGCAAAACAGCTGGAAACGGACGAAAATGTACAAAAACTTATATAAACGGACTAAAAGATAAAAAACCAGCGAAAACGTGTAAACACAGACGAAAACCTGTAAACAAAAATGGAAACGTATAAAAACAGATTAAAAGGGACAAAGACGTATGAAAACGGACTAAAACGTAATAAAACAGACGAAAACGTGTAAAAACGTACGAATGTGTGTAAAAGTGTAAGAAAACGTATGAAAACGGTTGAAAAATTCTTAAAAACATATGAAAATGGGTAAAAACGAATGAAAACAGACAAAAACGGAGTAAATCAGACGAAAACGTGCAAAACAGTTGGAAACAGACGAAAACGTACAAAAACTTATACAAACGGACTAAAAGATGAAAAAACCAGCGAAAACGTGTAAACACGGACGAAAACCTGTAAACAAAAACGAAAACGTATAAAAACAGATTAAAAGGGACCAAGACGTATGAAAATGGATGAAAACGTATTAAAACAGACGAAAACGTGTAAAAACGTATGAATGTGTGTAAAAGTGTAAGAAAACGTATGAAAACGGTTGAAAATTCTTAAAAACATATGAAAAAGGGTAAAAACGGATGAAAACGGACAAAAACGGAGTAAATCGGACAAAAACGTGCAAAACAGCTGGAAACGGACGAAAACGTACAAAAACTTATACAAACGGACTAAAAGATGAAAAAACCAACGAAAACGTGTAAACACGGACGAAAACCTGTAAACAAAAACGGAAACGTATAAAAACAGATTAAAAGGGACAAAGTCGTATGAAAACGGACGAAAATGTATTAAAACAGATGAAAACGTTTAAAAACGTACGAATGTGTGTAAAAGTGTAAGAAAACGTATGAAAACGGTTGAAAAATTCTTAAAAACATATGAAAAAAGGTAAAACGGATGAAAACGGACAAAAACGGAGTAAATCAGACGAAAACGTGCAAAACAGCTGGAAACGGACGAAAACGTACAAAACTTATACAAACGGACTAAAACATGGAAAAACCAGCGAAAACGTATAAACACGGACGAAAACCTGTAAACAAAAACGAAAACGTATAAAAACAGATTAAAAGGAACAAAGACGTATGAAAACGGATAAAAACGTATTAAAACATACGAGAACGTGTAAAAACGTACGAAGGTGCGTAAAAGTGTAAGAAAGCGTCTGAAAACGGGCGAAAAAGTCTTGAAATTTATGAAAATGGATAAAAACGGATGAAAACGGATAAAAACAGAGTAAATATGACGAAAACGTGTAACAACGTAAGAAAATGTATGAAACGTTTGAAAATGTACTTTTATATGTAAAACTGATGAAAACGTATGCAAACGGACGAAAACGTGCAAAAACTTATACAAACGGACTAAAATATGAAAAAACCAGCGAAAACGTGTAAACACAGACGAAAACCTGTAAACAAAAACGGAAACGTATAAATATTTAATTTTTGGGTGCAATTTGAATATGAATTAGAAAATATAATTTTTGAAACCAAAAAAACCCTGACAGAAATGGTGCTTACCCACAGTCCCAAACACCCATATAACTTCAAACCCGCTGTGTCAAAGACACATATAACTGCAGATACACTAAAATCACCACATGGCGCATACAAATGAACAAACAAAAGCTAAAAATGGACTTAAAGCAACTATAACTAATAAGCAGTTCCAGATAAACAATTAGGCACAAAAATAGGCAAATCAAACCAAGAATTGCTGATACAACAAACAACCCTCAGACCTTACTTTAAGCCTATAAATAAGCTATTTATAAGCACTTAAATAAGCTCTAACATCCTCAAGCAGTCAAAAAAATCAAGAAATCATGTAAATGCAATTAACTTAAAGCAAAAACAACAACAAAACACCCTAAATCTAGTGGTTCAATCAAAAATAATTGTCATGAACAAACGCTCCACTTCTAAACTTCATAATCAGTCATAAAAAATTGACAACCTAAAAATTGAACATCCTAATCCTACAATAATACATTCTACCAGTGCGAATATGAACTTAAACACCACAACCAATTCCTAAATTCAAAACAACATTAAAAAAAAGATGAAACAAACTAGCGAACACATTACTTATATTAACAAACATATTTAGCATTCGTATGGATAAACCATCAAAAGATCCATACATATTCCATTGTTAATATATCTACAAACCATCCCATTAAACCAAGACGTTAGACATTATACATTAGACATAAACAGATGACACTAGAGCAAAAGAAAACATCCCATTCCATAGCGAGAAACCCTTCAACCATTCATCGCCTGAATTTGTTCTTCCTTGGTATCGATTTCCCCCTAAGATTGAGTAATGAGATCATTCAACCCCTGCAGCTTAGACCTCGCAGCCTCCCTATCATCCCTAAGATCCATCACAGTGTAAAGACCTAATGTTTAAAAACGACAAACTAAGTCTTCCTTCTTTTAAACTATGACTATAAATTAGGGGTGTTGATCCGTTCGGTTATCGAGTTTGGTTTCGTTAAATTGGTTATATTTTTATTTTGGTCAACACGAAAACCGAAACGAACCGAACTATAATTAAACCTAAGCGAACCGAAAACCGAATATGATTTAAGTTCGCATCTTGGGTTGACCCGAATATGAATTAAGCTCGCTTCTTGGGTTGACACAAATGGTGTTTAAACCGAATATGAATTAAGTTCGCTGCTTGGGTTGACACAAAATTATTTACATTTTAAGCCATGGCTTCCATAATTAGCAACCTACAAACATAATGTTTGAGTAAATCGGACGAAAATGTCCAAAACAGCTGGAAACGGACGAAAACGTACAAAAACTTAAACAAACGGAGTAAAAGATGAAAAAACCAGCGAAAACGTGTAGACACGGACGAAAACCTGTAAACAAAAACGGAAACATATAAAAACAGATTAAAAGGGACAAAGACGTATGAAAACGGACCAAAATATATTAAAACAGACGAAAACGTGTATAACCGTACGAATGTGTGTAAAAGTGTAAGAAAACGGTTGAAAATTTCTTAAAAACATATGAAAATGGGTAAAAACGGAGTAAATCAGACGAAAACATGCAAAACAGCTGGAAACGGACGAAAATGTACAAAAACTTATACAAACGGACTAAAAGATAAAAAAACCAGCGAAAATGTGTAAACACGGACGAAAACCTGTAAACAAAAACGAAAACGTATAAAAACAGATTAAAAGGGACAAAGACGTATGAAAACGGACCAAAACGTATTAAAACAGACGAAAACGTGTATAAACGTACGAATGTGTGTAAAAGTGTAAGAAAACATATGAAAACGGTTGAAAATTTCTTAAAAACATATGAAAATGGGTAAAAACGGATGAAAACGGACAAAACCGGAGTAAATCGGACGAAAACGTGCAAAACATCTGGAAACGGACGAAAACGTACAAAAACTTATACAAACGGACTAAAACATGAAAAAACCAGCGAAAACGTGTAAACACGGACAAAAAACTGTAAACAAAAACGGAAACGTATAAAAACATATTAAAAGGTACAAAGTCGTATGAAAACGGACGAAAATGTATTAAAACAGACGAAAACGTGTAAAAACGTACGAATGTGTGTAAAAGTGTAAGAAAACGTATGAAAATGGTTGAAAAATTCTTAAAAACATATGAAAAAAGGTAAAAACGGATGAAAACGGACAAAATCGGAGTAAATCGGACGAAAACGTGCAAAACAGCTGGAAACGGATGAAAACGTACAAAAACTTATACAAACGGACTAAAACATGGAAAAACCAGCGAAAACGTGTAAACACGGACGAAAACCTGTAAACAAAAATGAAAACGTATAAAAACAGATTAAAAGGGACAAAGACGTATGAAAACGGATGAAAACGTATTAAAACATACGAGAACGTGTAAAAATGTACGAAGGTGTGTAAAAGTGAAAGAAAGCGTCTGAAAACGGGCGAAAAAGTCTTGAAATTTATGAAAATGGATAAAAACGGATGAAAACGGACAAAAACAGAGTAAATATGACGAAAACGTGTAACAACGTAAGAAAATGTATGAAACGTTTGAAAATGTACTTTTATATGTAAAACTGATGAAAACGTATGCAAACGGACGAAAACGTGCAAAAACTTATACAAACGGACTAAAATATGAAAAAACCAGCGAAAACGTGTAAACACAGACGAAAACCTGTAAACAAAAACGGAAACGTATAAATATTTAATTTTTGGGTGCAATTTAAATATGAATTAGAAAATATAATTTTTGAAACCAAAAAAACCCTGACAGAAATGGTGCTTACCCACAGTCTCAAACACCCATATAACTTCAAACCCGCTGTGTCAAAGACACATATAACTGCAAATACACTAAAATCACCACATGGCGCATACAAATGAACAAACAAAAGCTAAAAATGGACTTAAAGCAACTATAACTAATAAGCAGTTCCAGATAAACAATTAGGCACAAAAATAGGCAAATCAAACCAAGAACTGCTGATACAACAAACAACCCTCAGACCTTACTTTAAGCCTATAAATAAGCTATTTATAAGCACTTAAATAAGCTCTAACATCCTCAAGCAGTCAAAAAAATCAAGAAATCATGTAAATGCAATTAACCTAAAGCAAAAACAACAACAAAAACACCCTAAATCTAGTGGTTCAATCAAAAATAATTGTCATGAACAAACGCTCCACTTCTAAACTTCATAATCAGTCATAAAAAATTGACAACCTAAAAATTGAACATCCTAATCCTACAATAATACATTCTACCAGTGCGAATATGAACTTAAACACCACAACCAATTCCTAAATTCAAAACAACATTAAAAAAAGATGAAACAAACTAGCGAACACATTACTTATATTAACAAACATATTTAGCATTCGTATGGATAAACCATCAAAAGATCCATACATATTCCATTGTTAATATATCTACAAACCATCCCATTAAACCAAGACGTTAGACATTATACATTAGACATAAACAGATGACACTAGAGCAAAAGAAAACATCCCATTCCATAGCGAGAAACCCTTCAACCATTCATCGCCTGAATTTGTTCTTCCTTGGTATCGATTTCCCCCTAAGATTGAGTAATGAGATCATTCAACCCCTGCAGCTTAGACCTCGCAGCCTCCCTATCATCCCTAAGATCCATCACAGTGTAAAGACCTAATGTTTAAAAACGACAAACTAAGTCCTCCTTCTTTTAAACTATGACTATAAATTAGGGGTGTTGATCCGTTCGGTTATCGAGTTTGGTTTCGTTAAATTGGTTATATTTTTATTTTGGTCAACACGAAAACCGAAACGAACCGAACTATAATTAAACCTAAGCGAACCGAAAACCGAATATGATTTAAGTTCGCATCTTGGGTTGACCCGAATATGAATTAAGCTCGCTTCTTGGGTTGACACATATGGTGTTTAAACCGAATATGAATTAAGTTCGCTGCTTGGGTTGACACAAAATTATTTACATTTTAAGCCATGGCTTCCATAATTAGCAACCTACAAACATAATGTTTGAGTAAATCGGACGAAAATGTCCAAAACAGCTGGAAACGGACGAAAACGTACAAAAACTTAAACAAACGGAGTAAAAGATGAAAAACCAAATAAAAACGTGTAGACACGGACGAAAACCTGTAAACAAAAACGGAAACATATAAAAACAGATTAAAAGGGACAAAGACGTATGAAAACGGACCAAAATATATTAAAACAGACGAAAACGTGTATAACCGTACGAATGTGTGTAAAAGTGTAAGAAAACGGTTGAAAATTTCTTAAAAACATATGAAAATGGGTAAAAACGGAGTAAATCAGACGAAAACATGCAAAACAGCTGGAAACGGACGAAAATGTACAAAAACTTATACAAACGGACTAAAAGATAAAAAAACCAGCGAAAATGTGTAAACACGGACGAAAACCTGTAAACAAAAACGAAAACGTATAAAAACAGATTAAAAGGGACAAAGACGTATGAAAACGGACCAAAACGTATTAAAACAGACGAAAACGTGTAAAAACTTACGAATGTGTGTAAAAGTGTAAGAAAACATATGAAAACGGTTGAAAAATTATTAAAAACATATGAAAAAGGGTAAAAACGGATGAAAACGGACAAAAACAGAGTAAATCGGACGAAAACGTGCAAAACAGCTGGAAACGGATGAAAACGTACAAAAACTTATACAAACGGACTAAAAGATGAAAAAACCAGCGAAAACGTGTAAACACGGACAAAAAACTGTAAACAAAAACGGAAACGTATAAAAACATATTAAAAGGTACAAAGTCGTATGAAAACGGACGAAAATGTATTAAAACAGACGAAAACGTGTAAAAACGTACGAATGTGTGTAAAAGTGTAAGAAAACGTATGAAAATGGTTGAAAAATTCTTAAAAACATATGAAAAAAGGTAAAAACGGATGAAAACGGACAAAATCGGAGTAAATCGGACGAAAACGTGCAAAACAGCTGGAAACGGATGAAAACGTACAAAAACTTATACAAACGGACTAAAACATGGAAAAACCAGCGAAAACGTGTAAACACGGACGAAAACCTGTAAACAAAAACGAAAACGTATAAAAACAGATTAAAAGGGACAAAGACGTATGAAAACGGATGAAAACGTATTAAAACATACGAGAACGTGTAAAAATGTACGAAGGTGTGTAAAAGTGAAAGAAAGCGTCTGAAAACGGGCGAAAAAGTCTTGAAATTTATGAAAATGGGTAAAAACGGATGAAACGGACAAAATCAGAGTAAATATGACGAAAATGCGTAACAACTTAAGAAAATGTATGACACGTTTGAAAATGTACTTTTATATGTAAAACTGATGAAAACGTATGCAAACGGACGAAAACGTGCAAAAACTTATACAAACGGACTAAAATATGAAAAAACCAGCGAAAACGTGTAAACACAGACGAAAACCTGTAAACAAACACGGAAACGTATAAAAACAGATTAAAAGGGACAGACATACGAAAACGGACAAAAACGTATTAAAAAAGACGAAAACGTGTATAAACGTACGAATGTGTGTAAAAGTGTAAGAAAACGTATGAAACTAGGCAAAAAATTCTTATAAACATATGAAAATTGGTAAAAACGGAGTAAATCGGACGAAAGCGTGTAACAATGTAAGAAAATGTATGAAACATTTGAAAATGTACGTTAATATGTAAAACAGATGAAAACGTATGCAAACGGACAAAAACATGAAAAAACCAGCGAAAACGTGTAAACACGGACGAAAACCTGTAAACAAAAACGGAAACGTATAAAAAGCTGAATAAAAGGGACAAAGGCGTACGAAAACGTATTAAAACAGATGAAATCATGTAAAAACGTATTAATTTGTGTAAACGTGTAAGAAAACGTAAGTAAACGGGCAAAAAAAGTCTTGAAAAAAGTAAACAACCCCTAATTCATATAGTATGGCTAAACATATGTGTCAGCTTCCTATTGGGGACAGCAGGAGTGTTGGGAATTATGCTAAGTAGGAATTCTGCTGAAATATAATGCTGATGGTTTCTGCTGAAGAACATGGAATCTACTAAAGAAGAGTTTCTGCTGAAGTAGTATAGTCGTATAGATGGATTCTGCGGAGATAGTTATTCCGCGTATTCAATAGTTAGTTAGGATATGCATGAGCTTTATTAGGAAGTGATTATGTATATCTTATTTAGTTTTATGTTTATACGTTTCTTAGGAAACAAGTTAGGGTTCCTTGTCTATAAAAGGAACACAATAGTATGAACTATGTACGAGTTGAAAAACAAAGTTTTAGTAATATAAAGATCCATAGAGGATCAACGAGTTCTTATTATCTGTGTTTGTACTTGTGTTTGATTTCCGCTAAATAATACAAGTTGTAGAGATTTTCTATTAGTTTTTTTGTGATTACATAAGCAATACTAACGATCTACGAGTGCTCAAGATCTATCAAGGTCTTTCGTTTCATCAAGGAGGACCCACTTCTTCACATCTATACTACATATAAAGACAACATAATCCAAAATATAAAATAATTAAACACACTAATTAATATTATTTTAAAACACCCTAAAATGAAAAGTACATGTTATTATACACATTATACAAATTGATAAAACATACAAAGTTTCATACAAGCTAACAAGTTGATAGTATATATAGTTTTGAAAACCGGACCGGACCAACAGATTCAACCTAAAAAGTAAAAAGTGACCACGGTTTAATTTGACCCATTTTCGATCCAACCCATCGAGTTGACGTGGTTTAAATCAATCCGTTTTTTGACCGGAACGGTTCAACCGGTTGAACCACCCGCGTCGAACCGGGTTTCAAAACATTATGTTTAATCCCCAAATCTTCAAACTTCTATTACTTTTCGTTTATAACCCATAAACCCTTTTTTATCTCTAAACAATTTCTCAATATAAAATACCCTTACTATGCACGGGTACTCGTCTAGTATATATAAGTATTCGTTTTGCTTAAAAAAAATTCGAGAAGTTGGAGGGAATGACGTTTTCATTTTTACTACCATTTTTCATAATTGTCAAATGTCCAGGGTTGGTTATGTTATATTGCCAAATTCATGTATACATTTTGTAAATTGTTTTATCAATACTAGAAGTGTTTTATGTGTTACTACAAAGCTTCTATTCTCCAAAAAGTATTTGTTATTTTTTTCTTGGGAAAACAAAAAATGTGAATTAATAGTCTAATTAACATTTGCAATGATGAAACCTACTGGGCTCCTTAGCAGTTTAGTTAGAGTGTCGTTTAATTACATTTATTTACAATATATACTTCATTCTTATCTCTTAATCCGAATATCAACCGTCAAACTTTCACAAACCACCAATAATTACAATGGCGAACACTCCATTCATCAATGAGTTGAAAGACATGTCCGGATCAGAAAAACTACATCAAATTTTCAAGTTCCTTTTCGTTCAAGATCACACAGAAGATGAAGCGTTTCTGAGGTTTCTTGGGGAGTGATGCAATGAGTTGCAGAGGAAGATACAAGTGCAGACTGAAAGGATGGCTGAGGTGTGGTCTCTTAACCATGATGATAAAGAAGCTGGTGGGGATGTCTATGAGTGCTTGAGGTTGCAGATGATCAGGATGCGCAGGAGGCTGGAGGTTTTGAGGGGCTTGTTGGTTGAAGTCCGTGCAGGTTTGAATGAGAAGGAGGAGCATATGGACATCATGGATTTTTATGATTAGGTCATATGTTTATGTATGTGTTTTGTGTTTTTTCATCTTGGTGATCTGTGTATGGTTGTCTTTTGGGGGTAGATGGTGCATATAGTTTATGCTGGTGATGTTAGATTGATGTAGGTATTAACAATGACAATGGTACTGATGCTAATTATATATAATAGTTTAGCATATGTTAATATTCTTTTATTTATGCAATTTTTCCTTTTATAGTTTAAACTATATAATGCTATTTAGTTTTCTCTCACACACACATTGGTCAAACACACAGTCCTAAAAACTTGCAAAAACAAAATATGGTTTCCAGGTAAAATTAGGGGTTTCTAATATACAACATATTTATCAAATTAAAACATATTTTGAAGACATCTTGTGTTTGTGTATTCAAATTGATGATTCAATTTTGATGAAATGATCATATGTAGTTGATCATCGTATGGTTGTATTGGGGTTGAAAGCGATGAACACATGTTCATCAAAGAATTATAAAGGTATATATCTGATTTTTATGTTTCATTTTGATAAATTGATAATTGTTTGAGCAATATTTGATGTTTTAATGACGACCTACTTGTCAAAATATAAGCTTGTTGCAATTTGAGAATTGGGTTCTTGATTATGATGAATGAATGACCCAGTTAGGAAATGTGTTATATGATGATTTTATCGTGATTTGGTGAAGGTTATGTGATTAGATGGACAATTAGTTTGCACATCTTGACTTTGGTTCAGTTTTAATGTTAGTTGGTGGAAATGTTATGCATATGTGATAACCTTATTGACCATTAAGACGATTGTTGTTTTAAAATAGAATGAGCATCCAATTGTTGGTGGAGGCAAACCGCACAAACATTAGGACATTGCAGGTAAGTTGTACTTAAAATACTTACTTAAGGTTATAAATTTATCAATGTAACCATCAAATTAATATGCGTGCTTACTTTTTAAATTTAAGATGCTTCCTGCTTTGTTTACTGAAACACTGTACCCCAAGAAGCGCTGGATATACCTAATCCACAATAGGCGAACCAAAGATAAGGTTTACTGGAAATTGGTTCGTGGTCGCATTACTTTGCATGGGTCCGAGTGGCGAGCTTTTATTGATCACAGCCAATACATCAATGTGGCCACATTCCATTTAATTCGTCAGGAAGAAGACTGTTATTATGTAACAGGGTACAACGATGCAGGCCATGAATGCCCTGGATACGATCTGGCTCTTCTAGGTTACAGACAACGTAGATTCCTGGTTATGTTGGATGAATATCATGCACAACCTCTAGTAAGAAAAAAATGTTAATCAATACATTGTATAAGTTTGTTGAAAATGGGGATTATTTTAATTGTTTGACCCGCTAATGTTTTCTTTAAACTAAAATGTTACGTAGGTCATTCCTTGCAATTTTCGGGACAATACTGACAATAACCAATTTGACGTTCTTGTTGCTGGCGTTCCCGTAGCAGCTATCACTCACCGTCAAATTGAAATACTAGAGGAAAACAGACACGTGCATGAGTTTGGTGGGCACGGATGGAATGTATTGGTTCACAATGAAAACCTGTTTGCTGGCACAAGAGTTGTTTTCACAAATCTCCTAAACAAAACTCTTTCCCTGATGCCATTTGCTAAAAATGGATTTATGATGCGTTCTGAACTTGTGCAACGTATGGAGCGGATTCATACAAGACCGTTCATGAGAAACCCCGTAGATGAAGGTATGTTAATCAAAGTGTAGACATAATCTATGATTTTATTTTAAAAATAAACCTTTCCATATAATAGCTTTTAAATTATTTACCAATTTTATTAAATTCCAATTGCAGATGAGCGTATGAAACACATATGTGCATGGAACGAATGTACAGAGCATGAAAGTGAAAGGGATTGTTTTTACGCGCCCATCCTTGCATATGTCACGGACAAGAGTCGTTTGGTAAGTAATGATACAAATCGGATCATTTCAGTCATTATTTGCTTTCGCAAAAACTAATATATGCTTCAACACATGGACATACTTTTGTTGAGCATACTACATTGTTCTTTTTAATGCCAAACATACCACATAAGTTTACGAAGCGAAATCACATGTGGAAGTACCATAACGCACTGCTGAGATACCAAGAAGAAATGGAGTTTTATGTGAACGTGAATATTGAACACCACATCGATAGACCTAGAAGCAAGAACCACGTTACCATAAACGCCAGATGAAGAGAGATTGTTGAGGGTATCAGTGGGAACGAAACAAAATGGTCAGATTCAATCTTGTTAACTTTGTCAGCGACGACCAAGCTTCGGTGTCTTCCCGTACTCCAGTTATAATTCTAGTATTTAGCATGTGTTAAAACGTAATTCCAGACGTTATCAGTTGTTATTGGTAGACATGTTTATAAACATTTTCTTGGATTGTGTAGGATTTGGTTGGCTTCATTTAGGGTGTGTGCTCCCAAGTAGTTGAAGCCATTCATGAGATGGAATGTAAACTACTTGGTATAGCCCCTATCTGGAAGTGTATGGTTCCTAGTGGTGCATTAAAAGGTGTTCTTTGTGATGGTTTTGTGCTGGTTGTCATCTGTCCATGGTTGTATGATATGGGCAGTTTGTTTTTGTTATCAGACTTATCAGAACAGTTATATCAGATATTGAATAGAGTTTCCTTGTATGCAACTTGATATGGGACTTGTCCATATCAGTGTGTGTTGCTTTTTTCATTGTACAAAGTTTCCTTAATTAATACAAGTTCATCTTTGCACCCAAAAAAAATATATATTTTGTGTTGTGGTCTGCTTATAAACAGAAAACTTTAGTGATTAAAGCTGCCAGTACAAAGTTAAGTCTGGTAGGTTAGTTTTAGTGGTTAAGGCTGCCAGTACAAAGTTAAGTCTGGCAGACCTAAGTTAAGTCTGTTTAGTATTCGTAGTTAGTTCTGTTGATGAAAAACATAATAGTTTTTTGTGTGACTATTGATAATCCAATGGCCACATCAAATTTATGTTTGTTTTAGTCACACAAAGCATGTTTCTTTTGGTTATTTAGTCACATACAAATAAGCATAAAGTGGCCAAAAGTGTTAATAAGTTTTACCATATGGTGTTTAAGGTGAAGAAATATGTCTTTTGTGTGACTATTGATCATCCAATGGCCACTTGAATTTTATGTTTGTGTGGCCTTTTGTAACATTTAGTCACACAAATTATGTTTGTTTTGTATACTTAGTCACATACAATTAATCATAAAGTGGCCAAAAGTGTTAATAAGTGTGACCATATGGTGTTTCAAGTGAAGAAATGTGTATTTTTTATGACTATTGATCATCCAATGGCCACATTAAATTTATGTTTGTGTGGCCTTTTCTAACATTTAGTCACACAAAGCATGTTTGTTTTGGGTATTTAGTCACATACAATTAATCATAAAGTGGCTAAAAGTGTTAATAAGTGTGACCATATGGTGTTTAAAGTGAAGAAACGTGTATTTTGTGTGACTATTGATCATCCAATGGCCACATAAAATTTATGTTTGTGTGGCCTTTTCTAACATTTAGTCACACAAAGAATGTTTGTTTTGGGTATTTAGTCACATACAATTAATCATAAAGTGGCTAAAAGTGTTAATAAGTGTGACCATATGGTGTTTCAAGTAAAGAAACGTGTATTTTGTGTGACTATTGATCATCCAATGGCCATATGAATTTTATATTTGTGTGGCCTTTTCTAACATTTAGTTACACAAAGCATGTTTGTTTTGTGTATTTAGTCACATACAATTAATCACAAAGTGGCTAAAAGTGTTAATAAGTGTGACCATATGGTGTTTAAAGTGAAGAAACGTGTATTTTGAGTGACTATTGATCATCCAATGGCCACATATTAAGTTACGTGACCATATGTACTGGATTTTGGGTACACTTAAATAATATGTGTGACAAAACGTTTAGTGTGACCATATATAGCATTTGGTCACATTGTTAGTAGTAAATGTGACTATATCGATTAGCTTTTGGCATGCTAACACAAACTAAACTTTAAACACACAAATTAACTTACGTGAACATATGTACAAGATTTTGGCTACACTTAACGAATGTGTGACAAAACATTAAGTGTTACCATATATGGCTTTTGATCATAGTGTTCAAGTGTGTGACATATATTTGTCACTGTTTATATGTATATCGTGACTAATGCTTCAACCTTACATTTCATTTTTCACTCGTTCCAAGTTCAGAGGTGGCTAAAGAGTTGGCAAAACATATCAGTCACCCTTAAATAATGTGTGACAAAACTTGACTCTATGATTTAGACACACAAAAAATTACTTCATGTGACTAACGCATCAAGGTTACTTGTATTTGTCACGCGTTCCGAATTCATATGTGGCTAAATGATCAGAAACAAAATCACCAGATACCTTTAGCCACACAATGTTCAATTGTGTGGCATTACAGTTCTAATGGTCACACAATCAAAATTTTCATGTGTGACTAATTAGTAAATGTTGTCAATTTTCGTACCTTCAGCAACACAAATATGTGTATGTGTGGCCGTTCCATTTCGACAATGTGTGACCAAATCCCATTTTTGTACTAGTGATCATGATCTCATGAGGTATTTTCACCCTCATTATAATAGGAATGCTTCTTAACATCATTAATTGACCTAGCACTCCTTTCTCCTACCACTATCTTAGACATCTTACAATTGATTATGGCACTAGCGGCAGCTAAGAATCCTCTTCCAACTAACAATGGGCATGTAGTGTCCCTATTCATGTCTAGCACATGAAAATCCGCCAAAAGAGTTAATCGACCTACGTGTACTACAATGTCCTTCATTATTCCTATCGGATACGCAACACTACCGTCCGCTAAACCTAAGATTGTTTCCGTTGGTTCTATCTTACCTAGGTTAAGGCTTTACGGTTTTGGGCAACTCATGGGGGTCATTCCAACATTTTTTGTCATAGAGGGCAAGGTCCTCTATTGTACCCCACGACTCTTCCGCGGTAAGTTCACTTAGCTTACCACCGGCCGCTTGGTCGATGGTTTACCTCGTGGAGAGATTGACATGATCGTAAAAGATTTGGACTTGAAGCTAAAGATCAATGCTATGATGAGGGAATTTATGGAGTAAGTCCTTGAATCGAGTCCACGCCTTGTAGAGAGTTTCGCCTTTACATTGTTGGAACATCAAGATGTCATTCCTTAGCTTGGTAGTTCTCCCCGGTGGGAAAAATTGGGCGAGGAAACGAGTGATGAGATCATCCCAACTTGAGATGGATCCTGCGGAAAATCGCTCAAGCCAATTACTAGCTTGGTCCCGTAGAGAGAATTGGAAGAGACGTAAGTGCGTGGTCTCCCGTGTGGTAGCATCAAGGTCAATGGAATCAATGATTTTTAGGAAATCCTTGAGATGCTAATTAGGATCTTCGGAACGAAGTCCGGGGAATGCACATCTGTTTTGCACCAACCGGATGGTGTCGGATCGTAGGGTTGTAGTTTGAGCTTGAAGTGGAAGCTCAATGGTGTTCCTATAGCCTTGATGGCTCGGTCTAGAGTATTCACCAAGAGTACGGCCTCTTGGCGGGTCGAGTGGTGGTTAATTGGGTAGTGGTGGTGGTTGATTGAGCGGAAGTGGTTGATGTGGTGGTGGATTATTGTTGGGTGGGTTATCACCTTCCATGATGAAAAGTGATGAAGCTACAAACAAAAACATAAAGAAGGGGGATAGACTACAAGGAAGCTAATAAAAAAGAGAAAAAAGCTCACTTGATAGGAATCAAGCAAGTAGACCTAAACGAGATAGAAATCTAACTAGTTATTCCATTCCCGGGCAGCGGCACCAAAAACTTGATAGCGGCACCAAAGACTTCCTTTTCTACGAGCATGTTTTACAACCCTCTAGGAAATGTACCTAATCGTTGTAGTGTAGTATGGGGTAAGCCCAGGGGGTTGATTCGTTCTCTAGGGGAATATAGATGCTAGAAAGAGATGTATGACGAGAAGGTAAGGTTGAGGGAGATTCTTTTTAGTCTTTTTGTATTTTTTTTAAAGCAAGTAAGTATCTCAGGGTATAAGAGTGGGGGGTGGTACTTCTACCGATTTTAACTACTTTTAATTACTACTTAACTAATTACTACTTGAACTAAGGATAGATTATGCTAATTGTAGGTGTGCTCGTATGATGATAAAAAATGTGTGTACTTAGATGTTTTTACTCCCTAGTTATCTCTTATTGCTCGGTTGAATTGTCACATCCTCATCTTAATTGGTGCGTTGTATTCCGTTTGGTCATAGGGGGTGCCTAATTCCCTAGTTCTATGAATTGTAACTCTCCTCTATACTATCTGGGATCGGCAAGTACATAAGTATCTCACCCGAATACTCTACTATCAACAAGCTACAACTCACGCAATAGACACAACGAATGGCCTAGGTGCACTCCTAAGCTTTTTTGCTATTTAGGACGTTCAAGCTCGCAACAATTAAAGAAGAAGCCAGTTTTCCTTACTCTAGCGTCTACCGATTAAGACAAGAGACAACCTAACAATAATTAACAACTAGATTTCATAGATATAAGCAAACACAAGGATAACTTAGCTACTCATGGAAAACAAGCAAGCATACACACATACAATTAAACATAGGGTAGACATAATGATAATATGGATTAACAAACTTATCTTATGATGTAAAGAAGGGTATGAAACCCCAAATTACTGTCCAAGTCAGACTACAACTGAGTTAGGGTTTGCTCTCCAAAGTTCTACCTCCTCTAATGTAGAAAAATCGAATTATATATATAGATTTACAAATGCGACGGCGTCACCTTTTGCTAGTGACGCCGTCAGATCGCCGTCATTAGGGTTTCGTCTGGGCCAAGTCTTCGTTGGGACGACATCAGTATATAAGTGTGACGCCATCAGTCTTCAATAGGGACGTCGTCTGGGATTGGTTCTTGGGCGTCTGGTGTAGAAAATAAGTGTAACGCCTTCCACAATTTAGGCGTGATGCCATCAGTCTTTAGAACCAAAAATTCACCTGAGCCGTCGCTTGTAATTTGATCAAATCTCTTATATAGGGACGGCGTCGACCTTTGGTTGGGACGCCGTCAGGCTTGGAAATCAGCTTGATTCTTGACTTTGCCATTTTCTTCATGTTTTCGTTCCTTTTCGTCCAAATGTGCTTCATTCCAGCATTTTGCTTTCAAAAGACCTAAAATGTGAAAATGAACGATTTTAAGTAGTAACAGATATAAAATGTGTCGATTTTGGGCCTAAATGACCCCTTAAAAACGTATGTTTTAAATCCTTATCACTTATGCTTATTTATATAAGCGGCTTATGACTTATATATCATAAGCTCATAAGCTCTTGGTAAGTGTTTGGCTTAGCTTATTATAGTTTAGAAGGTAAAATGACAAAAAAGTTCATGAACATTAAATGGGTTTAATTATTAAATGAGGGTATAAAAATCTTTTTATAAAATATTCATATATATGCCCACCCCTCCTCAAATAAGCCACAAAGTTTGGGCTTATCAAAACCCCCTTATATAAGCTCATAAGCCCACTTATATATGTTTAACCAAACACTTAGTTTAGGCTTATTTAATACATATAAGCTAATAAGCTCATAAGCCCATCATATAAACTTAGCCAAAAACCCCCTATTATAACATCACTTGATCCATCAATCTGCTACTCTCTTTATACTTCAATGACAAGCAACTTAACATCTAATATTCAGAGGTCCTAACTAAAGATTATCATGCCATACACAGAACCAATCAGGCTACACTAATGACTTTCAAAGAGTGTTTACAAATATATTACTCGTAGTTAATAAAAATATATATGACACACACGAAAACATTGTACTTGGGCGTGGAATTAGTAACTTTGATTCGAGTATATCAAAAATCAAAGCTCAAGCACATCAACATCTATTAAATAATTTCAAACCACTACCCAAGCAAAAAAACATACACACGAGTATTCTATAAATGTATATGAATTACATTTCGAACCAACCACAACTAAGATTATTAAGAAAAATAAAGAATGTATCTACGAAACCAATCCAAATCTACACACTATAAAGCTAAAGGAGAAGTATACCCAAGTAGATTATGTATTGTTTAGTTTTGCGAGTGAAACAAAAAAAGACCGCGAGATGACCACCAAATCAGCGTCAATGGCGTTAGGGCTTTGATTGATTGAGAATCAGTTTAGAGATATCATCCTAAACGAAATCGAGATCACAATGTTAGTGATGGTGATGGGGCAACAGTTTTTTTATTTAGGGAATAAAATTGAGAGTGTCTTGAGGGAAATTCGGAGAGCCGAATTGATTTTGATTTAAGCCAAAATATTAGGGCGGATAAGTTTTTCGATGGGGAAATAATTTTATAAAAGATGAATTAGAAATTTAACTTTGTATTTCGTTTATGAAATGAAAAAAAAGTTATTAATATATAATCAATATATACCAAATAAAAACGTATATCGTTCAAATTTTATCTATAAATAATGGTATTTCATGATCGTCTCGATAAAGATGGTATATCTTTTTTTCTGTTAAGGTATCCATTACGATAAACTTCAAAAAAAAATTGTTCAATTAATGTCTCGTATGAACCGGTTTCTTAAATTGAGTATAGAGACGGGGTCTCCCACCAAAACCGGTGTTTATACGTTTTCTAGTATTGGGACTGGTCAATATCCATTTTTGTTACTAAAATTTTACCATAGGAACTGGTTTTTATAGAACTGGCTTTTTTATAGTTGTGTTTTTCTCTTGTAGCAGACATTAGAGCTATTAGGATTATTCTAGCTATAGCGGCGTACTATGACTATGAGATTTGGCAGATGAATGTCAAAACCGCCTTCTTAAACGGTCGCCTAGATGAGGACATCTATATGGTGTAGCCTGAGGGGTTTGTGTAACACCCCCAAAATGGCTCAGCGGAAGCACATAACCCTTGGGGTGCAACTAAATTGAAATCACAACATAAGCATAGAACAACTGATTTTCATAAAGAAACTTTTATTCATTCTAGAAAACAAGGTTTACATTATTGATTAAGTGCGGAAATTAGGCCCATAATAAAGTGGTCCCCATTTATGTTCATCAGAGAATCTATGACCATGCCAAAGCCTTTGCCTTGTGCCTCTACAGATAAGCTATCACCTCAAAACCTGAAAATACATGCTAAAAAGTGTCAACACGAGGTTGGTGAGTTCATAGGTTTATTTAAATGGCATTACAGTATACCATTTAACACTCAGTTTTGATGATCATTACGTCTTGCATAATGTCATAAAAATTTGTGTTTACCTTAGATAAAAGAATTTTATTAGTGGACCATAATTAGGGTATATGAACATTACAACGAATATAATGTCATATATTATATCTATTACGCTAGCACTAAGTTCATGCAACCAAAGTTACGACAGTTTCTGTATGCAAAATGTAGTCATACAAATAAGGAGCCCAATGCGAGTGTTTATCCCAATACACTTGATTCTGACATGTTATACATTTCGCCTTGACCCATGCGGGGTCAACTGAACGGGGGAGTCACCCCCAATAGATCTATTTATAACATTCGCGCTTCCCAGCAAGAATTGACGGTTCATGAAGAGGGAAAATTGGGATCTAAGGACTTAGGCTAAGCTGCGTAATATTCTAAATAAAGCATTTTGGTATGGTCCATAAAACATCTATGTGTGATGTAACCTTAAACAAGAAAACATTCAATAGTATAGTAGGTAAACATATCAATCATAAAGCATAGTATGCATGGAAATGCACAATTTCAGTAAATAAAATCATTTAAGTAAAATGAGCATGTATCTTCCCCCAAAACAATTATAAAACAGTTTAAAAGTAGGGTCTATGAAACTCACCTTAGTGAAGCATTCTGAAGTGTACAATTTAATTAGTGGTAGTGCACGGCTCCGACACGCAACCTAATTTAGTACTGTAATTTAGTCTTTACTCATGTTTAAGACTCGATAGAGTTTAACTAACTTTATAAATTTTTAAATGTTTGTGTTGTTGTTATTGTTGCTTATGTGGCATCATTTATCTTAAAACAATTTACAAAGATTTGGGTGGATTTCGGCTTATGAGGGTATGACATGGAAGGAATCTCGAAGAAGGAATGCGACTTTGGTTCAATGATGACCAATAGTACACTTATGATAAGACGTTGCCGGTGTAAATGAAACGGATATATATATATATATATATATATATATATATATATATATATATATATATATATCAAGTCAATAATGTATTTTGAAAAGTATGCATATAGATATATACATGTTAAAACTTGATTCATGTATACATATATGTTTATAAATTTGTGCACAAAAGATTTCATTGTAAAAATAGTTTCTTATAAGTCATGTATAAAATCTTTAGTTTTTCCGATTTGGATAATCATATATCTTGGTAAAAATGGGGTATGACCCGGGTATATTTCTTAGTTGTGCGAGGTGACTAAATGTCAAAAGTTTTTATATTGGAAGGATAATTCATTTTATTTTTTTCAAATAAGTATTATAACCGAAAGAAGTCTTATTAAATTTAATAATTACTTTATGTAATGTGAATCAACGATCTCCAAAGTTAAGTAACAATTTATATCCTCATTAGTTTGATTTAAACTTATAGTTGTAATGGTGCAAAAATATCAAGTTTTGGTTATAAGTTTTATTTTAGTATCTTGTTTATATATATGATGAGTTATGTAGATTATCATACGTCGCGATCATATAAGTCGGGAGAACGGACATGTCGTGCATATATTTTCTTATGAGGCGGGCCGTATGAGGCGAGACGGAAATGAGCCATAGATTACTTGAGTCGACACCATAAATCAATCGCACCCGATAGGGCTGTTGTAAAAATGATTGTGCCCTGGTGGGCTTTTCAAACCGAACGGACCCTTTGGAAATTGAATGGGCTTTGCAGTCTACACATACTCAAATAGAATTGTGGGTTGGGCCTTGTACCTAGCAAAACTAGGTGTGCCCTTCTTGGGCTCAATTAGGCTTGGCAGCCCATCAACCACTTTACATTCTTATGAAGTGGGCTCAAAGGAATTTTAACACCAAAAACTGATTTTGGAACTTATGTTTCTGTCATATTGTTGACGCAAGAAGGACAACCGAAACGTAAGTCTAAGCTAAAAAAAATGATCATGGGGTGGAGACAGGAGTGTAAGTTTAACAAACATATAAGTAAGGTGCCAAGTTTTTGAGGTGGTCTTGCTAACAGTGAGTGAGAATGGGAAATAAAGAGACCAATTACACTTATGTTGGTTTGACATGGCAAATGATACACCCATACGGTTGGGGAGTTCGTTACACACGAGCAACACCAATTTCTCCCTCATGTCGTGTACTTGAGATTTCTTAGACCAAGTAGGACAAATATTCATTCGACTCACACGAGTCTTTCTCGACCACTTCGTGGTCTTGGGATAGTCGTGGTACCCAACACCCTTAGAGGTGTTTTGTTGCGACTCGAAGTAAATCAATTCAAAATACTTTGTGTATTTTCTTGATTCAACAATAAAAATTAACATGAACGACCTCGATTAGTATTCCACACGAGGACACTATTATCCAAAGTGGTACCAAAAAACGGGATTGGGTGTCGCCTCATGTCAACTGGGTACGACCCAGATTGGGTAAAAAGAGACTTGACACCACCACTCCTTTACTGTCTCGTGATAGTACCAAGTGAAATTACAGATAAAACAAGCATTCCTTCAAGTGTGATTCTTATCACAACGAGGAGACTTTTATGAGTAACTAGACACCCTTCGAGAGGGTCTAGTTTCCACCAAGATAATACTCATTTTGGTCAAGGGATAAGCAATAAGATAAGTCTATATTACTGCTAATAAGAAGGACAAATAAGCCGAAAGAAATTCAGCACGGATTAAGCTAAAAACTGAAAAGGAACTTAATTAAGCCGATACTACTTATGCCAATGTTTTTAAGTTTCTTTTACCACTGATCCACAACAACAACAATTTGCCACACCATTTTAACTAAATCACATCATTATCAACTCCTTTATCAATTTAAATCTTCACTAATATTAAACAATAAGACTTCCAATTTATTAATAACATTTGAAAAAATATATAGAATTCGAATTTTACAAATGAGATTACAATTTAACAAATTCAACAAGATAACAATTGAATATTCTTACATTAATTTCGTGGGTTGATTAGATGAACACCGAAAAACCAAAGAGCTCAATTGGAGGAGTTTCGGGATGAATTAGAAAAATTAACTCCTGGGGTAGCTTCCTTATGCCCTTAATTACAAAACCCCCAACTCAATTTCAAAAACCCTAACCATTATCACGCTCGACTTCCCCTTAAATCAAAAACCATATGAGAAAGAATCAGTACCTTGAGCAGTACTTTGGAGAAGGAGCAGTACTTTCATCCAATCATCAGTACTTTCAATAAAATCTGCAGTACTTTTAATGTAACAGTACTTTGAGAACAATAACATAATTGTTCTTTGTTATTCCGCTGCGTATGTATATGTTATTGTTAAACCCTAAGGCTCATAAACGATCAAGAAACTATCTTCATCACGTTCTTAGTTTCTATCCCTGATCTCAATTTCTCTACTTCGTCTAGGGAAGTTCGTTCAAGAATGGTTTGTCATTATCAACTAGGGGAAGATTGTTGGGAATTATATGTTTGAGTTGATAAGACAAAAAGAATGAAACAAGAGGGACTTAATACGACAAGAAGAAAACCAACAAAAAGATGGAAGGACTTGCTTGCAAAAGAAGTTTTATTTATTAGTCCTTTGTAGGATTTTGTAAACCCTAATCCTCTAGTATATAAAGAGGACATAGGTGTAGGTTTTAAATACATGTCTTCCAAGATGTAGTCGACTTAAAGGTGTGTGTGTGTCCTAGGCGTATAGTCTTGTAAACGCCTAGGTTATTTGTTTAGTTAGTAGACGTGTTCCTATAAACGTCTAAGATTAGTTAGTATTAGTGAATAAAAACCTTGTGTCAATAACATAATTGTTCTTTGTTATTCCGCTGCGTATGTATATGTTATTGTTAAACCCTAAGGCTCATAAACGATCAAGAAACTATCTTCATCACGTTCTTAGTTTCTATCAAATCCTTATTTCGAACTTGGGTTGAAAGTGATGAAAACCTTTCTGAAATCTATCCCCTTTATAGGGAAAAGGTTGGGAAGATGATGATGACCCACTTGCATTCTCAAAATATGCTTGTATCCATTTTAAGCCTTCTTCTCTTTCTACAGCTGCATTATGTGAGGTCTATGATGATAGGAACCTACTTTCTTCAACACCGCGTGACTTGTTAGAGGTGATAGGAGGTCGAAAATAGGTAATGGTAGAGGATGGATTTCTTGTTTGACTTGGATAAAGAAGAGAAAATTTCTTTTCCTGTGTTTTGTTTGGGGAGGAACGAAGCAAGAGAGAGACAGGGAGAAAGTGACATCTCGTGGAAGGGGGTGGATTTTTATATATATATATTTTTTTTTTATTATTAAATATTGTATTATCTGTACCCGGTGTTTTGTCACTTCTATGTGTAAATGTACCTTCCCGGTACTCGAAAAATATAAACGTTACACTTTCTGAAACGTTTTCAAGAGTGTTTTAATATGATATAGTTATCGTCTAGAATTTAAATAATATTAGTTTTGCCGTTATTTAATTGGTGTCGGTATGCGTGCGGTGCCGTGTTTTTTTGAGTTCACGAGATAACCTCTCGTTTTCTTTCATAATTTATTAGTGAATGATAAAAAGTGTATATTTCACTTATCCCAGTATTTATTTTTAATTTTGTGTGTTACTGCAAGCTGCAGTGTGCGGGATAACTTCCCAAAACAACAGTTTAAGCTTATGTATGCTTAGATTTAATTCAGAGAATGATAAATTTCACATTCACTATAACGATACTAAGTGGACAAGTATCGTGTATGCGGTGTCCGGTTTCTAAGGAAACGAGATGACCTCTCGTTTTTAAATTTCAAATATCGACAGCTGTCAGAAAATAACCCATTTGAATTTTCTGACGTAATAAGTATTATTATAATAATCCAAAATTTTACGGGTTGTTATAGTTTGTGAATCCAAAATTTCCAAACCGTGTATGCAAACTTCAAAGATCCATTTATGGATTGAAGCAAGCATCAAGGCAATGGAATAAGAGATTTGATGAGGAGATCAAGAAATTTGGTTTCACTCAGAGTCTTGATGAGCATGTGTATATCACAAAGCTAGTGGGAGTAATGTTACTTTCCTTATCCTATATGTTGATGACATATCGATCATGGGAAAAGACATTCCAAGTTTACAAGATGTTATGTCTTATCTTGGAAAGTGCTTTTCTATGAAGGATTTAGGGGAAGCAGTATATATTCTAGGAATCAAGATCTACCGAGATAGATCAAGGCGGTTGATTGGATTAAGTCAAACTACTTACATCGATAAAATATTGAAGAAATTCAATATGCATAATTCCAAGAAGGGATATTTGCCGATGCAAGTAGAACATGGCTTAAGTAGTGAACTGTGTGCTTCAACACCTGAAGAGGTGGCACACATGAAAAAGGTTCCTTATGCTTAGATTTTAGGATCAATCATGTGTGCGGTAAGATGTACAAGGCCTGATGTGGCGTTTGCACATAATATCACCAGTCGATATCAACAGAATCCAGGTTAGAAGCACTGGCATGCTGTTAAGAACATTCTTAAGTATCTAAGGGCTACTAAAGATATGTTTCTAGTGTATGGTGGGAATCCAGATGCAGAACTTGATGTTACAGGGTTTTGCGATGCGTCTTTCCAAACTGATAAATATGATAAGAAGTCTCAGATGGGATATGTCTTTTTCGTTAATGGAAGAGTTGTAGACTAGAAGAGCAAGAAGCAAAGTACGACTGCAATGTCTATTACAGAAGCTGAGTACATAGCTGCTTCAGAAGCTACAACGAAAGCTGTTTGGATTAGGATATTCATTTCGGGACTTGGAGTTATGCCCTCAATCGAATTACCTATAAATGTATATTGTGACAACTCTGCTGCAATAACATTTTCCAATGAGCCTGGAGTCATGAAGGGCACCAGACATTTTCCTCGACAATATCACTATGTTCGAGAACAAATCGACATAGGAGAGATCAATCTACTCAAAGTTCACACAGATGACAATTTAGCTGATCCCTTCACGAATCCTTTATCAAAGGAAAAGCTTACTCACTATGCTGATGGGATACAACTTCGTTTAGCTAGTAGTTTCATTCAAATCTTTGATTAGTATTTGGATAAGGGATGTTACGAACAAATATTACTTTAATGAAATAAAATATTGGTTATGTTTATCTTTTCATTTTCTTCATATTATATCTTATATTTTCATGTTTAATCCGTGAATAGCTTATGTTATTCTAAATAGACCGTTGTCGATCAATGATGTGGGAATGTCATTGAACTAATACAAATATGAGTTTTGGTAGAATATACTTAAGTATATTGATGCGTGGGACATGCCAGATTCACATGATATTCAATGAATTGAATATATGACAGATCTCAACTTAACATGATTGTACTTTATGGATCTTTGTCATTAAGTAAATCATGAATATTTATCCTCAGACTTGAGATACCAGATAACTGTTATGAATGTAGCACACTTGTGTGAAATTGTCTAACGATATCCGTAACTGGTAGTAATAAGGGATGTTTTCAGAAGTATTGCAAAGTTCACGAGTTTTGATTGTAGTCAAGAGAATTTGTTCATTTGAATTTGTTTCAAAGCATAATACTATTTTGGGCCCTTCGTAGTGTTGACAAGATGTTTATATGGCCATACCCATGATCTATCTGGAAAACGTTCAGATGATTTGGTAATCTTGTTCAATCAGATATAACGAGAAACAGAATATTAACTTATGGAATGACTTGATCCATATTTGTAGTTAATGTAGTATTATTAGCAAAAGGATAAGTATAATGATGAATCATTAAATTGTTTTTCCAGAAAGTCATACTCGTTTCTATCTGGGGGCATTGGCGTGTTAAGCTAGACTAAACCAATGTCATTACTATATTAAGAAATATCCAAGTGAGAGCTGAAAGGTTTATGGATACATTTTAATATACGTATGATCAGATTCGAACACGAGACTTCGGGATTGCACACATTACGTATGAGAATTAATGTTATAATAATTTATATATAAAATGTTATATTTAATTATTTAATCACGAATAAAATACTTAACGAGAGTTAGTAAGTTAAAGGACTAGAGATGAAAATAGAAGTCGGAAAGGTTCTAGAATCCCTATGGGATACCAAAATCGGTCGAACAAGTGTATTAGGAGAGTCCAACCCTAACTTGGACACCAAGGATTAGAAGAGTATATTTACAAGGCCTCTTGTATTTATTATTCTTAATCCTTGATCCTCAATAACCCTAACTTCTCTTCTCCTCCCTCTCTTGTGCTTGGACCGATCGTACACCAACCCTAATCCCTTAGGGTCGATTTTTCCTAGCTCAACATAAGTGTTTTGGCTGTTTGTGATTCTAAAACCTATCTTTTCGCGTTGATTCGATTATAGTACGTGTGTACAAGAACGAAGGGCAAATACATTTGTGTTTGGGTAATTCTTTGTATTCGAATTTGGGTATAGTCGAATTTGATAAACCCTAGTTTTAGCGTTTAGGGTTTCCTTGGTTCTTGACTAGTTGTATTGCTTGATTCGCAAAAGGTACACATATACTTTTAATTCGGTTAATTCTTTACAAGTATTATCCTATTACTTTCGCTACATGCTTTGATGATGTAAGTGTTTTATAACGAACTTAACTCAAACCTTAAAAGTATGGGTTCAAGATGGATAAGTTTGACGGAGCCTTTAGCGTCCGCGTAACGTAACTTGTGAATAAGGATTTAGCTTTGAAATTTTAGACTCTAAGAGAGCCTAGTGCAGTGCATCAATAATATTTATCAGGTAATTTTTGCACTAATGGCATGCCATACTGCACAACCACCATTATGTTATTGATTCATCGCCAGGCAAATCACATCTTGTCATCCGAGTTTCTTTTTCTTTTTTTTTTCTTTATGAGCAAGTGATTATTTTTGGTGGTGTGTTATGAGGCTCACTTGTCCCTATAATATTTATAGTTGGAGATGATGTTTTAGTTATACCGGTGGTATTAGGTTCCACTGCATCTAGCTCTATAACGGTTCAAAATTAAAGAATATTCACCCATTTTAACTCAACTTAAAATATTAATCACAAACTTCACTATGAAATTGTAGCATCCTTAGGATAGTTGATCATTTATGAATATGTTTATAAACAAATTATAACAACTCAAATGAGAGTTGATGGGTCTAAATGTTAACGCATTTGATAATCTGTAGAACATGGTTACCATTACGGTATATATATTTGAGTGATTGAGTCCTCGGTTTTGTAGCAAGACACATAGCATGATAGCAATGCACATAAATAGCGATGAGTTTCCTAACAAGTTTTAACCATTTTGTTCATCCCCATGGTACCTTGGAAAGCATACGCAAAAATGTTTTAAAGTACCGCCAACACGGTCTACTATTGGAGTTGATTGTTAATCCATCTAAGGCTAGCTTGTTTACGTAATGTCTTCGAATATGTTGTCTTTCTTCTCTAGCAACTTGCTAGACTTTTATTTTCAGAAAAGAAAAAACAAATTTGGAATGAAGGTGTTATCGCTTAAATGCTTAATGGTGCAATACAAACTACAAGCTATGTATGATCTAGGGATTTCTTCTTTTTTCTACAAGCAAATTTAAGAATGAAATACGCACACACAATAAGGTCCGATTGTTCGAGATTTGTTGTGAATTCATTCACCTTTGAACATGTCATGTTTCTTGATGTCATAAGGAAGAGACTTGGTGCAAGCTCAACCAAACAAGCAAAAGTTATTGAATTAAATTGGCTATATAGGAACACTTGGATCAATATTTGTCACTAACTGAATTGTACCCTACAGCCCTGCCTACGTCAATCCTCCAAACTAAGAACGATATATATGGTGTCCCAAGATGGGAAGAAACTAATATACTTGGTATATACTTAGAAAGGTAAACGAATTATATAATATTCTCCCGTCTCAAAATAAGTGTAATATTTTGATTTTTTTTAATTTTTATTTTTTCAACTTTAACTTTAAATATTTTTTTGTGTTATATATTATCTGATATAAAATATATAAATGTAATAAGTTTTAAATATATTTTCATTGATATAATTTTAATCAAGTATTATGAAACATAAACAAAAATATTTAAAATCAAAGATGAAAAAAAAAAATAAATAAACTTTAAAAAGTCAAAACCGGACACTTATTTTGGGACGAAGGGAGTATATGATAGCGTATCAATATGAATGACTCAAGCACATTAGTTACACGCCAAAGTTAAACTCATCATAAACATTTAAACAAGGCTCATTATCAATATTTGATAGGAGCACATTCCCTAGCCACGCATGGCCTAGGAAGGCCTCTCAGGCCGTGTCGATTATACGCTCAAGACAATTGTCACTAACGGTTAAGATTAACTATCTGCCATATGATAATGGGAGACACATAGACGGGAATATCTGAGAAGTGCACGACCTAGTATGAGCTAAGGAGTAGTTTTCCCTTGTCATTCTTGTATATACACCAGATGATCAACACCTAGCATTTCTTAATTACAGCCGTCCGATCATCTTGTAGAGTTTATCCTTAAACCCTGGATGCCTCATTATAAACAGAAGGCATCCCATACTCTAAAACAAGTCCAAAATCCTCTCTACACTATTTAACATAGTGAATACGCACACACTACATGTTTCGTGGTGAGTGTTACCCGAGCTCGTGATTCCTAATCACACATTTGGGTCCTTACTATTTAATACGAAAAACTGAACAATATAACCATCTCAATCACGTTTTACATCTCATACGTAAACAATATCAACATGATCGATACACAAAGTTATTTAGAAATATATGTTTAATTTAGGAAACTTTAAGCTTTACTTCATTGACAGAATTTATAAAAAGAGCTTCTAAATAAATAATCTTACACAATTTATTTAAATCAAATAATATTTTATATAACTTCAAAAAATAATATTTACTTTTTAGCTCCCGTTATTTTCTAGGGTTAATAACCTTTTAAAGCACTATACTTGTCAAGAATGACAGTTCTGCGTAGCGAACTAAAAAAATAACTCTTTTAGACATTAAAATTGACATTTTTGTCTTGCTTTACGTATTATGACCATATTATGACCATTTTACCATCTCTAAATTTTTTTCGAAATACTTTCTTTTTCAAAAAAAAATTTCCAAAATATTTTTTTTGAAAATTTTTTTCGAAATACTTTTTTTTTGAAATTTCTGAAATTTTTTTTGGAATTTCTTTTTTTTTTTTGAAATATTTTTCAAAGGGTAAAATGGTCATAATATGGTCATAATACTTAAAGAAATACAAAAATGTCAACTTTAATGTCTAAAAGAGTTATTTTTTTAGTTCGCTACGCAGAAATGTCATTCTTGACAAGTATAGTGCTTTAAAAGGTTATTAGCCCTATTTTCTAGTGCAGCTTCATCTTCCGTTCAATAAAAAATTACGTTTGTAAAAGATACCTATCTATCATGGTACAATTCTTACAATTGATATTGTCAATCTTTTTATTTAAACAAATTTTTTAGCGGGTGTGTTTGGCAAAAATAACAGTAGCAGTAAACCAGTAATCATTAAAAGTTAGTAGTAGTTGTTTTTTTTCTTTAAAAATGTGAACGTAGTTCGAGCTATTATCATAATGTGTAAAACAATTTAAAAATGTTCAACGCTCCTATATGCTACTTGATAGAGTGTTGGAAAAGAAGTATTGTGAAAACAAAGATAAAACTAATTGTTACTTCTCAATCGAGCATAGCTCAACACTCACCGCTCCTTTCTAAAAGCTATGCATCAAAAACACCCATCGGCATGGTATGTACGTGCTGTATTCTTATGTCTTTAATTATTTTCCATATATTCAATTTATCTTTCAGTTCACGGAAATAGTTATTGTTATTTTTTTTCTTTTCTTTTCTTCAACTAGCTATAATACTTGTGCACGCACAGGATTTTGACAAAAAAAATTATTCACTATTAATACTGAATATTGTGTTTTTAAAGGTAATTACATATAATATATATAGTTATAAGTTTCGTGCACGCACGAAATTTACACATAAATCAAATTTATTTTAACATTTTAGTTAAGTATGTACACATATAAGAATTTGCCCATGAAAATTGTGATATAAGTACAACTAATACTTATGCATGAGTTTTTCATTATGCATTTATATCCATTAGAATTTAGTAAAATATTTATTTATGTTAGCTAACTCAAGATTTAATTTTATTTAACGATAAAGATGTTGATGTTGTTATTCAAATTTCACTACTGATATTATGTTGTACACATGATGCAAGTTTAATAGCACATAATGAGCGTTGATAAAGTTAAACTATACTTATTTTATAATCCAACATATACACTTATAAATTGTATTTTTTAAAACAACATATACATTGTATTTTTTAAGATATAAAGTTTAAAAGTATAAAGTATAAGGGGGTATTTGTTTATAATCCAAAGTTATTAAAAAAATGGAGGTTTATAATATTACACTTAACTCTATATAATTTTAAAAAATCAACCACTAAAGTTTTATTAATTACCTCATCTTTTTTTAAGTTTTTGTTTTCACAAATTTGACACCTATATTTTTATGTGTTTTTTTTATCAACCAAATTTCTCCATCAAATTTATTAAAGTTTGACCAAAATCAATTTAATTTTGACTTTTATTAACCAATCACATCATATGATTTTGCTTACGTGGCGAAATCGAGCTCTCCTATTGGTCCAATTTTTTTTCAATGAGAAGGGTTTTACAAAAACATTCCGAAATGATGTAATTCCTTTATTATATAAAATATATGAATTGTTGCAACAGTCTAAAAATAGTCGATTTATCCATTGACCCTAAATTCTTAGTATTTATTTTATTATTATTTTTCATTTTGTAGATGAACTCTGCAATACTGAAATGAATTTATACCCATCACATTTGAGACAAATGGTTGTATGATAAAATAAAGAGAAACGTGTTCTTCTTTTAAACACAGAATCTTAATCCATGCCATCTTTTCATGTTTTAAAGGACAATCATATTCAATGATTATTTGGATTTATTTTTGGAATTTTTATCTATAAAGATGTCCCAAAAACTTGGGATTTTTCTGAATCATTTTCTCATAATTTCTCTATATAATTTCTTGCATTTCCATACGTTGTTTGAAGATCCCGATCAGGTATCATACTTTTCTTTAAATATTTCCTTGCTAAATAACTTTTGTTATCTCTTGACATTAGACATGAACGTTTTTGTAATGTTAAAAGTTACTAAATGTCAGCACTTCATATGGTTTTAGCATCCATATTTGCTTCTATGAATACCATATTATGTTTCTAAGTTTATTGAGTTATATATACATATTTCAAATCCTGAAGTGCTTTATTCTATAATCATATCTTGTAAAACATGATAAGTTGTTTGTAAGCGATAAGAGAATCGTTTCTGATTTGGTATAGCTAGAAATTAAAACTAACTGGATTAAAAGAATATGCGTGAAAGTTAATAATAATGTATACAAGGTTCAACCATGTTTATTTTGTATATATATCAGTTTGTCTAACGGGTTATCTTAAAGGCAGTGGTTAATATATGTGACTATAAATAGCTTTGCGGTTGGAACAGAAGCCTTAAAACACGACATAAATAGTTATCGTGGTTAATGGAAGTCTTAGACTTTTCTTATAAAAAAATGTTTGAGAACTGTTACTTAGCCGATTCTTACCATTCGATGCTAATGGAAGTCTTAACCTTTCCTTACGAAAAAAATATATGACGTTTGAGAAATGTTTAAATTAACATTTTGAGAATTTCTTTTTGAAATTCTCTCTTGGTAACAAAATTAAAAACACGACAGGATACTTAACCTCATTATACTTTACTTATTTTTTAAAAAATATTGCAAGTAAGTACATCTAGCTCGGTATGTTTGGCGAAAGTAGTTGTGCGTTTTATAAAAACATTTGTTAGCATAAATGTGGCTATAATTTGACATGAAAGAACATTTACACATTAAAAAAAATAATAATAATAAAGAATAAAAAATATAAAAATAAATAATGATGGTAAGTTAATAATTTTCTATATTAAATGGAGCGGTGAAAAAAATTGCTTCTTTAAGAAGCATTAGAAAAATTAGTGATAAAAAAACTGCTAATACTGAAAGCTCTCAGTCAAACAAGTTATGTATTCTCAACGCTAAAGGTTAAAAAAGATTTCAAACCGGTGCGCCAAATATACCCAAATAGTTAAATCCTTAGTTTTATATTTATTATAAACTGCTCATATTTATTAGAAGTTGTTTAATATTGTATCATTTCATTTTGTAACTACTTGTATAACATTACTAAAGGGGGTAAAATTTAAACTTCTTAAACTTGTTATATTTAGAAACTTGGCCCTACTTCTATTCATTTGATTTAAATGGGCTGTCACTTTCCATATACCCCTTGAAATGATTGTTTGATAATGAAAAGGCCCTAAATTAATAAACCCGCTTTTTGAATTCATTGACTCTTTTTGAATTTATTTGTGAAAAGACTGGAAATATAATTATAATCAGGTCCCTCGACCATGACCTGAATGAAGGATATCGATTTTAATAGGAGTAGACGAGTTGATAAAACTTACTACTATGTATATAAAGTAAATATTTCCAAAAAACACTCTATTACTTGACTATAAAATTTCACAAAATGTTGCTGTCATTCCATGCACCAGGCCGGGTTCATGTAAATTTCAACAAATAATTAACTTTTTGAACAAATTATTCATTCCTGCCAGTTAATATTATAATGGATCCTTTCGATCCACCCTTTCGAGAAACCTACAAGACATTATTCGATAGTCATTTCAACAACGAACTATCTACAAAAGGTAACAAAATTGAGGATCTCCAAGAAGCCAATGAGTGCGAGTTTGAGCTTCCATTGGTTGATCTAAGCGGCTTGAATCAAGGTGGCATTGAGAGCGAAAAATGCAAACAAGAAATAGCCAAAGCTTCACAAGAATGGGGTTTTTTCCAAGTTATTAATCATGGGGTTTCACAAGAGGTTTTGGAGAATATCAGGAGTGAACAAGAGAAAGCATTCAAGAAACCGTTTCACGATAAGGTGAATGGTCAGTGTGAGTTGGATTTTCTGGCAGGTAGTTACCGATGGGGGACACCATCAGCAACTTGCCTTCGCCAGCTTGCTTGGACGGAAGCTTTTCATGTGCCATTGTCTGAGATCTCGACCATAGATGGTGTTACCGGTCTTAGGTAAATCTAATGAATTTATGTTAAGAAAATTATTTGTTAACTAACAACTGTGTTTCCTATCTTCTGTTGTCGCTAGTACACCATTATATTAAAGTTAAATTATTTGGGAGTCAATCTAACTTGTTATGTCGCTTTATTTGATCTATGCCCTCATTCAGTACAACGATGAAAGAATATACAAATATCGTGTCCATCCTAGCAGAGAGACTTGCAGAGATTTTGGCCGAAAAGATTGGACAAAAGCCCAAATTTTTCAAAGAAAATTGTGTACCTAGCATGTGCTACATCCGCATGAGCAGATATCCATCTTGCCCGATTTCTCCACATGTCTTTGGATTGATGCCTCACACTGATAGCGATTTTCTCACGATATTGCATCAAGATCATATAGGAGGATTGCAATTGCTTAAAAATGGAAAATGGATTGCCGTTAATCCTAAACAAGAAACCCTCATCGTCATTATTGGAGATCTTTTTCAGGTAAACTTTGTTTATGATTAAATTTCCATTCGTCAAGCTTGTTAAAAGAAGCTAATAGTTCATTCAAAAAAGTCTATTGAAAGTTCTAACTAGCGCTTAAATGATAAAAATTTCATTAAAACTCAATAAATCATATCGGTTGCTTATTAACACACTATTAAAACGGTGTTACACAACTTTAAACACTAGGTTTCTAATAAAAGAGCAAAATCACGATCGATTGAGCTCTAAAACTGTGTAGTGATTTACGTCTTATTTTTTTCAGGCATGGAGTAATGGTACTTACAAGAGTGTGGAGCATAGAGTAGTTGCAAATAAGCTCTTTGAAAGGTTTTCAACTGCATATTTCTTGTGTCCATCTTGTGATACAATAATAGAAAGTTATGATGAAACTCCAATTTATAGAAGATTTAGTTTTAAAGAATTCAGGCAACAAGTTCAGGAGGATGTCAAAAATTATGGTCACAAAATAGGCCTTTCTAGGTTTCTTCTGTGAGACAAATTGAGCCAAAGCTTAAGCAATTTTCGGGCTTTGTAATAGTACCCCAAGTATAAAAAATGATGTGATAATGTTTTAATTGAATGATTGTGTGTTTAATGACTTTAATCCAATAGTTGTGTATTTGAAATTATGTTTTAACTCCTAATGTCAAATGTATTCTTCCTAATTCCCCATTGGTGGAGGATGAAAAACCAAGTGTACTAAACTTCCTTACACTACCACCACATCCAACAATACCACCATGGATCACAATTTAGGGTTGAGTGATCATAAATACATGTTCCAAGATGATAAAGGTATGTTCTTTAAGCCAAATTATAGCAAATTCAATCAAGTTTCTTGGAACTTTAATGGCGGTTTCACGAGTACTTCTACCACTATGCAATAACAATTTCATCAAAACCTAGGGTTTTTGATACATTCTTGCTTGTCCTCCATTGATACAAACCCTATTCCTACTATTCCAACTTCTTATTCGACATTGTTAGCCGGTTTTAAAGATAATTCAAATGTCGCAACACAAGAATGATGATGCCGAATTCTATAAATTTTTCGCAACCATGGATGCAAGCTTCGGCTCTAGCTTCAGCTCTAACTATAAACAATTTCTTGGAATCAAATTATTGGACATGGAATGACATTGATTCATTGGTTCAATCTGATCTCAACAAATCCTTTGAAGACTCATGAAACCATAAATTATGGAGGTGAGATTATTAAGATTAAAATTAATCAATTTTAAATGATTTTTTATTAGCGTTTTCTTTTTAAGGAACGATTGTAGTTTAGCCACGCTTCGCCGTTATGTCTCTCATTTATTTATTGTCTAGTGAGCATGTTATTAAACAAAATTTACTCATATGATGTTTGGTTTGTTCTCTTACTACTTATGACTTGAAAGTGCTAACTTTAATTGATAATATTTGCATTTATCTATTAGACAAGTATTCGTGCATGATTTTATAGTGGCAGATATAAATGACAATTTTTGACCTGACATAAAACCCGACTTGAAAATGATACATTAATTAACAGATTCGAGTTAAGACTATAATAGATTTCGGGTCGGTTTGGGTCGACCCAACTAACCTGTTTATTAAACAGGTCATGTTCGGATTGGGAATAAATAAAGCGAGTCGACCCGTCAACCCATTATTTTTTACTTAAATTAAAAAGTATTTATATTTTATTATACGGGTTAAATGTGTTAAATGGATCAACCCGCAATCCCATTTAACCCTGTTTAACTCATGTAATGTGCCTACTTTTGTATGTAAAACGGGTTAAATAGGTTAACCCAAAACCTGTTTAAACTATTCAACATGTCTAACCTATTTAACCCGCTAACCCAAGTATATATACGGGTTAAATGGTCAAGTTCGGGTTATGTGTAAAAAGGTTAGGGTTGACATAGCTTTCCGATAATTTAAACGGGCCGGGTTCGGGTTACACAAAATTACTTAATTTAAAAAAATGGTTTAATGAAAGCTAGAAAAAATAAACAAAATACTATAAAATTTTGGTAGTTTCAGCATTTCTTTTATTATTTTAAGTTTTTACCATTTCCTTTATTAGCTCAAGTTTTCACATTTTACTTTTCACTTTTTTATTTTTCCATTATATATAGTAAAAATTTCAGTTCGATTTTTTTAGTATTGTATTGTTAGTGTTTTTGTACATTTTATACATTGTTAGAATTTTAAATTATTTTATTACAGAAAGTTGACTAAAATTTGATACACTATTAAGTATTAGAGAAAGTAATATATATATAGTGGGGTTTAAAGAAAAAACTATTATCTTACTATTTATTGATTGGAGTTTAAATTTGTGCTTGTCTTAAGTTGGAAATGAATAAAGTATTAATTTTATAGAGTTTATTAATTTATCGAGTATTAATTAATAAAGGTTTTACTGTAGATCTTTTCAAAATAGCAAATAATATAAATATAAAAGTATTGGGATACTAGTGTAAAATCTTTATAAAAGAAGTTGTAACTTAAAAAAATCGTAATGAAAATTTAAAATCTTTATAAAAAAAAGTTGTAATTAAATAAATAAAAAAGAAAAAGGGTATGAGATATTAATAGATATTTATAGAGGCTTCACTATAGATGTTTTCAAACTAGCAAATAATATAAATATAAAAGTATTGGGATACAAGTGTAAAATCTTTATAAAAGAGGTTGTAACTTAAAAAAATTGGAAATAAAATGTAAAATTTTTATAAAAAAAAAAGTTGTAACTTAAATAAATAAAAAAGAAAAAGGTATGGGATGGGAACACTTGAGCTCATCCTTATTTGAGGAACATCTTATCATTGTGCTAAACAGCTTATAGCAAATTAATGACTCAAATATTTAGATATATATGTATTTAAAATAGATATGGTGCATTTTAGCAAAGTTTACTATTACTATTAGTGAGAGCTATGTTACATTCACAAAAAAACCATAAAAAAACATCTATAAAAATAAAGTGACATGTTTGATTAGTGGTTTTTCAAATAATTTATCTTTCTTCTTTTTAATTAACGCAATTAAAATATGTCACTTTATTTCTTTGAATATTTCTCTGTGGTTCTTTTGTGGATAGAGCATAGCTCATATATTATTACCAAAACGGTAACTCATATTCTTATTAGATAAGTAAAAGTAGATAGATTTTTCCAAAATAGAAAATAATATAAATATAAAAGTATTTGGATGAAAGTGTGAAATCTTCATAAAAGAAGTTGTAATTAAAAAAAAAAATTAAGGATATGAGATTGGACCACTTGAGCTCATCCTTGTTTGGCAAACATCTTACTATCTTAGCATTGTGCTAAACAACTTATAGCAAATTAATGCCTCAAATATTTGGATATATATGTATTTAAAACATATATGCCCTCTAATAGTAATAGCAAACTTTAAAATGCACCACTTCTGTTTTAAATACATATTTATCCAAATATTTGAGTCATTAATTTGCTATAAGTTGTTTAACATAATGGTAAGATGTTTTGCTAAAATGCACCATTTCTGTTTTAAATACATATTTATCTAAATATTTGAGTCATTAATTTGCTATAAGTTGTTTAGCATAATGGTAAGATGTTTTGCTAAAATGCACCATTTCTGTTTTAAATACATATTTATCTAAATATTTGAGTCATTAATTTGCTATAAGTTGTTTAGCATAATGGTAAGATGTTTGTCAAATAAGGTTCAGCTCAAGTGTTCCAACTCATACCCTATATTTTTTTAAGTTGCAACTTCTTTTATAATGATTTTACACTTTCATCCCAATACTTTTATATGTATACAGTACTATTTGCTATGGAAAGATCTGTCTACTTTTATTTATCCAATAATAATTTGATCGAGTTACCATTTATGGTAATAATATATTACCCTCTCTAATAGTAATAGTAAACTTTGCTAAAATGCACCATATCATTATTTCAGCTTCATGGTTTTAATTATGAAATTTTTATTTGTTTTATCATGTGTCATGAATTGATAAATGAATTTTTATAGTGGGGTTCCATTAGGATTTGTGATTAAAAATTTGTAGTGTTCTGCATGTGAAGAGGGGTCTCGTTATAACTCATTTGGTACGAATTGATGTTAATGATATGAGAAAGAAAGATTCTTTTGGATTTACCTGACCGCCCATTCTTCAAATGGAATTAGTGGGACAATTTATTTTTTCCATCTCTATCGAAACTTGTACTTCTTTCCAGAGACGGACCCAGGCCAGTGACACACCCGACTTCCATGTGAGTCCCGACCTGCTTGTTTCATGTCGATATGATGATCTTATACTTTTTGTTATATATGAAAGGAAATTAACATCTAGCTTCGCAATTTCTTGTTGATGAAATTATGCTAGTTGTTTTGAAACAATGTAGCAACTTTCAAGGTTTAAACCATGCAAAGCTACAAATTATTACTGTATATCTTTGATACATAATTACACGTAAGATGCTTGTTTGGCAACAATTTAAGTTGGAAAACAAGTTAATTTCTTTTTCTAAACCATTTATGGACATTACTTGGTTGTCAAGTTTCTGAAAAAATCTGACATTTGAGTATTGCCAATGCATGTAACGACAAACTGCTATAGTGTATGTGAACACGTACTCGTGATTATCACATGATATATGCATGCTTTTGTCGGACCTTCAAAGAAGAGCCAAGTGATTGTCCAATATACGTGTTCTTGAGAGAAACTCGTTTTGTTTTTTAACTGAAATTAGAAGATGTCGACACCTTATAAACGTGTAATAACATAGTTCGCACCTTTTATATACCATTTTTTTTTTGTCTTATTAGTAGTGTAATTGTGAATACGTATGAAGTAATTTTATAATGGACAAATTATCATTTATCATAAGATAAAGACATAAAGTTGATCAAACTGCGTACTGTCACTACAAGATAAATGACATTTAGTGACTGATAAAAAGTGTCATAAAAAGCAAAAAATCAGTCAATATAGGCATTTTGGTCTTCTCCCACTGAAAGAAAAAGAGACACTAATGGAACCATCACTAAAAGTCTTTTTTGAAATATGAGTCACAAAAGGTCTATCAGATTTTGTGACGGATTGTTACGTGTCAATATAGGTTCCGAAAGAAACACTTGAAACAATTTATTAGTGACTGAATTATTCAGTCACTAAAAGACTTGAACCGTTTTTTTCATTTCTACTGCATTTTACCCATTTCCACTGCATTTTTTCATTTATACTGAATATGTTTACAACCTATATAAAACAAAGAATTTACATATATGAAACCACAAAGTAATTTTATTGCCAAAAACAAGTCGAAACAACTCAAATTCAACCATTTCCAAAATGTATATATTTACATATGAGTCAAATGGTTCCCACATGTTAAACTAAGCACAAAGTATTTAGAACCTTAAGATCTCACATATGACCTTATAAGCAGATTCACAAAAGAAATAATACTAAGTAACAATAAGCAGATTCACAAACTTTTTAGGCAATAATCTAATCAGCTCTCTTAACTGCAATAGCGAAGCACAGCTCATTGTGATCCTCCTTACGATACAACCAAACTTGAATCATTGCCCCTTGTTACACACTTACACATCTACAAAGGACATCTGCAGAAGGCATTAAAAAGGTAAATCAGTAAAAGTAAAGCATTAATATGTTATTTATGTACCACTGATATATTTCTAGATAAATGTTCATGAAAGCGTCTTCTTGTTTGCCTGTTGCTAACTGTTTCAGTATACATTTTGGAAATAATGTATATGTGCTAGTTATTCTACTAGCCTCACCTCATTAGAAGTATTGCACTATTGCTCGTTGTTTCATTTATGGTTTGTATTATTTAGGATAATGTCTTTGAAGTTATAAGTTGTTAACCTAATGAGACTTTACAAGTTTATTGTTTCTTGAACCATTATCGGAGACACTACAGATTTATAAGCAGTAGCCGTTTCATCTAATATAACAAGGCTGCAAAATCTATGCTAATCCCTTCAATTAAAAAGAGCAGAATATAGAAAAAGAAATGATGAGCCCAAAAACAGGATATCATTACATCACGAATACTTGCCTGAAATGAAAAACAGTAACCTCATCGTGTCCTATCTTAATTTGCAACCAATCAAAAGAGCATCCTGCAGATTTTTAGAAATACCTTGTTAGATGTTATGATGGTTTCACAACCATAAAACAGGGGACTATTTCTTAGTTGTTAGTAGTCATACCCAGATTGTAATCTTCACTTGAACGAGATGTCAAGTTTCCACTAGGACAATGTTTATAGGCACTTGCACGAGAGGATGTTGAGTGTTCACCAGGGCAATTCATATCAGCATTTAAATGAGATGATGTTGGGTTTCCACCTGGACAGTGATGAGAGGAATTTGCACGAGATATTGTCGATTTTCCACGAGGACAAGCATTAGCATCCTGATATCATTTTACATTAAAATATATCATCATTAACTCAAAACATATCAAATCTCAAAATTACTACCAAACTTGTATATATATTTAAATGTGTATGTAAACCATTAAAGATGTTTGAAAGATTAGATTAGGTACCTTAAAAGAAGCATTTCCCTTTGTGTCTCTTTCAGTTCATTTACTTCATTTTCAAGTTCATTAACAGATTCGCCAAAAGATAAAAAACATATCCTAATCGTACATGAAAATTCCTTACTATCACAATAATGAATAAGGGATTACAGATTCGCCAAGTTCATGAACTCTATACTAGCATAGGTTACATGAAATCAATTATCTGGATATGCGGTGGTACTTGGTAGACCTCCAATTGTTGTATCAGTTGATATTTTGATAGAAAAATACTGTAATTATTCGACATACCAATTACCAAGTATACCTTCAGTTACTTATTCCTATGGCTCAATTAAAATCAAATCTAGGTACTTCATGTAGTGTGAGAAGCTATTTCAGCTAAATGATTGTGAGTTCAAGTCTTGTTTGACATGAATGATCGTGCTAATTCCATACACTTTTGATATTGAGCAGCTAAATACTCAGCGTTTTGAGGAAAGAAAGACCACAGAAATAGATATCAAGTAGCATAGATTCATATATACTTTATGTAAGAAAAAGGAAATGAAATCACCTCATCATGAGTAATTCTAGCAAAAGACTTTGTTCCACTTCAGTTGGTTGTTGCACTTCACTAACAGAGATGATGTGTAGCCTTTTACGTTTACCCATCCTGTGTACATTATGGCAATATAGGTGTGATTAGTTTCACGAACGAACCAGATTAGTGTTAATTTTCTGCCAGATTAGTGTTAATTTTATGTCATCAAGTGCATCATCTAACGTTGGTTTATCCAGGAAAGAGGCAGAAAACTGCCATTAAACTAACAATAGCATGCTCAAATATTTAATTAAACTATTGTGTTGGGTTTTAGGTTCCTTGCATCAAGAATTACTTTAAGTACTGGAACCACGGACAGGCTTGATAGAACCACGGACAGAAGAGTGTAACCACGGATGAAGATAACCGCGGCTAGTAGTAATGTGTAACCACGGATGATATATTGTAACTACTGCTAGTGTTTTGTATAGTCGGTTAGTTTATTGTTTTAGATAAATATGGAAAAGATATTTATCTTGTAGGTTACGTATTGTATAATGTGTAGGACTCCTTGGCTTATAAAAGGAGGTCCTAGGCTAGATTAGATGAATATAAGTTTTATATCTAAGGCCGATACACTTCAAGGTTGCAAAACCCTAATACTGTAAGAGTATTCGTATTAATAAATAATATTGAGGTGTTGAATATTAACTGTTCTTCTTCTTAAGGTTAAGTGTTAAATTCGCATAATACTTAATAAGTTGTTATTCTAAGTCAGTTTCTATATTAGATCGTTTGCTCAACTGGGATCAACAAGTGGTATCAGAGCTTGTGATCTAGAAACTATAACCAAGAAGAAGTCTGTTAAGCTCTATTCTACGATAAGATGTCTGACGAAACTCATATGGTGACTGCTTCCAAGGTACCCATGCTCAAGCATGGTGAGTATCAAATCTGGAGAATGCGAATGAGGCAATACATTCGCATAATTGACTATGCTCTCGGGATGTCGTTGAAAAGGGAGACACTCTTCCTAAGAAGGGTGAGGATGGCAAAGAGATAGCTATTGTTAGTGAACCTGATAAAGCTAAAAGGAAAATGGAGATCAAAGCTCACAGTATTCTCTCCATGGGAATACCCAATGATTATGCTTTGGATTTTGAACAATATGAATCTGCTAAAGAGTTACTGGATACTCTTGAGGCAAGGTTTGCTGGCAATGAAGCTACTAAGAAGTCCGGGATGAATATGCTCAAGCATCAATTTGAAACCTTCACTACTCTCAGTGGAGAAAAGATTGATGGCACATACAATAGACTTCCAAAACTTATCAGCCAACTGAAGTCTGTAGATTATAAGGTTCTTCAAGAAGATATTAATTTGAAGTTCATTAGGAGTCTATCCTCTGAATGGGCTATTCATACAATTGTGTGGAGGAATAAGGAGGACTTTCCTAAGATGACTCTTGATAATCTCTTCAACAACTTGAAGGTTTATGAGTCTGAGAATAACTTTGCTAATGCCTCTTACGCTAATCAAAACATTGCTTTTGTATCCACTAATCACAAGAGCCCACAAGATGTATCCACTGCCGCCTATGGTATATCCACGGCTATTGCAAACAATACCACTGTTAGTGATAATGTCAGTGATGGTGCAATTTGTGCCTTCTCGGTGATTTAACTACCAGTGTTACTGTTCTTAATCAAGACCTAGATCAAATTGATCTTGATGATCTTGAGGAGATTAATCTTCAATGGCAAATGGCAATGTTGACTCTACAAGCAAGGAAGTTTCTGAGAAGGACTGGAAGACAGGTTAAGTATGATGGTCAAAGGAGAGCTGGATTCGACAAGAGCAAGATGGAGTGCTTTAATTGCAAGAAGAAAGGTCACTTTGCTAGGGAATGTCGAGCTCCTAAGAGAATTGAAGGCACTAAGAAGGTCACAGAAGAGCTGCTGCTTCAGCTTTGGTTGCTCAAGATGGGATTGGAGATTATGACTGGAGTGATCAGATTGAAGAAGGTCCAAATGCCGCTTTTCTTGCTAGTGAAGCTTCAAAAGAGCATAACTTTGCTCTAATGGCCTATGCTTCATCTTCGGTTCAGATTCGAGGTATCTAATGATTCTAAATCATCTACTTGTTCTTTTAAATCATGTTATGATAACTTAGAATCTCAAAAAGCTATCACTGAGAGTATGAGGAAAGAAGTAGAAAGATTGACTCTAGATAACTTAGGTTATAGAGTTGGTCTAGAGGGTGTGGAAGAGAAGCTAAAATTCTGTATCAAATGTGAGTTTGAGTATGTAGAAAAGATCAATATACTAGGTGTTGAAATTGATCTTAAAGATAGAGAGATTAAAATGCTTAAAGATAAACTAGCAGAGGCAGAGAGTGTTAAACAAAAAGCCCTAGATGAAAAAGAAAAACATGTTGTTAGGGTTGCCAAAACACAATATGCTTCTGATCTAGTAAATAAACCATTAGGTCAAAAACTGTTCAAAGATGGTACTGGTCTTGGATACAATAATATGCCACCACCCTCTTTGATGAAAAATGCACCACCTGCTAAAGAACTGTCATTTAGTAGTGAATTCAGCTTTAACAAACCTGTAGAAGGATTAAGTACACCTGAAACACCAAAGATAAGTTCGATAAGTCATCCGATGCTTCCAAAATTGAAGATTGGGAATCAGATTCGAGGAAGATAAGTCTTGAATCAACTAAGTCTAAAGAGATAGAAAAAGTTAAGAAAGTTGATTCTCAGCAAGTCAACCTTGTACCTAGATTTGGAGCTAAAATTACCAAGAAAGTAGTAGAGTCTGAGGAAATACCTAGGGAACAGATGAAACAATATAAACCTAGGGGTAATCAAAGAAGCTTAAATGGTCTAATTTCTAACAGATTAGGTGATGAGTTTCAATGTGTTAAAAAGGCTTGTTTTGTATGTGGTAGTTTTGAACACTTGCAGAGAAATTGTAATAAAAACAAACCACAAGTATGGAATCATTGGAGAAGGGTAAATCATCAAAACTTTTCAAAGAATACAAACCCGCATCCAAACAAAAATATGATTCCTAGTGCAGTGTTGATGAGAAATGGGAATACAAAATCAATTGTCACTGCTTCTCCCAAATGGGTTCCAACCACTGCTAAGCAAAGTGTAAACACGGCTAAGCAAAATCAAACCACTGATAAGCCAAAAATCACCAACGATAACAAAGAAGTTTTAAAAATTCCAAAAGTGATAACTGATACAGTGGTTGGAAATCATTTTTATGTTGTTAAGGCCTCAGCTAGTTGGCAATGGAAACCTAAGACCAAGGTTTTACATCATGTCAACTGTGCATCAATGGACCTAAAGAAATTTGATTATATTGATGCACAGGGCAGACCCAAGTCAATATTGGCTTGGGTCCACAAAAGGAACTAACTTGTTTAATTTCATGTGCAGGGCAATCTACAAGATGAGCTAAAAGACAAAGGAGTTTTTGATAGTGGTTGCTCTGGGCACATGACTTGGGATGGGAGCAACCTGGAAGATTTTGAAGCTTTTGATGGAGGATATGTGGCTTTTGGCAATGATCCAAAGGGAGGAAAGATACGTGGAAGAGGCACAATCGAGCAGAAATTTGGACTTTGAAAAAGTCTACTTGGTACTGAGGACTTAAGTACAATTTATTCAGTGTTTCTCAAATGTGTGATAAGAAAAACTGGGTACTTTTTGGTGAAACTGAGTGTGTGGTGTTATCTCCTGAGTTTAAGATGCCTGATGAGAAGTTTATACAACTTAGTGTGACAACTCGTACTTTCAGGTCATTTCTCAAAACAATTCATGCTTCACAATTTCATCATTTATCGTAAACTATGTTTGCGTGTTCCAAATTCGCGTAACCTTAATGGTTTAGCGGCGAATTCATGATCATATCATCACGGACATTTCATATAGACTAAGTTTAGTCTACATTTCATTAACATCATTTTCATCATGTTAGTTCATTCATGACTTTGCATTTCACATTAAACGCGTAAATTTTATATTAAATAAACGTTATCGCGTAAGTTATTATTTTGAACATTTAATCCAATACTTTCAAAAATTACCCCGATATATTTTTATACTTACATTTATTTTATAAAAATAATATTTTGAGTTTACCTAGTGTTTTAAATTTATTTTGTATATAAATCGTTAAATTTATATTATTATGACGCTTTTCTTAAAAACTACACGATAATTACTATATCACTCAAATTTTACAAGAAATGTATTTTTACAATTTATATGACCTCAATACATTCTACTTGGATCCATTAAAATCTATTTTGAGCTAAAGCTACCTTAGATACACAAATGTATATACAATTTACAAGTTACCTTAACTTATATTTATTTTACCTACAATTACTTACACTTTTTATATTACATACATTATAAAAAAAAAAAGGTATTATTGAGATGCATGCCCCCTTGGCCGACCAAGGGGGGTGCCTCATTAATGGTTTGGCAAAAATTTCTTACATAACTAGATCTATACTCAACATTACTTCACACTTCACTTCATTCAACAATTATTCAAGTTAGTAAGTTTTTCTCTCTTGTTTCCTTCCTCTCCAAAACCGGCCATCCATAGGAGTTAGAAGAGCTCATCAAAAATTTTCCAAGATCAAGTTTTAACAATCTAGTTACACTCTTAATCAAGGTTTTGAAATAAAAACCTAGGGTGTTTAGGTTTAATCCTTTGTTCTAATCACCTCATCAAGTAACTAGTAAGCATATCATTTTCATTTTACATCTTTCATTATCATTTCATATCTATTTCATCATTTTTGAGCAAAGCATGCAAGACTTATGGATATTTATACCATTTTTACATTGTTTTTAGAGTTATACAAATATAAGTCATCCTATAATTTACCCCTTGTTATATATTAGTTTTGGTGATGTCTAGGAACCCATGACACCCTAAGAAGGTGTATGGTAGGATTAGAATAGCTTTGGAGTTGTTTTGAAGGGATTGGAATAGGTTTAGTACGAGAAAAACACTTTTGACAAGTCACAAAAGGGTCTGATCTTATTTTGTAATTCTGGAAAATACGACAGTAGACATAAATTTTTGGCCTAGATATTTAGAAAATACACTTTAAAACGAAAACGTGGCGCTTGAACGGATTAAAACGGAGCTATAACGAAGAAGTTATGAATTTTTCAAGTTTGACGACGAAATATATTAATCCTGAAAATTTCAGCAAACTGTTTTTGTTTTGTACGAGTCAAAACGAGTCTTAAGCGTTATAAATTATTTCGACTTATCAAAAATATATTAGTATACTTTGATCTGAAGCTAAGGGCGTATAATATGTAGAAAACGGATTTGTAACGACTAAAATATACACGTTTTCACAAAATTGCCGTAACTTTATTATTTAAGAAAACTATATTATTTTTATTAGACAAGTGTTACGGATAAACAAGTGACCATATTGAAGGCTATTTTTAACATTGACGTAGAACTTTTTGTAAAGAGATGTCTTCTAATAAAATTGAGATCATCAAGCATATTTTCCAAAACGACCAACCGTTTGTATAGCGGAGTTGTAATGAATTATCTACGGTTGCTTAAACTTTGCCGAAATTCACTTTTAAACTACATTTTGGACAAAATCACCCTACTTAACCTATGTTTTTCTTTATGAACGAGACCTCTAGGATAAAAACTTAAATGCCAAAACTTTGAGTTTATGATACAAGCTTTCCAAAACCGTTGAGTTCGTTTCCTAACGTTCGACGTACACCATTTTACGACTAGCTTTTCGAGGCCATTTTTGTCACTTTCATGAAATTTCCAACGACATTATTTTACGACGAAAAGTTAAAATTTCACAATAGATCATTAATAAACTAGTGTAGGATGACATTTTGACGTAAATACTTGCAAAGTAATTTAAGAATGGTCAAGACGTCAAAAGAGTATTTTTCGACGAAGAGTATTAATTTCAAAATTCACAAGTGGTATAAATATCATCCGAATTGCATGCATAACATTACATCATAACTCATTACGTATCATAACATTCACAATAGGTCACGGTCCACGTTTGCCTCATTTCAGTATTGCCATTATATCATCATAATCATTGCAACAGGTGAGTTTCATAGCCCCGATTTTATTCAAGTTTTTACTTTATTTCAAACCTACGGGGGAGAATACATTGCACACCATTTTTGTTACGCTACCAAGTATGTCAAATTCATTGTATTGCTTAAGTTACCGCATTGCCAGTTAAATGTCCCCATTTCATAAGCATGAACCGTTAATTTCCTAGAAGCGTGGGTGAGTGGATAGATCTATCGAGGGTGACGCCTCCATCCGGGTTGGTGGATCCCAACTAGTCATACGGATGCATTTCATTTCATAAACATTATTTGAGTTGTTTTGGCAAGACACTCTGTTGGGGCGAACATCATGAACAGTCAGAGCTTCGGTGTCATGTGCTTAAGCAATTGTAACATCATTTTGTGACATCATTGTCATACATAATTTATACTTGTGGTAGTCGTATTAACATTTACATAAACCTATGATTTCTCACCAACATTATTTTTGACCGTTTTAGCAATGTATTTTCAGGTAACTAAGACATTCACTTCATGGCATGCATGTGGACATATCATAGAGTCGCGGTGACGACGCGTCTCACATGGGATTGATACACTTTAAAAACATCGTTTGACTTGTACTAAACTTATTTTCCGTGCATAGTAACTTTCATTTGGGACCTATCTTTGTAACTCTGAATGTTTTTATTAAATCAAGCGATGTATTTTCCAAACGACACTTTAGGTCGTTCAATATAACTGTGATTGTGATGCTATGACAGTCAACCCCCCGGAATTCCATTCACGCAAAGCAGTAATTTGGGGGTGTGACAGATTGGCATCAGAGCTTGGTTATAGAGAACTAGGTTGCATCATTGACCCTAGACTATAACTACATCATCATAGCATCTCATCATTTCATCATAAGTGCATGTTCACTTTGCATGCGATTTATATGTATATTTCTTCGAGTTATTTACTTTCATTTCACATCGATTGTCACATGGATGCCCTTAAATACCCATCCCATTATCCTTTCCTCATACTCTAATGTGGTGAATACTTTGTCATTCCCTATCGCAATTTTAATATCAGTTGACTCATCACCGATAACGTCGAATGCCGAGATAAACCTTTAAGTAGGGCAAAGTCACTCTCACTCCTTTGTTTCACAACTAACATGTCGAGTTACACGCTATTCACACACTAAGTCACTAAACCGTCATACATTTGAAGCACTTACGACATCTCATAACCCATCTGTTGGGAACCCGTCGATCATTTTGAAACATAATCCCAAACTTATCACCTTCTATCACATCTCTTTAGAGCACTTATTCGTAACATAGGATTTGACTACGTCTCATTTTCCTTTTATTTTGAAGAGTTATGGCGCCGAAGAAAGCTGCACTAGAAATGACACCAGCTGCTATCCAAAGGTATGTAGATGATAGTATAGCCGAGGCACTAAGGAAAGAACGAGCAACAGTAGCTGCTGTTACCGAGGCCGCAACTGCTGCTGAAACTGCTAGACTTGCTTACATCAAAAGGTTTCAAGAGTTGACTGTTCTTTGTCCAGCTATGGTTTCGAACAATGAGAAACTATTGGAAAATTTCATTGGAGGACTTCCACAAAATATCCAAGGAGATGTAACTTCTTTCGATCCACAAACAATTGAAGAATCTACCCGTATGACTCAAATACTCATGGCTCAAGTTGTGAAGAGGGAAAACATTATCGACAATAATTACAACGACAACAATCAAACCAACAACAACAAAAGGAAATGGGAAAACGACCAAGGAGGTTATAACAACAACAATCAAAACCGTAACACTAACCATCATCAACAACAGAATAGAAGGCAAGAAGCTACTATGGTTTATGTTGTTGCGCCAACAGAAGGCAGAGGTTATGCTGGAACACACCCACTATGTACTAGATGTAAGTTTCATCACTCAGGTCTTTGCCCTGCCAAGTGCCGCAAGTGCCAAAAATTAGGACACCTCGCCAGGGATTGTAGAGGTAAAACTATAATTACATGCTTCGGATGTGGGGAGCAAGGACACTATCGGAGCCAATGTCCCCGGAACCAAGGTCAACAAGTTGAAGGTGCTCATGGGAATGCATACATGTTAGGAGGAGGAGAAGCTCATCCAGGTATTAACAAAGCGAAAGACTGAAGAAGATTAGAAGTTAACAGTCTTATTTTCCTTATGTATTATGTCGTACTAAGTTTATATCTTCCATCGCATCCGAAACTTTATAACTTAAAGATGTACTACTTTTGATAAACCACTCGTTGTAAAATATTCTCATCTATCGTACTTTATTTTCTTTCCGATTTGTTATTACTCACGAGAATTTTAATTCCTTTTACTTTAACTATCATTTTAACGACACAGTTTAAATATTTGTAAACATTGAGAGTTATAACGACTAAACCGAACATCACGTCATCGTTCCTTAATTATACATAGCCTAGCTAACTATGTCTAATTCTGGAGGGATCATGTTGTGTTGGGAGCAGTTATTTATAAATCTTAGTGCAAGCAAAATTATCACATATTCCAAAGTCAAAGTATTACTCATCGGAGATACTCATCCATATTCTTCTCTACTATGATATTTTATACACTCTCAACCATCGATAACCGTAACGACACCTCTTCATGCCTTCTCTCCTCGTTATTCATCACCAACTCAAAAATTCGATAGACCAACACAAACTGAATTCAGGGACTGAATTCCTTTTTGGATGGGCGAATGTGACAACTCGTACTTTCAGGTCATTTCTCAAAACAATTCATGCTTCACAATTTCATCATTTATCGTAAACTAGGTTTGCGTGTTCCAAATTCGCGTAACCTTAATGGTTTAGCGGCGAATTCATGATCATATCATCACGGACATTTCATATAGACTAAGTTTAGTCTACATTTCATTAACATCATTTTCATCATGTTAGTTCATTCATGACTTTGCATTTCACATTAAACGCGTAAATTTTATATTAAATAAACGTTATCGCGTAAGTTATTATTTTGAACATTTAATCCAATACTTTCAAAAATTACCCCGATATATTTTTATACTTACATTTATTTTATAAAAATAATATTTTGAGTTTACCTAGTGTTTTAAATTTATTTTGTATATAAATCGTTAAATTTATATTATTACGACGCTTTTCTTAAAAATTACACGATAATTACTATATCACTCAAATTTTACAAGAAATGTATTTTTACAATTTATATGACCTCAATACATTCTACTTGGATCCATTAAAATCTTTTTTGAGCTAAAGCTACCTTAGATACACAAATGTATATACAATTTACAAGTTACCTTAACTTATATTTATTTTACCTACAATTACTTACACTTTTTATATTACATACATTATAAAAAAAAAAAGGTATTATTGAGATGCATGCCCCCTTGGCCGACCAAGGGGGGTGCCTCATTAATGGTTTGGCAAAAATTTCTTACATAACTAGATCTATACTCAACATTACTTCACACTTCACTTCATTCAACAATTATTCAAGTTAGTAAGTTTTTCTCTCTTGTTTCCTTCCTCTCCAAAACCGGCCATCCATAGGAGTTAGAAGAGCTCATCAAAATTTTCCAAATCAAGTTTTAACAATCTAGTTACACTCTTAATCAAGGTTTTGAAATAAAAACCTAGGGTGTTTAGGTTTAATCCTTTGTTCTAATCACCTCATCAAGTAACTAGTAAGCATATCATTTTCATTTTACATCTTTCATTATCATTTCATATCTATTTCATCATTTTTGAGCAAAGCATGCAAGACTTATGGATATTTATACCATTTTACATTGTTTTTAGAGTTATACAAATATAAGTCATCCTATAATTTACCCCTTGTTATATATTAGTTTTGGTGATGTCTAGGAACCCATGACACCCTAAGAAGGTGTATGGTAGGATTAGAATAGCTTTGGAGTTGTTTAGAAGGGATTGGAATAGGTTTAGCGCGAGAAAAACACTTTTTGACAAGTCACAAAAAGGGTCTGATCTTATTTTGTAATTCTGGAAAATACGACAGTAGACATAAATTTTTGGCCTAGATATTTAGAAAATACACTTTAAAACGAAAACGTGGCGCTTGAACGGATTAAAACGGAGCTATAACGAAGAAGTTATGAATTTTTCAAGTTTGACGACGAAATATATTAATCCTGAAAATTTCAGCAAGCTGTTTTTGTTTTGTACGAGTCAAAAACGAGTCTTAAGCGTTATAAATTATTTCGACTTATCAAAAATATATTAGTATACTTTGATACGAAGCTAAGGACGTATAATATGTAGAAAACGGATTTGTAACGACTAAAATATACACGTTTTCACAAAATTGCCGTAACTTTATTATTTAAGAAAACTATATTATTTTTATTAGACAAGTGTTACGGATAAACAAGTGACCATATTGAAGGCTATTTTTAACATTGACGTAGAACTTTTTGTAAAGAGATGTCTTCTAATAAAATTGAGATCATCAAGCATATTTTCCAAAACGACCAACCGTTTGTATAGCGGAGTTGTAATGAATTATCTACGGTTGCTTAAACTTTGCCGAAATTCACTTTTAAACTACATTTTGGACAAAATCACCCTACTTAACCTATGTTTTTCTTTATGAACGAGACCTCTAGGATAAAAACTTAAATGCCAAAACTTTGAGTTTATGATACAAGCTTTCCAAAACCGTTGAGTTCGTTTCCTAACGTTCGACGTACACCATTTTACGACTAGCTTTTCGAGGCCATTTTTGTCACTTTCATGAAATTTCCAACGACATTATTTTACGACGAAAAGTTAAAATTTCACAATAGATCATTAATAAACTAGTGTAGGATGACATTTTGACGTAAATACTTGCAAAGTAATTTAAGAATGGTCAAGACGTCAAAAGAGTATTTTTCGACGAAGAGTATTAATTTCAAAATTCACAAGTGGTATAAATATCATCCGAATTGCATGCATAACATTACATCATAACTCATTGCGTATCATAACATTCACAATAGGTCACGGTCACAGGTTGCGCCTCATTTCAGTATTGCCATTATATCATCATAATCATTGCAACAGGTGAGTTTCATAGCCCCGATTTTATTCAAGTTTTTACTTTATTTCAAACCTACGGGGGATAATACATTGCACACCATTTTTGTTACGCTACCAAGTATGTCAAATTCATTGTATTGCTTAAGTTACCGCATTGCCAGTTAAATGTCCCCATTTCATAAGCATGAACCGTTAATTTCCTAGAAGCGTGGGTGAGTGGATAGATCTATCGAGGGTGACGCCTCCATCCGGGTTGGTGGATCCCAACTAGTCATACGGATGCATTTCATTTCATAAACATTATTTGAGTTGTTTTGGCAAGACACTCTGTTGGGGCGAACATCATGAACAGTCAGAGCTTCGGTGTCATGTGCTTAAGCAATTGTAACATCATTGTCATACATAATTTATACTTGTGGTAGTCGTATTAACATTTACATAAACCTATGATTTCTCACCAACATTATTTTTGACCGTTTTAGCAATGTATTTTCAGGTAACTAAGACATTCACTTCATGGCATGCATGTGGACATATCATAGAGTCGCGGTGACGACGCGTCTCACATGGGATTGATACACTTTAAAAACATCGTTTGACTTGTACTAAACTTATTTTCCGTGCATAGTAACTTTCATTTGGGACCTATCTTTGTAACTCTGAATGTTTTTATTAAATCAAGCGATGTATTTTCCAAACGACACTTTAGGTCGTTCAATATAACTGTGATTGTGATGCTATGACAGTCAATCCCCAGGAATTCCATTCCGCTGCAAAACAGGTAATTTAGGGGTGTGACACTTAGGGTACCTAGGAAGGAAAATATATATTGTTTTGATCTTAAAGATGTAATTCCTAATAGGTCCTTAACTTGTTTATTTGCTAAAGCATCTGTGGATGAGTCTAAGTTATGGCATAGAAGATTAGGTCACCTCAATTACAAAACAATCAATAAACTGGTTAAAGGGAACTTAGTGAGAGGGTTACCTTCTAAGGTTTTGAGTGTAAGGAACTGTGTGTGGCTTGTCAGAAAGGAAAACAACATAGAGCTTCTTGTAAGTCCAAAACTGTCAACACCATTTCACAACCACTGTTTATGCTTCATATGGACTTATTTGGACCTACTTTTGTCAAGAGTTTGAACCATAAGTAGTATTGCCTAGTTATCACTGATGATTATAGTAGATTTTCTTGGGTTTACTTTTTGGTACGCTAAGAGTGAAACTAGTGAAGTTCTCAAGAGTTTCATTATTAAGATCGAAAATCTAGTGAATCATAAAGTCAAGATAATCCGATGTGATAATGGAACTGAGTTTAAGAATGCTGTGATGAATCAGTTTTGTGTAGAGAAAGGTATAGAAAGACAGTTTAGTGTTGCTAGAACACCACAACAAAATGGTGTGGCTGAAAGGAAAAATAGAACACTAATTGAGACTGCTAGGACTATGTTGTGCTGAGTCTAAGTTACCAACTACCTTTTGGGCTGAAGCGTAGGCACCTGCATGTTATGTGCGAGAATAGAAGTAAGGTAGTGAAGCCTCATAACAAGACCCCCTATGAGCTGTTACATGATAGGAAGCCAATGATTGCATTCCTAAAACCTTTTGGGTGTCCTGTTACTATCTTGAATACCATAGACTACCTAGGCAAGTTTCAAGAAAAAGCTGATGATGGATACTTTTAGGCTATTCATCAAATAGTAAAGCCTTTAGAGTATACAATAGGAGGACTAGAATTGTTGAAGAGAATTTACATGTTAAATTCAGTGAAAAGTCTCCTAGTGTTGAGACCAAAGGACCCGACTGGCTGTTTAACATTGATATGCTAACCAAATCTATGAATTATGAGCCTATCATTGCAGGAACTTCCACTAATGTTGATGCAGGTACTCAAAAGAATTCTGATGAAGAAGCAATTTCTAAGGAAGGTGATTCTCCTCAAGAGTTCTATTTGTTTGAAAAGTGGAAAGCTAGTTCTGTCTCACCCATCATTGATAAGCAAGGTCCCATTGATGATGATGTCTTGAATACTGGAGGCAATAGTGCTCATCATCATGATAAGGATGAGTTATTGAAAGATAATTCAGTGTTGGTAGTGGAAATTGAAAAGAAGAAAAGCGTGCAAGCACGGATAAGCCAAACATAAGCACGGATAGAGTCAATACAACCACTGCTAAGCCAACAACTTCTACCACTGTCATCACAAGTGAAATCCCGGCTGTAAGTACTGATAGTAGTACTTTCCTTGAACCACATGCAAAGCCATTACATGGTGAAGAGGAGTATCCACATGATCCTGATATGCCCGCTTTGATTGAAATTGATACTCCTACTGATGATGAAGACATGGATGATTTCTTTAATGCCGATTTAACTAATTTGGAACATGTCATTCATGAAAGTCCTGTTACCTCCACAAGGATACACAAGATTCATCCCAAGGAACAAATACTTGGAAATTTGAATACTCCAGTTCAAACCAGAAGCAAGGTTAAAAACACGAACCCTTTCCGAACATGGGTTCTTTGCAAGATCACTTCACAAAAGAAACAGTCATAAAGATTTGCAAAATTGCCTGTTTGCTTGTTTTTTGTCTCAAAAGGAACCAAAAAGAGTTGAAGAAGCATTATCTGAAGAAGGATGGGTAGAATCAAAACTTCAAGAGGTTTGGACATTGGTAGATCTTCCTAATGGTAAGAGGGCAATTGGGACAAAATGGGTGTTCAGAAACAAAAGGGATGAAAGAGGTATTGTTGTGAGGAACAAGTCAAGGTTGGTTGCTCAAGGATACACACAAACTGAAGGCTTGGATTATGATGAAGTATTTGCTCCAGTTGCAAGAATTGAGGCTATTAGATTGTTTTTAGCTTATGCTTCATTTAAAAACTTTGTGGTGTATCAAATGGATGTTAAAAGTGCATTTTTGTATGGCACAATTGATGAGGAGGTTTATGTCGTCAACCTCCTCGGTTTTGAAGATCCCGATCATCCGACAAGGTCTACGGGTGAGGAAGGCTATGTATGGTTTGCATCAAGCTCCTAGGGCATGGTATGAGTGCTTGTCCACTTATTTGATGGACAATGGGTTTAAAAGAGGACTAATTGATAAAACTTTGTTCATAAGAAAGCACAAAGATGATATTTTATTGGTTCAGTTTATGTAGATGACATCATCTTTGGCTCAACCAATAAAGAGTTATGCAAAGATTTTGAGAAGCTTATGCATGATAAGTTTCAGATGAGTTCTATGGGAGAACTCACTTTCTTTTTGGGGCTACTGGTTCAACAAAGGACTGATGGTATCTTCATTAGTCAAGACAAGTATGTAGCAGATGTTTTGAAGAAGTTTGGGTTTCAGGATGTCAAAAGTGCTAGTACACCAATGGAGACTCAGAAACCCTTGCTACCTGATGATGGAAGTACAAGAGTTGATCAGAAGTTGTACAGGTCCATGATTAGATCTTTGATGTATCTCACGCATCTAGACCGGATATAATGTTCTCAGTATGTGTGTGTGCAAGATTTTAAGTCACACCTAATTCATCACACATGAATGCTGTTAAGAGAATTTTTAGGTATCTTAAAGGTCATCCTAAATTGGGCCTTTGGTACTCAAAGGATTCTCCTTTTGACTTGGTGGCCTACACAGATAGTGACTATGCGGGTGCTAGTTTGGATAGGAAGTCTACAACTGGAGGATGTCAGTTTTTGGGAAGCAGACTTATTTCATGGCGGTGTAAAAAGCAAACTATTGTGGCAAATTCTACAAGCTAGTATGTGGCTGCTGCTAGTTCTGTGGTCAAGTTCTATGGATTCGAATCAATTCTGGACTTTGGGTACAATTTTATGCATACTAAGATTTACATTGATAATAACAGTACAATATGCATAATTAAAAATCCTGTTTTACACTCTAGAACTAAACATATTGAGATAAGACATCATTTTATTAGAGATTGTAATGAGAAAAGGTTGATTCAAATGGTTAAAATCCATACTGATTTCAATGTTGCCGATCTTCTTACCAAAGCTTTTGATGTGGGAAGGTTTCAAGATCTTGTTGTTAGTATTGGAATGATTAATCTCTAAATTCTCAAATTGTTTTGTACCGGTTGTATATGTCTTGCACTATTATTATGTAATCATAGTTTTGCTATTTTTGTTTCTAATCATCGATAGTTTATTTCTAACCACCGATAGTTTGATTCAAACCACGCTAGTTGTCCTATTTCTCACTAACCATTTTGCGGTTACAAGAATGATCATTATAGAAGTAAAAGAAGTAGTGATGCAAAGTGTTCATTCATTAGAGAAACGACTTACGACTTACAGAGTACAATCAACATCAAATGCAACTACCTAAAAAGAGCTATACATGATCTTCTAATTCTAATCTAGTACATATCATCTATTCCAACATCTAAGGCTGTTGGATATGCATGATCGCTCACATCTTTCACACTAGATGCCTTTGGATATGCGTTAGTGAAGTCTTGCATAACCACCCATTCCTTCTATCTCAATGGCTGGAGATGCATAACTACTATGACAAGGATGCTAAGGATCAAAATGGAAAGGATGGATTGATGAAAATGTTGATGATGACGATGACCACATTAGATGAAGCACGAAGGACATAGTCATATCACCAAAACGCCTCAGTCCATTTTCCTTTTTCCCTTCCCCTTTACGATGTGTGAAGAAGTACCATAACTTGGTACTTGAAGACCAAGAACCACATCTCTGTCTTTTGGAAGTGGTGGGTTTCTTGCTCGTGGTCTAGTTTGTGATTGAGATGCTGAAGGTTGGGAGTATGAAGATCTTTTCTTTGAGGAATCATCAGAGTCCTCAGAAGCATTACTTGGATTCACCACACTGTCATCTTCAGATGATGGAAGAAATGGAGATTTTAATGGTCTTGTTTCTTGTGGAGGGAGGTAGAACTGCCATGGGTTATCTTCTTCACTTGATGAAGATGATGATGAGGATGAGGAGGATGTTAGATTAACTACTTCTGGTTTATTCCAACTAGGGTTCCACATTGAGATTGCTGTTGATTGGAGATTTTGAAGTAATTAGGGTTTTGATATTGATTGGTGTGTGCGTTATGAAAGATTTGGGTTCTTTTTATAAGTGAGGTTTAGGGTTATGGAAGTATATATGGGCCAAGTTTAATGTGGTTGAGGAGTTAATGAGATTCTTGGGAGTTGGAATAATATTAGTTCTAGAAGTTGACCATCTTGACTTCCCTGTTTAAACCACGGATAGATCTTTTGGAACCACTTTTAGCTCTTTCTAACCACTGACAACAATAACCTTATACTCTGTGTTGGTTTTGTGTTTTTATCTTACTGGTATGAAGGTTTTTGGGTGTCTAAAGAGCTGATTTTCTTGCTATATCTCTTGGTTCTTTGGAAGAAGTGATCCCATGTATATGCTGATGGTATGTTGCAACCGCGGATAATAGTTCTGGAACCGCGGATAGCATCGACTCTAGTTTTGGATATTACAGGGGCTGTTTGGTAACTTTGGCGAATCTATATCACTCTCCCCAAAACCCGGATGGATCATTTATTTGATTCTCAAACCACTTTCAATTGGCGCTCAACCTTAACCTAATCACTTTCTTTGCATAATTCATCAACTCACATAATTATTTTCCTAAATCAAAATGGCTGAAAAGTATTCCACTTCCCATAACCTAGTTGCTATTCTCACCAAGGATGCTCGTTCTGAAGGGTTTCATCAAATGATTGATTTCTTAGTTCACAGTCCCATTCACTATGCTTTAACTGTTAAACCCACCATTCTTAGAGCCTACATACATCAATTCTGTAGGAATGCTACACTTGCACAAGTTGATGGTGTGGAGATGTTTCGTTCTGAAGTAGATGAGAATGTTATTTCGTTCTGAGGATATCATTCGAGAAGTTTTTTGTTTGATGATGCCGATGGGGTTGATAATCTTTCAGATGTTGAAATTGTTGCTGGTTTAGAGAGATTAGGCTATACTCATAGGGGTGACAAGGTACAATTCTTTAAGAGTTTGTTTTCACAACAATGGAAGTTTTTGATTCACACCTTGTTGATGTGTATGAGTAACAAGACCACAGGTTTTAATGACTTTCCTTAAAAAATTGCTACTGCTATTATTTGTTTATCTGAGGGAAGGAAGTTTAATTGGTCTAGGATGATTTATGAGGGGTTAGTACAAAACATTAGGAAGAAGGGTAAATACTATTTGTATCCTCGGTTTGTTCAACTGATTGTAGCACATCAAATTGTTAATCCTATTGAACATTCTAGAGTGTATGAAGTACATTATATGCTTCCTAAGGTTTTTGCACATATGAGGAATCAGCCACAGAATGTACAAATTAGAGATGTTCCTTTATTTCCTCACATGCTTATTGTGCCTACTGCTCCTGCTTTTGATGAAGGTCTTGAAACTCAACTGATTGTCACCGACAGCATACAACTCCAACCACTGATACTACAACCCGAATCCCTGACAGTACATCTCCACTTACTATTACACCTATTGTATGGACTAGGAGAAAGAAGGGCACTAAGCTTCCTCAGGCTAGTGCTAGTAGTGTTGCTCATGAGGCGTCACGGTGATGAAGGTGACATGATTGGAAGGGCTTCCACTACTTGATACATGCTTAGATCTTGTCGGGATAGTGGAAACATAAATAAGACCCAACCATTGGCAACTCCTAATGTGGAGAGTTCCCTGAACTTAACACAGTGGAGGAATCCCTAGCCACTTGGCTATAACAGGGTGCATAGATGTTCGGGCTCGGTCTGATGCTATGTTTTCTATATCCAAAGATTCACCTCTCGGAGCGTTAACACGCTCGAAGTGATGAGGATAGGTTGGAACTCGAACATGAATTGACGGATTCTCGAGTTTGTACATCCCGACTTTTCCAATGAACCACCTCTCGGACCAGTTCACACCGGTCGAAGTGGGGAGGATATTCTTGAACGCTTAAATGAATTGACGGCCAAATGTACCAAAATGGAGGAGACGATCTCCAATCTCAAGGAATTGGTTGGGTTTCATGAAAAGGATATTCGGCTTGAAGCACGAGTTTTTGTTTTGGAAAGATAAAAGGCACGGGCTTGTCGCTTTGAGGAAGCTAAGGAAAAGAAGTTGAACTCCTCTCCACACGAATATGGAGGATGTATCCAAACAGGGGAGGAGTGAAGGCAAGAATTCAGGGGAGGATGATCATGTATCTATGGAAGAAGATGTTGATAGTGGAGGTCAAAAATTTGTGGTATCTGATAAAGATGGGAATGATGCAGTTCTTGAAAATGTGAGAAGGTTGTAGAAGATGTAGTACTGAACACAAACATGGATGGTATGTGCGAAACCACGGTTAGTACACTTCTAACCACGATGCTAAATGAGACATAGCAAATATAAACACTACAACTATACCTTCAACAATCATACCCACTGCTATTTTAACCACTTCCATGTTGTAACAACTCTCTCTATATTACCATCTAAGCCTAAAGAAGTAGAGAAAGAAGTTGCAAGTACATTGATTAATCTGAGCAAAACATCATCTATTACTACACCCATCATTGCACTGCTTTATCGTTCAAACTCGCACCTAAATCCAAACCCGGAGAAAAACTTTAGTTATTGGTGAACCACTGAAGAAGAAGGTGATTCAATCTGATGTTGGAAAGGGTAAAGGTATTGCAGTATCAGAGTTGAAGTTTAAAACTAGAGCAGAACAAGAAGCTTTTGATGATGAATTTGTAAAAAATATGGTTGCTGAAGAACAAGTAGCTTTGGATAAAAGAAAGAAAGAAGAAGAGGAAGCTAGTGAGAAATGGTTAGCTATATGGTATAACTCAAAAAACTATCTTCAAGCTTCTTTACAAATTCTTGATGAGTTCTTGCACAAGAATGGGCATTGCTGGATGATGAGGAGAAAGCTAGATTGATGAATGAATGGGCAAGGAAGGTTAGCAAAACAAAGAAACAGGTTCTAAGAAAGAAACCTCCTACTATGGCTCAGATGAGGAATGTATTGATGAAGATTATTAAGAATTCAGAATTTATGTTTCGATAATCTTAGTAAATGTTCATATGAAAGAATTTTGGAAATTTATGAGAGATGTATGAGGATTAATGTAGATGATTGCTGTCCAATGAATTCTGAGAAGGAAGACGAGTGGATAAAGAAGCATGATGAGTGGATGCTAAGTAAAAGGAAGAGAAAATCGAGGTTCGGGGTCATCTGATTCTAAAAGATTGAAAGTTGTTGAAAATGAAAATCAAATCATTTCTTATGAGTTTAAGCTTAGTGATGGAAGTGAAGGAGTTTGGAAAATTAAAAGACTCAACAATGAAGTTTCTGAGTATAATAAATTTTCACAAATGCTTCAGTATTTTGATAGAGATGATTTGATGAATCTTTGGATACTTTACAAGAATAAGTTTGGTGAAGTACATCCAAATGATTATCATGAGAAGTTGGTTTATCATAATTTGAAGATTCTATTTGAACCTACTCATGATGAATCTGAATGGTAAGGACTCTACAATGGTCAAGTTACTAGATGGTTTTTATATCAAACTTGTGGAGTTCATGTTTTGACTGTTTCTGGAAAGGTTATTCATATGCTTGTAGAAGGTGATTATCCTCAACTGAATAAGCATCCAGGAATAATTGCTCAGATGTCGAAGCCTGGTTGTATCAAGATGTTAGTACCTTATGATGGTCAAGCTTACGATTTGTTATTGAAATATGAGAATATACTTAAGGCTAGTAAGTGTTTGGCTACATCCTCCATTTTAGATGTTTTGAGCTTAAAGGAAACTTGAGAATTCTGTTGGAATGTATCAAGTTTAGGGTAGGATTGTTGGGTTTAGGTTCCTTGCATCAAGAATTACTTTAAGTACTGGAACCACGGACAGGCTTGATAGAACCACGGACATAAGAGTGTAACCACGGATGAAGATAACCGCGGCTAGTAGTAATGTGTAACCACGGATGATATATTGTAACTACTGCTAGTGTTTTGTATAGTCGGTTAGTTTATTGTTTTAGATAAATATGGAAAAGCTATTTATCTTGTAGGTTACGTATTGTATAATGTGTAGGACTCCTTGGCTTATAAAAGGAGGTCCTAGGCTAGATTAGATGAATATAAGTTTTATATCTAAGGTCGATACACTTCAAGGTTGCAAAACCCTAATACTGTAAGAGTATTCGTATTAATAAATAATATTGAGGTGTTGAATATTAACTGTTCTTCTTCTTAAGGTTAAGTGTTAAATTCCGCATAATACTTAATAAGTTGTTATTCTAAGTCAGTTTCTATATTAGATCGTTTGCTCAACTGGGATCAACATATTGGGTTATCATGTGGAAACCTGCCAAGTGTTTAGAAATAGGCAAACAGCCATACAGAAGCTCTTCATAACCAGATGCAGTCTTAATAATTTTAGAGAAATCGTTAACATAGCAACTACTTGGATCATTAGTGTTAACAACGCAAAGAGCTCATGTAAACTGCATCAGGCTTACACACTTGTAAAGTCTTTGATGGAAGAAACATGGAGTTTGACCTTTAACATGAGAATAGGTTCATCATGCACACAAGTATTGTCATATTATTTATTAAATTAAAATGAGAATTGTGAATCAAGAATAATTATCTTTCTACATGTGATTAAATTGCATATCATTAGTCACAAAGATCCAGGGATAAGACATTTGATATGCAATTATAGTTCATTATATGTCATTACTCAGTTTGCAAATCACAAGTGGCATATGAGGTCTGATTGATGGCTTGTTGCCACATAGGCCGAGAAGGACTAGGATTAGGACCCCACATTCTATACATCCCCCTCAGTCCCTACTAAGATTTTTATACTGGTATGTTAGTGTTATGTCCTACTCCCATATCATTGTCTCTTATATATGGACCGAGTAGGAAACCACATTAGTTCAATAATCTCAGTACCTATTGGACAAAGACTTGAACTCACAATCTCAGTATAGTTCAATAATCTTAGTACCTATTGGACAAATGGAGCACTAGTGATCTACTTAGTATAGTTCAATAATCTAAGTACCTATTCATGGTGATGTTCTGAAAGCTATCTGTGTTGGTTTGCTACCTATTGGACAATGATAAGAAGCTATATGTGTTCTATCTTTGTCCAATAATCTACATTGTATGTGTCCGCTAAGTCCCTAATTAACTATGTATTACCATATACCAGCAAATGGTACTAGCCTTGGCAATTGCTACCAAACTAACCTCGGACAGGATCATCAAGTTTCGCCTATAAGAACAGTAAAGAAAGAGCTAACACTCCCTTAACGAACATCACTAAGAGCTAACAATAACAAAATTTCATGTAATATCCTATTGTTCACATTGCATAAGCATTTGATAATTAGATGTAACCAGTGATGCTGAATCCAAAAATGATTTTGGATTAATCTTTGTCCAAACTTTTCATCACAGTTACCTATTATTAGACGAACTTGATATCCACAGTTATATATTTATTAATGATTTAATGTAGCTATCTACCTTTCTATCTATCTATATTTGACGAACTTGACATCCACATGTTAAGCAACATCTCTTCTCCAATATATAATCATTCCGTAAACAAAACACTTAACGCTTATTGCCAAACGATCTTTCAATTTTATACGCCAAACGCTAACTGCTACTTCAAGTAGCTTTTCACAAAAAACGAAACGCTAAATGCTCAATACTAAATGCCTAATGCTCCTAAATTCAGCTCGAAATACTTAATGCTCACTGCTAAATGCTTAAACAATACAAATTAATCATCAGAGATTAAACTAACAAATTCAACTTGAAATAAGCTCGAATCAGATTCATAATTGAAATAAGCTCGAATCAGATTCATAATTGAAAGGTCAATTCAGCTCGAAATAAGCTCGAATTAAGCGACTATCGGATCGGTGTAAATGAAACCCTAATTAGAGAAATAATACCTTCGGCGACGGTGATATGACCGGAGACGGTGAGATAACTGGAGAAGATTACCGGAGATGGTGAGATAACAATAGAAGATTACCGAAGATGGTGAGATAACCGGAGAAGATTAACGGAGATGGTGATATGACCGGAGATGGTGAGATAACTTATGGTGACGGTGACGGTGACTAGAGGTGAAGGTGTTGATTTCCGAAGAGAGAGAAGGTGATGGTGAAGGTGGATTTTGGCCGGAGGTGAAGGTGAAGGTGGCCGGAGGTGGAGGTGAAGGTGGATTTTGTTCACCAGATCGATTTTGAAGGTATTGAGGACTGAATTGAACTTTGACTTTTTTAATTAGACGGGAAAGACTAAAATGGTGTTTTATTGACTCTTTTACACTTCAGTCACAAGAGGTTTCAGACACTAAATGGCATTTATTTTGTAGTGTGTTTTTCATTCTCATTGGAAATTAGAGGTGATTTGGAACTAAATCGGTTAACAGAGCGTACACTGCATTTACTTCTATCAAGCTGTATTATTTGATTGTTTGTTTAGGTGAATTGATTTGCACATTCAGAATTTTTGATTAGTACACTTTACTATGTGTATTACATACTTGTACAATGTTTACATTATGCTTTGACTGTTATACAATTAAGTGTTCCAATAAAAAAATATGAGTATCTCAATCACCTCCCTTTATTTATAGGGTAAATTACAAGTTTCGTCCCTAAAGTTCCTCAAAATTGCAAGAAATACACAAAAAAAATTGCAAATTTGCGACCGAAGATTATTTGGCATGCAACATAGCCACCGAGAGCTAACGGTCGATAGTACCCCTCGTTAAGTGGCCTCACCCATTGGGTATTATTGTCATTTCACTGTTCTACCTATAAAATGCACATATTCGAAACCCCAACAGCTCAACTTGCATAGCAAATCCCAATAAACTATTTCTTTTAATGGCTAAATTTGCAACTAAAGTTTTGTTTATTTTTTTTTTCTCATCACACTTTTCAATCAAAAAAATTTCTGCACACTTTCTAGTCAAACACATGATGGTCATTTGTGAATGAGGCAAAACCACAACAACCAAAACATTTTGGACAAACAGGATCCTAGGCCGCCGTTTCTATTGTTGTCCTGCATGTGTTTTTATTAGCTGGACAGATCCCCAAATGTGTTATCGAGCAGTCGATGTGATTCTTGGCCTCTTGAGGATGAGGAATGATTTGCAAGAAGAGCTTAAGGAGAAATTGATGTTGATAAGGGAGAAGGATGCGCAAGTGAAGAAGCTCAAGAAGTATCTTGTTTTAAGTTGGGTCTTTGTTTCCGTCGTCTTTAATTTTTTTTTTAGTTCGGTATGGAAGTATTGTGCTGTCTTTTAGGTATACTTGATTTCAGGGACTAAGGTCATCCCTGGTTTGTTTAGTTTCATTATGCTAATAAAAAATTGATGTTTATGGTATAATAGTGGGATCATTGTTCTTGGTTTTTGTTACTTCCAAAAGACAATGTAGTTACTACCTCCGTCCCAAAATTATATTCAACTTTTGACTTTTTCTGTCTTTCTTTTTCAATTTTGACCTTAAATATTTTTGTTTATGTTATATAATAGTTGATGAAAATTATACCAAATAAAAATACATTAAAAACTCAATCCATTCATATATTTTGCATCAAGTATTATATAACATAAACAAAAATAGTTAAGGTCAAAGTTGTAAAAGAAATACCAAAAAAGTCAAAAGGAGACTATATTTTTGGGACTGGGGGAGTAGTATGGATTGTTGTTGACGGGGTTTTCTGGGTTGATTGAAAACATTAAACTGGTTGGTATTGAACTCTGATTTCTGTAAATGAGTATGATGTTGTCAACTTGAATCAACTTTGACTTATGATAGTCAACAATTGGCTTTTTGGTTGATGAATCTTTATGCAGTAAATTGGCCTTTTGGTTGCGTAACAACTTTGACTTATAATAGTCAATAATTCTTTGGTTGATTGAAAACATTAAACTGGTATGGAACTGTGATTTCTATATAAAAAAAATGAGTACTTGATGTTTTCAAAGCAAAACAACTTTGACTTATAATAGTCAATAATTGGCCTTTTGGTTGCTGAATCATCATGGAGCAAATTGGCCTTTTGATTGATTAATAACTTTGACTTATAATAGTCAATAATTGCAACAATCTACCTAAACTGAACAACCATCATGGTAAACCCGAATGAAAACTAATGATTACAAATACCATTCCAAATCAACTTGTCTTAATACTATAAATGTATTTTTTACAACACACAAAGTCATAAACATACATAATCATTAAATAGTCTTAAAACACACAAATAGAAAACAACAAAATAAAAGTCAACATTACTTTATTTTATTGCACCATCAGATTGGTGTTAACTCATTTGGCTTACTTTCTTATCTTGCTTCCTCTCTTGATCTTATTCTTCCTTTGACCTCCACTATTCCCTGTTGCTTGTGATTCCACTGGCTGACTTGTGCTTCCTGATACCTCAGTTCCTTTTGATCCTACTGGCTGACTTTTCCCTGCTGATACCTCAGTTGCCTGTGATCCCACTGGCTGACTAGTGTTTCCTAATACCGCATCTGATACTCCTTTCTTTCTTGATCCATTATCCTTATTCTTTTTTCATTGAATTGGTTGTCTCTTGGACCTGTTCAAGCTCTCATATTATGGCCATTTTCACCACACTTACCACAAGAGATTGTAGTGCCTTCTTTGTCATCTTGCCATTTTTCACCAACTTTTTCAAAGCTTGTTCAGCAATCTCATCATTTTGCATTCTTCTCTTTTTCCTTGGTCTACCTATGGGAACATGGTGCTGAGGAGGCAGTAACACGCTAAGGATCCTGCATTTTGGCTAAAAGATGGGACCATTAATTCCTTCAACCTTATACCGATACATCTCTTGCTATGTGTTTAACCAATAACATTTTGCTACCCAATCCTCTAGTATCCCAACTTCTTTGCCATGAGATGCCATGTTATAGATTACAGCAATAACATGTTTAGATGGAATACCATTTAGCTCTAATCTCCTACATGTACATTTCCTAAGACTCGGATTCACAAAACATTGGTCACTTCAAGGTCCCTTACACTAGTATGTGTCCCCTCATTCCATACAGCGTTATAATCATTTGCTTCTCGCTTAATGTTACTAAAAATTGCATTTGCAGTTGGGGTTAAAGGACCTTCGCATCTGTCTATCACCTGCTGCACACTGCCAATTTTCTTCGTAAGATACTCCCTGATGTATTCCGAACAACCAATGATTGGTTGATCTCTTCCTCTCGCCAACTTGCTATTAAAAGCTTCACATGAGTTGTTTAGTAGGATGTTATATTTAGCTCTCCATGTATGTACATAAAGTACCAGCATCAATTTTTAGCATTCAAGTAATACTGCTAGAAAGACATGCTAGGATTATATTATACTTGAAAAATGTGACACTACTTTGAGCTCCTTCATTATTCGATTAAACCACTATTGATGTTGTTGCACACTTCCAAAAAATATCCTTTTAAACTCTTCCCCTGCATAACTGTTTCATGTTGTCATATATGTGTCTGACATAGAATCTGTGATCAGCAGTAGGAAAGAGTTATGCAATGGCTGGTAATATCCCATGTAGCAATAAAAATAAGATATGAATGTGGGGTTTATAATGTACAAAATAAATAAGTAAACCATGATTATACCTTTTATCTGTCTGAGATAAAGGTGTAGTTTGAATTAGGTTGCAAATCAAGCTCATCTCCTAAATTGGAAAGGAATCATAACCATGAACTCTTGCACTAAGCTTCAACAATTTCATAATCAAGTGGATACACCCCATTATTGATATCCACACCAACAACAATTAAGATTTGACCAGTATATGGTCCTTTGATAAAAGCTCCATCCAACCCCAGTATTTCCCATCTTCCTACTCTGTAACCTGCTTTCAAGGCACCAATACAAACATAAATCTATTTGAAAACCCTTGAATTCAGGGTTAAATTAGTGTTTGTTTCAACTTGAATCTTTACAGTTGTATCTCTATTTCTTTTCTTTAACTCCAGCACATAATCCCTAAGCATGGCATATTATTCTTCATAGTTACCCAATATATGTTTCATTGATATTTCTTTTGCTTTGTATACCTTTGTTCTAGAGATATTGATCTGAATTTTTTTTATTTAAATTAATCTTGAGAGCAAGGATCGGGATGTTAGGGTTTGTAACAAGAATTTTACCAACCTTGGTTGATATGAATCTTGCAGTTACAATTTTAATATTTCTTGTTCGGAGGCATTTATGTTCATCAATCAATTTTTGGACACTCTAAGACACTTCATCCCCAAATTTTGAGACGTGTAAGGACCACAGGCATACGGGTTTGTCACTCTGCTCTTAAAACATTTGTTGTCCTTAAAGGTTTTGTATGTCCCAATCTTGTACTTTGACTGTGAAGAAGAAGAATTATTTTGACAACCTCCTTTCTTTGATCTGTCATCGTTATCTGCATGTTTTCCCTTGCCATATCCCACAACAAGCCCACAACAATACGCTATCACTCTTTCCTTATCACACTTATGTACCTTAACATCTCTTCTAGTCTCTAAAGCATACATTTTTTTGTTGGGATTTGTTATCTAATAACCTATTATAAATTTAATAATCATGAGTATGCAGCGGAAATAAACGCGTACCTTTTAGCAAATAAACAAACGAACAACGAAAGCTATGAACACGCGTATGTGTTCTTGAGTTGCAAAAAATCCAAACCAATCACCAAAGTAGGTGATCTCTACATGTATCCATACTACACGTTAACCAATATTACCCGGATGCTAGTGCGCCAACGATACACAAACCACGACACAAGTTCTTGCTTAGTACTCAATAAAAAACCAAAAACCTTACTAGGGGTTCTTTAAATTTCGGTTATAGCACAAAGAAAGAAGAAAGAGATGAACAAATGAGGTGAAAATGCCTTGCTTATATAGTGTTTAGGATTAGAGCCTCATAAATACTTAGCTTAAGGTCTAAGCTTACGAAAGCCCATATTTCCCCTCTTGTTCTATGTATCCCCCCAGCCCATATCCCTCATTGTTGACTTTTTGACTAATTATAATTATTATGTACATTCCATAATAATTAAGGGGCTTAAGGTTAATTATTTATTTAATGAACTAACCAACGACCGTTAAGTGTTTATCATTGAAATTAATATATTTAATAAATATACAATATATTATTAAATATACTAATAAAGTAATATCTATGTGTATACCTGTATGACCCAATAGGATCATGTATTTCTAGGCATATATCTGTATGACATGAGCACTTTCCAATAGCTCCCACTTGCGCAAGTTATGATCATATAGTATAACATACTAACATTGGCAAGCGTCTAGCAACACACTAATGCTTCCAGAAATACATAAGTGTAGTTTCGTTAAACATCTCAGTATTAATGGTTAATTCTTATTCATTCTTTGCTACAGATACAGTGTTAAATTGATATGGATCAAAGTTATTTCATAATTTAACTACTCTGTTTCTCCTTACTGCAATTGAACTAAAGTAACGAGAATCATCTTGACTACATTTTGGGTACGACCATGCAAACATTTGATCAACTCAACGAGGGACCTAGTACTGTATCTGAAGAAAAAAAATAATAAAGAGATTGAGGTAAAGGGCATTTTAGTCATTTAACTTTAAGCCAAGGACCGCATCTAAACCAAAGGTTTTCTACAGGTATGGTAACTGCAGTTTCGAAAAGGCTAGGATGAAAAATGTAATTTCATCAAAGTTCAGGGACGATTTATGTAATTAACTCAAATATAAATCATATTACCTCTGTTCTATATTTATTGTCCACATTTCTTTTTTCGGTTGTCCCAAATTAATTGTCAACTTCCATAAATAGATAGTGAATATAGATCAAGTTTATCATATTATCCTCATTTGAGATTATTATTATAAAGTTTAAAAAAGTTAGAAATTAACTGATTAATGGTAAAAATGTCTTTGTGCAAAAAGTAAAAAAGAAAAAACTGTAATTATGATATTTTTCTTAAACAATGTATTTTTTGTCTGTAGACAATAATTTTAGAACGGAGATAATAATAAGTTTAGGGAGTATGTTGTGCTTCTAATAAAGTGTTTCAACTTTTTGAAATATTTAGTAAAGGTTGCTATCTAAATTTTAAAGATAAGGTATTTACTTTTGGCGTTAAATTTCAATGGACTGAACTGTTAAATAAGTGTAAAGTTGTGGCAACTATTCTTATTTAAGTTAAGAGTACTTTGCTTCAAGTTATTTATTCAGGGTACTAAGCTTACGTTTAATCAAGTACGTAACTATATTTTAACTTAACAAAAACGTCAAATTTTTGTTAATGTTTATCAACCAGTGTTTAGTTTTCTATATTTGTTTAAGGTTGTAGTAGTAAGGTGTAATCAATATTACTCTTAAAAATTCGTCAAGTCGACCTTCTTTCAATTCGCGAGTAACTTAAATAGCCAATGACACAAACCTTAATAAAAGGGAATAGATTTGCATAAAGTGAAAATTGATTGACAAACTCGATTCTAACATCTAGATTCGTAAATGTAGTTTTCTAAAGAATTACTTTTACAATTTAAAATGGGCTAACAGCGCAGCTTATCGGCCGTTTTCCTATCACCTTTATATAAATCCAAATTTTTAATGTACTTAACATACTTATTTGTATTTTTTTTTTAATTAAAAACATTCTTTCAATTTATATAAAAATGTAAGACAAACAAATATCTTATTTAATTATACAAATAAAAATTTAAATTGTGCATGTCATTATCTGGTTAATAAAATGTGTTTTCTCTTTGTAAAAAGACAAGTATACCCCTAAAAATATCCTCTCACAACCAACCAACCCTAGACAAATCATAAAATCCTATACCGACATAAAAGTAAAAAAACATTAAAAAAATAGTAAAGCATTAAAAAATGATATCTTCATGTTCATCATCATCAACAACAATGATGACCTTATCCAACCTCCCACAAAACCCTACACCTGATCCTAACAACCTTAACCAACCCAACAACCATCAACCCTCACCTCGTAAGCTCACCAAAGGCAGCTCACAGTTACTCAGATGGTCAAGAGCACGTGCCATAAGATCAGGTGTAAAGCTTGACCAAAGACCAGTTGTTCAGAAGCTAGTTACTGATCAGCCCTCAAGACGGTTAAGTGAAGGTGAGCTGGAGGAGAGTGATGATGATGATGAGGGGTGTTTAGCAGAGATGAGTGAGGGAGGGAAGCATATTTATATGGTGTCTGATGGGACTGGATGGACTGCTGAGCATAGTGTTAATGCGGCGTTGGGTCAGTTTGAACATTGTCTTGTGGACCACGCGTGTGCTGTTAATACTCACTTGTTTTCAGGGGTATTTTCGTAATTTTATATAGTTTACTGTTACTTTTAGTCTCAAAATAAATGTTCATGCTAGTATATACAGTTGAGTTTGAGAAAAATATAATTATTGCAATCGTTAAAGTGTATAGTGGTGTGACTGTGTACATCCTACCTTAGTACCTTCCATACCCAACGCGCCCCCCGTGAGATTGGGTATTAAGTTGTAAGTAGTTTAAGGTTTTTGGGAGTGCATAGTTCTTTGCTTATGTTGGAAATCAGCCTTCCTCTTGCATAAGAAACTTGCTTATGTTAAAGCTCAAGAACTCACAAAACGACTCTCATGCGAATTGGGGTTTTCAACACTGTATATTAACTTGCTTTAATAAAGACTGATTACATGTACAATAGAGATACCCTACCCTATTTATACTAAAAGTAAACAAGCTAAAGTACACAAAAGATGCAAAACGTGGTGTAGTGCATGTACTACTACTATCCTAGAAACCTGTAACAAACAAACATAATATAGGATAATGTACTACCACTATTCCTTAATACTCGGTCAAATAAACTGACTTGGTAAACCCACTTCATTTTATTCACCACTAAATGGAGCAACCAAATATCGACCCACTGACCCATTCTTCTTGATCCGTGACCCACATACTGACCCAAATCATGACCCATCAAGATTATCCTACATTCACCCCCGTAATCTTGATGATCTTTGAGCAGTTTCTTCTTCACCTCAACCCGAAACTTGCATTTGTTCATTGTAAACTTGCATCTTTGTTGCTCTAATAATGCATACACTCCTTGGACAATCATAATCTCGAACACTGTCTCGGCTCCTTGCTCGGTCTCAAACTTGCTTCTTTCTTCTTGCTTCTTGCTTGCTATCTTGCATGTACTTTTCAAAGTTTCAAAAACTTTGTTCTTTCGAGTTCCAAAACGGTATTGATTTCTTGCTAAAATACCAATCTTGACTCGTTCTTGCTTCTTGCTTGCTTACGATTGTTTCTTGCTTGCTACTTGCTACAAACCCGAAACTTTCTACTTGCTATGGTTGTCTTGCCTGCTGCTTGCTACAAACTATGCGACAACCTTCTTGCTTGCTTTCTTCCTTTTTGATCACCGCATGATCAACCTTGCTACTTGCTTTGTTTCTTGCTTGCTACCATTCGACAAACCATGCTTCTTTGCGATAACTTGCGATTTCTTGCTAACTTGCGATAACTTGCTGTTTCTTTCTTCATCTCTTGCTGCGTTCTTATGCTCTTTTGCTCGTCACTTTTTCCTTTCTTTCTTGTTCTTGCTACTTTCCTGCTTTCAAGGAAACACTCCTTGCTATCTTTCTTGTTACCTGTTGTGATTAACACATGTTGCTTGCTTTCGCATTTCGTTGCCTGATTACATAGAGTGCAATCAGTCCTAACTTTCTTTCTTGCTAGACACGGGCATGAGCCCCTAAGCTCTTGATACCACATGTTGGAAATCGCCTCCTCTTGCATAAGAAACTTGCTTATGTTAAAGCTCAAGAACTCACAAAACGACTCTCATGCGAATTGGGGTTTTCAACACTGTATATTAACTTGCTTTAATAAAGACTGATTACATGTACAATAGAGATACCCTACCCTATTTATACTAAAAGTAAACAAGCTAAAGTACACAAAAGATGCAAAACGTGGTGTAGTGCATGTACTACTACTATCCTAGAAACCTGTAACAAACAAACATAATATAGGATAATGTACTACCACTATTCCTTAATACTCGGTCAAATAAACTGACTTGGTAAACCCACTTCATTTTATTCACCACTAAATGGAGCAACCAAATATCGACCCACTGACCCATTCTTCTTGATCCGTGACCCACATACTGACCCAAATCATGACCCATCAAGATTATCCTACATTCACCCCCGTAATCTTGATGATCTTGACAGGTTTCTTCTTCACCTCAACCCGAAACTTGCATTTGTTCATTGTAAACTTGCATCTTTGTTGCTCTAATAATGCATACACTCCTTGGACAATCATAATCTCGAACACTGTCTCGGCTCCTTGCTCGGTCTCAAACTTGCTTCTTTCTTCTTGCTTCTTGCTTGCTATCTTGCATGTACTTTTCAAAGTTTCAAAAACTTTGTTCTTGCTCTTACTTTCGAGTTCCAAAACGGTATTGATTTCTTGCTAAAATACCAGTCTTGACTCGTTCTTGCTTCTTGCTTGCTTACGATTGTTTCTTGCTTGCTACTTGCTACAAACCCGAAACTTTCAACTTGCTATGGTTGTCTTGCCTGCTACTTGCTACATACTATGCGACAACCTTCTTGCTTGCTTTCTTCCTTTTTGATCACCGCATGATCAACCTTGCTACTTGCTTTGTTTCTTGCTTGCTACCATTCGACAAACCGCTGCTTCTTTGCGATAACTTGCGATTTCTTGCTAACTTGCGATAACTTGCTGTTTCTTTCTTCCTCTCTTGCGTTCTTATGCTCTTGCTGCTCGTCACTTTTTCCTTTCTTTCTTGTTCTTGCTACTTTCCTGCTTTCAAGGAAACACTCCTTGCTATCTTTCTTGTTACCTGTTGTGATTAACACATGTTGCTTGCTTTCGCATTTCGTTGCCTGATTACATAGAGTGCAATCAGTCCTAACTTTCTTTCTTGCTAGACACCAGGCATGAGCCCCTAAGCTCTTGATACCACATGTTGGAAATCAGCCTTCCTCTTGCATAAGAAACTTGCTTATGTTAAAGCTCAAGAACTCACAAAACGACTCTCATGCGAATTGGGGTTTTCAACACTGTATATTAACTTGCTTTAATAAAGACTGATTACATGTACAATAGAGATACCCTACCCTATTTATACTAAAAGTAAACAAGCTAAAGTACACAAAAGATGCAAAACGTGGTGTAGTGCATGTACTACTACTATCCTAGAAACACAGTAACAAACAAACATAATATAGGATAATGTACTACCACTATTCCTTAATACTCGGTCAAATAAACTGACTTGGTAAACCCACTTCATTTTATTCACCACTAAATGGAGCAACCAAATATCGACCCACTGACCCATTCTTCTTGATCCGTGACCCACATACTGACCCAAATCATGACCCATCAAGATTATCCTACAGCTTATGATTATTATGGATAATAAGCACTTAAACATTTGTACAGAAGTTAGTCATCTAAATGTACACTTCAAAAAAGATAATTTCTTCTAAAAATAAGAACTTAGAATATGGAATCCCAAATACCCTAGCTAGCACATCCCCATGATCAAACTAAGCCAGTAAGGCGCGCAGTAGACACTAAGCTATCCAAACACTTTAAAAGTGCCTAGTTCTTTTGGAATGTGCAATAAGCTAATAAGCACTTAGCGTAGGCAATGCAATCCCGAAAGTAAGCAGTTTGAAGATTGAAGTGTTCTGAGAAAGGTGATTAGCAGATGGAATATGCAATAAGCTAATAAGCACTCAAACATGCCATCCCAAATACTCTAGCACCTTCCTATATGTGTTTATTTCATCAAACTCATGTAAGCAAATAGACTCTAAGCTATCCAAACACTTTAAAAAGTACCTATTTCTTTTGGAATATGCAGTAAGCCAATAAGCACTTAGTATATGCAACCCGAAATAAAGTTTGAACATTAAAGCGCTTCGTAATTAGCAGTTTATATTGTTGAAAAGATAGCGTCGACCAACCTTGTTTCATACCTTCTGGTGCGTTTGGAACAGAAAACAAAAGGTGCAGAACAAGGGTGTTTGGGACAGCAAGTTTGTAACAGAATAACAGAAACAAAGATGTAATATAAACAGAATTTATACTAATTGAGCATATATTGAATTGATATATATTATCCCAAACACCCTAGCACATCCCTGTGATCAAACTAAACCAGTAAGGCAGTAGACACTAAGCTATCCAAACACTTTAAAAGTGCCTAGTTCTTTTGGAATATGAAATAAGCTAATAAGCACTTAGCGTATGCAATGCAATCCCAAAAGCAAACAGTTTGAACACTGAAGTGTTTTTAGAAAGGTGATTAGCAGTTGAAATATGCAATAAGCTAATAAGCTCTCAAACATGCAATCTTAAACACCCTCGCAACTCCCCATGTGTTTATTTCATCAAACTTAGCCTGTAAGCAAACAGACTCTAAGCTATCCGAACACTTTAAAAAGTGCCTATTTATTTTGGAATATGCAGTAAGTCAATAAGCACTTAGTATATGCAACCTGAAATAAGCAGTTTAAACATTGAAGCGTTTTGTAATTAGCAGTTTAAATTTGCTAACTTTAAAAACTAATAAACGCATATGCAGCTTTGTTTTCTGTTTTGGATTGCTTATTGGGTTTTGATGCACCTAATAAGTATTTTTGAGCGGTTGGAAAAAGACAAACAACTTATGCTCAACACCTTTATAAAATCGATTTTTTTAATAATCTTTGAGTGTCAAAAAATCATATATTGATAATCAAGTTGCCAAACACTCTAAAAACATCAAGTACAAGCACATCCAAACCTTATCCACTACAACCCGCATTGTTACAACTGATTTCTTGATCATGATCCTTTAATCGTGTTCACTTTCTTTTCATATCAGATTGACAACGTAGAAAAACTCATGGAGATTATAAAGCAAGCAGCTCGAGAAAATGCAATGCTAATTTACACACTAGCTGATGAAAACATGGCTGCATCAGCCCGACATGCCTGCAAAAGATGGGGTGTACCATCAACTGATTTACTAAGTCCAATCACAGAAGCAATTTCATTACATTTAGGGGTTTCGCCTTCAGGGCTACCTCGTGGTGCCCCAGGCAGGAAATTCCCGTTAACTGAAGATTACTTTAAAAGAATTGATGCAATTGAGTTCACCATAAAACAGGATGATGGAGCTTTACCCAATAATCTACACAAATCAGACATTGTTCTTGCTGGTGTATCACGAACAGGAAAGACTCCATTATCGATCTATTTAGCACAGAAAGGATTCAAAGTGGCAAACGTGCCTATTGTTATGGGAGTACCGTTACCAAAGGCTTTATTTGAAATTGACCAAGAAAAGGTCTTTGCTTTGACTATTAATCCGGTTGTTTTGCAAACTATAAGAAGAGCAAGGGCAAAAACCTTAGGATTCAATGACAATATGATGACTAATTATTCAGATATGGATCATGTGAGGGAGGAGCTCGATTTTGCTTGCAAGATTTTCGCACAGAATCCCACTTGGCCAGTAATTGGTGTGTACTTTATATCAGTTTCTATATATGCATTGACTATAAGCTCTAATTTTCTAATGTTGGTTGTAACGTGTTGTTCATGATGATCACAGAAGTGACTGGAAAAGCAATCGAAGAAACTGCTGTTACAGTATTGAGACTCTACCAAGACCGAAAAAATAGGTGCTCGATGCCACGAATCTCAAAACGCTACTAAAGAGGTATAGGTACTATTTTGTCTCAAAACACTGCTTTTTATAGAAGGGACTCATGGAGTAAATAGAGTGTATGTAACTATGTATATGGATGTTTGAAATAAATACGAAGTATAAAACATAATACGAGGTTTGATATTCGAAAGGAAAGATTAATATTGGACTTATTAGTTTCGTGTCTTAGACGAGGTGTTAGCATGATAATCCTGTTTTGTAGGTCATGATCATGTTGTGTTTTAGTTGTTGTATCTAAACTTTTAGCATCTTCAGCAAACTCTTCTTTGTGTCCTAAATGAAAACAATCAAAGTTGTGTTTGGGTCCATATTGAACCAAAAGGATCTTCTCTTTGGAAAGTATTTTGTTCAAAAGTAGGATGTTGGTTATTACATCATGTGCATTGTTGATTGTTAAGTTCAACTAGCTAATGGCTATACATTATTTATACAATACTTGTCATGTACCACAAGAAATACCTATACCTTGTGATGTACAACTAGACTAATATCATGTGCTTCCTTCATAAGCAACCTAAATGATCACCCAGGGTAACAAACAACTCTCAATATTCTTAACTTTCTACAACCAAATAACCTCCATTGACCATCCCTTCCTTTAGCAGTCACCTTATTTTTGCCTCAATATATAAAAACCTAAACCCATCAATCTTCACCCGTCCCCACCGCTACAATGTCTACCCCACATCACCAAATCCACATCCAAAACACTCCTGATAACCGCATTAACCTTGGTGGCGTTATGGACAGCCGCCAAGTGAGGCGGCATCACAAGGCAGAGTACAACAAGCACCATGCTAAAGAAAGTCTAACTACTCGTGTCTCAAAGCTAATATGTGCTGTTTTTCTTGGCATTTTGTTCATAGTTGGTCTAGTGTTGTTCATTCTATGGCTCAGTTTACGACCACATCGTCCTAGGTTCCATATACATGAATTTTCCATTCCTAGTTTAGGTTTAACCGACACAAACGGGTTTTCAACTGCCCAAGGAACTTTCAACTTGACTGCCCGGAACCCGAATATTGAAATAGGGATCTACTACGATACAATGAATCTAACTTTGTATTATAAGGATCAAATTATTGCAGAAACGCCATTATTGTTTCCGTTTTATCAGTCTCCTAAGAACACTGCCATTATATATGGTACATTGGCGGGACCTACATTGAAGATCGATAAGGCTCGTTGGATGCAGTTCTTGGCTGCCAGAAAACGTGGGGCAGTGTCGCTTAAGCTTGATGTGGCATCATCGATTCGGTTTAAGGTGAAAACTTGGGGCAGTAGGCGCCACAAAATGCATGCTAATTGTGAAATAAGGGTTGGGTTAAATGGGATGTTGCTTCCAAGTGATAAAGGAAAGAGATGTCCAGTTTATTTTAGTTAATTAGGTTACTTTTCTTTATCCGTTGTAACGCATTCGTGTATGTACTTTGTACATGAATATAAGAACCAAATTAAGATGGTTATATTGTGGAATCAAGCTTTCCCAAACTCACTATATGGAGCTTTTTACATTTTTTGGTTACATTTTTTGTTCTTTAGTTAGACTTTCGCAAGTCTTCAAATGAAAATTTTTTACCACTATATTTAACTTTAGCAATTTCAGCTTGAGAAGCTATTTCTTTAGCTTTATCTTCCTCAGCTTGTCTCTTTGAGCTTCTCTTCTAAAGGCTTTAGTTCTTCTTTTCCTATCCTTCTCCCCCTTTAGAAAACTAATTACATTGTTTATGATCATTGGACCTCACCTATTAGAGATCTCAAAAGACTCGTAACTAATGTTAAGTATAGAACTAATCTCTTAAGGAAACGAGAACTTATCTGATGAGCTAGGAGATTGACCGGTCAAACTGGTTCAGGTATCGGGTTCGGATCCCCATCGTGTACGGCTTTTCTTGCAATCTCTGATCCTAGAACTAAGTACAGGTTGAATTTGCACGACAATGATCATGGTCTTGTTATCAAATTGGTCTTCACTTAAGGGTCAAAACATGCAACCAGGGTAGGCATCATCAATCAATTAACCAGCACATCAATAATCAATAAGTAGGCATATAAGAGACACGATTCTGCATAAACTCACCAACATCCATATAATTCAGGTTGAACCAACTGAAAGGCCATTATATCACAAAAAAGAGAAAAAACTACAAAACACATCCCTCCTCAGTTAAACAAGTTAATTAAAAGAGCGAGGGACCCGAAAAAAAGAAAATACAAGCCAATAAACACAAACGAGAATCACGAACAAACTGACTACAACCTGATTATATGTGGCAACGAATTGGACCCGAACACCAATCAACCCAATTTAAATTTTAATTCTTAGTTCGGTGTTTAATCTAAAAGAACGATGTAAGTTGTATCTCGAACTGTAAGTCCACCTCATTGTTTTGAGGGACCTGGAACACGATTTTGTTTCTGAATTTCCATAGAAAATACAAAACCGACCAAACCATTGCTTGCCACACGGGTTTCAAACTATTGGGAAAAACACCGCTCCCATCCACGTTTAAGATGTCCACTTCGCTTTTGTGTGTATATTGTGCGTGAATAATACTACCTATGAGTAACAAACGAATCAACTGATTTTATCTTTGGTTTAATTTAGATTTTACCTATGAGATCTTAACATGAAATATCAAAACGATCGATCGACTTTTCACAAACAAACCTAAATGCCAGCTTGACTCTCAATTCACGAACGATTGACTAAAATCATAATTTTAGAACATGGTGATTTTACGAAAAATCGATGTTTTTATAAAAAGTTAATACTACGTCGCAAAATTTTAATGGTATTTTCACCCTCTATTAAACACACACCTCTACAAATTACTAATTTGGTGGGCTGGAACTTTTATTTAGTAGGGCCAAGAAACTGATTGGGCCCTTTCGACAATATTTGGGCAAACAAATCCACTACAAATGATGGGCCAAAACTATTCTTTAGCCCAATAAAGAATCAACCGATATATGTCATCTATAAATTCCATTCGTTACTTTATTTTCTTCTGTTTGTTCGTTTTGTCGACTTTGTTGGGACTTTTGATCAATTTTTCGAGCTAGAGTAAGTTTGATCTTTTTCTGAATTAATTGATAAACGTGTTTAACCTATACTTTATATTCGTGTTTCCATACGTTGTTAATTATTAGCATGCGATAAACTGAAGTTGTGCCTGATTTATTTGACCTAATGGAGGTATCATTGTAACCACATTATTCTGTACTTGTAGTTGTAATTTATGCACTTAAATATAGAATTTTATGTTGTATATCCATCTTGTTTGTTAGTAAAAGAACTTGATGTTCGGTTTCTTATTGTGTTTGAATTTTCGATTTACAGATGCAATTATTCGCTAGGACTCTCGGTGATCAGACCATAGCTCTCGAGGTTGAGCACTCAGATAAAATCTGCAATGTTAAGGCTATGATCCAAGCTGAGAAAGGCATTCGTGCAGATCAGCAGATGTTGATCTTTGGTGATAAGCAACTTGAGGACCTGTGGCCGATTACAATATCCAAAAGGAGAATACAATCCATCTTGTTTTGAAGTTGAAGGGAGGGATGCAAGTCTTTGTTAAGACCCTCACTGGCAAGACCATCACATTGGAGGTTGAGAACTCTGACACTATCGACAATGTTAAGGCAAAGATCCAGGATAAAGAAGGTATTCCGCCTGACCAACAGAGGTTGATCTTTGCTGGGAAGCAACTTGAGGATGGGCGTACACTGGCGGACTACAACATCCAGAAAGAGTCCACCCTCCATCTTGTCCTCAGGTTAAGAGGAGGAATGGCGGTATTCGTAAAAACACTCACTGGAAAGACCTTTGAAGTTGAGAGCTCAGACACCATCGACAACGTTAAGGCCAATATTCGTGGTGGTACGCAGATCTTCTTTAAGACCATCACTGGCAAGACCATCGCAATCGAAGTCGAGAGCTCAGACACCATTAACGATGTGAAAGCTAAGATTCGACCAACCAAGACACAAAGAATAATTTCGACAACCTCAAAAAGAACCCTAAACCATCGGCCAAAGACAAAATACAAGACTAACTTCAAACGTTTGATGTAATGAGATAAAAAAGATGAAATAATGGTGAGATTTAGGAAAGTGTTTCTTTTTTCTTTTTGTTCAATGAATGTCTAACATTTGTTAGTATGCCTGTGTTTTATATTTCCTTTTTTTTTATGGGTAGCAAGTTTTGTTTTGATTTTGTTAGAGCACGAACTAATGCATAAGGTACTCTGCTGATAGTTGAAACTGATGTAGGTTGGTGAAGTGAGCTCAAAATTGGATGATCGTTGGTTATAGCTTCAGTTAGGAACGAGTCTTTATGGTTTGGGTGTGTGTCTGTTTTTCTATTTAGTTCTGTATTACTTAATTATCATGATCCTGCTATTATTGTTCCAGGTTATTGTCCTGGAATGTTACAGTTGCCTTTCGTCTCAATATGACTAATGTAATCAGTGTTGCAAAAAAAGGTCTACAAGGCCGATTAATCACCGATTAGGTGCTACTGGGCCATCGACCTTTCCGATTTGTGTAAATCGTTCAAACAAATCGGTCAAACATGGTCAACGGCGGTTAATGATGGTCAAACTTGCCGAAAACATGGAAATCTTACCGGAAATACCCTAAACTTGCCATAAATTAGTGATAATCACTTATAGTCACTGTTTATAACTATTACAAGATGTTTTTCAAGGAAAATATTGCCGAAAATGCCAACATTTGCCATATATACGTAAAACTTGCTAAAAATGCCAATACAATTAATCATCGATTTGCTATTTATGAAACCATGAATAAATCTAATCACTTATAGTCGCTGTTTATATCTATTACAAGATATTTTTAAGGAAAATATTTTCAGGAATACCCAAAACTACCCAGAAATACCAAAAACTTGCCAAAAATGCCAATCCGATTAATCACCGATTAATCCCGCCTAAACCGATTACAAGCTACAGGGGGTCGACCGCCTCACTACTGATTCGCGATTTTTGCAACCTTGAATGTAATAGTTAGAGGGGTTAGGTTTATGTGTTTGTGTTGGATGATGATATGCTTGCGTCAACTATATTATCGTCTAATAGTAGGATCTACCTCGAGTTTTTAAGAGTAGACGAGTTTTGAACCAATAACCATAATGTAAAATAAATTATACAACGTTGAGGTACTCTAGGTTTCCTCGCTCATCTTAACAGATCGAATGCATGAAGTGTTACATTTTCTAGATACAGCTCAATGGACATAGACATACCATCCTCGAACTAATTTAGTACTTGGTTCATTACATATTTATGTTTGTGGATAGCTAGCTATCACGTATGACTATGATATGAACGTAATTCTTCTTTAATCCATCCATTAACAATTTTTGTCGGAAGTGAAATTTGAGGCCCTAAATAACGGAGTGCAAATTTTGATTCTCTCTAAAGATTTGAGGCGCTCTAAAGATTTGAGGCATTATGCAATAGCACACTTCGCAAACTCTTATATATTGTTGTTGTACGTGATTTTGAATTCTTAAATCTCGTTACAGTCATCTAAGCATACATAATTAAAAAAAAAAAAAAGGATGTGAGCATATTTCGAAGAACGTTCATCACTAAAATCTACGCGTTGCACTGGTGACGTACCCTATAATCATAATTTTTGGCAAACATATAAACTCGATTATATGTTTTTCGTGATAATAACTTATGCCTTGTGAGAATTTTAGGGAATAACTTTATCGCACACTATCTCATATAAAAATGATGAGTACCCATGCATCACGATGCAATAGCGATACGAAAACAACATTCAACAGTATTACGAAGTTGTGATGATTGAAGGTGTACTTGCTAGTCAATAAATGTTATGTAATATTTGTTACAATAGTATATAACGTGTAAACATAGACCGGTATACATTAGTTCGTTCAAGTATATGATTAGTAAATCTATACATGATATTTCTTAACAAAATGTAAATTACGGTATTCAAGAGTTACACATATTCATACTCTACAAGTCTATATCATAGCTTCCCCTTGTTATTTATGTGTGTACGGTCAATTCAGTGCCCAGTGATCTTCGATTAGGATTTGAAAAGAAAATACCTTAAGTGTAAACAAAGTCTTTGAAAAAGACTTATTAACACTTCCTGAGGCGGAACTCGGTGAGTGAAGTACCTAAACCGAGAAGAATCTGCACCTCGTATACGAATGACAATATGATTCGTGTAACATGGAATTAAGAGGAGAATCTGCGCGTTTGACAAGTCATTTTACATAAATATGTGAATCGACATCAACTATATGATGTCAAAAAGATAAGTTCACAACTAAGGAACTCCAAAGAGACTTCCAACGTACAAAGTTTAACTTTCCATCAAATGGACACCCAAAAAGTGGTCAAGAAGGAATAAAATGATGCACTTCAGCAAAAAGCTTTGCTTTTTCAAGAAAAGACACTAACAAAAGATAAGCAATGTTTCCATTGCATGAATGCTATTGCTCTCCCATGCAAAAGTGATTTACATCACTAAAAAGAACCCAAGATAAATCTTTTGCATATTTAAACATTTCACACAAAGCAGTTACTTAGCACTCAAAAAGCCACAAAGCATTCAAATTTCTCCAATTATATGCCTTTTCACATCCTATATCATCTTTAAGTTAATAAGTTTTTTACATAGTTTGATAAACTCTTTGAAAACATGGTTAGGAGGAAAGGATCAGAAAGGCCTTTTGCTCTCTACTATTGGTTCATTCAAGTTCTAATAGTTTTGAGCATAGTCGCGGTGGTAATTTGGTTAAGCACGAGACCGCGAAGCCCCAAATTCACCATCACAAACGTCTACACTAACCGAAATTTCTCAAAAGCTCAACAAAACGAAACTATTCAAAACAGCTCTCTTGGTTTTGTGCTTGATATCACAAATCCCAACAATGGCATGACCATTTGTTATGTTGATATCATTATGAAGTTACATAATGATGGTTTTCTTATTGGGAGCAAGTCCGTGGAAGCGTTTTGTCAAGGGCAGAAGAAAACTGTGACGAAGGAGATGTTATTTGATCTTGACCAACAGGTCCGTGTGGGTGGTGATGATGGTTTACGTGTGACCGTGGAGACTATGATCAAGTATCATATCTTTAAGTGGAAGACAAAGATCCACCATTTGGGGTTTGAAGGGTTTGTAAAAATGGGTACAAACTTTACCGAAAATATATATCTACACAAGACACCATACATGACACAGTGAGTAATCTGTATGTGAACTTAGTGTCTGAAATAGCAATCAAGAGATACGTCTCTTATATTAGTACACATATAAGCAATGTTCGGTTCATTTGTTCAAATTCTGTGTTTGATATTACATATAGTAAGAAGCTGAACGCAACGTAATGAATGTATTTAGGGGTAATCATGATGTTATTAAACTTATATCTATATTGGCTATACGATTCACGAAAACAAACAACCATCTATATAATGTGCAACCCACGCTATTAAGTACGTATTTCTATCTACAATTGCCAGGGTGTTATATATAGTAATTAGTAAGTCGTTAAAGCACTTGTCTTACCCAATTCAACCCGTGAGGTAGGAAAACTTACCCAAATTGATCCTTTTCTACTACAACAGGTTAGGATTGCCAGCTCTAGCATGCAGTAATGTTAAATTCCAAATTACTAGAAAACCTGGATATATAACTTTCTGCAACTTTGTTTATATAACAAAGTTGCTAAAACTTCCAAATATTCAAATCATCCAACACAAGTTCATAACTAGTAAGAAGCTTAATAATTTAGCTGCAAAGGGTATTAATAAAGAACTAAGTACCGGGTTGATTCAAGGATATGCCCTTGCACAAGGTGGATGGTGGATTCATTTTGGATATTGTAGTCAGCAATCGTAAAGTGATCATCAAAGAGTTGCTTTGTACCAAAGAACATGTTATGGTGGGACGCAGGAATGCCTACCAAATATTCAATCTTCGCTTTCACTTTGCTGATGGTGTCAGAACTATCAACCTCGAGACTCATAATTTTGTTAGGGAACTGGATAAATATCGTCAAGGATGTAACCACAAGATAAAGGACTGATTCCCTCTTGATATTGTAGTCATCAATGGTAAATCCGTCATTAAGTCTCACTCCGGAAAACATCAGCCTCTGGTGGTTTGGTGGAATACCTACCTTCTCATGGATCTTTGCTTTCACATTGCCAATGGTCTCAAAGCTTCCAACATCCACGCTAAGTGCCTTGTTGTTAAAGGTATTTCTAACAAATATTTTCATCAATGCAACCACAAGATGGAGGGTGGATTCATTCTTAACAATGCAGTAGTCAGCAAGGGTAAATCCGTCCTCGAGCTGCTCTTCAGCAAACAACAGTGTCTGTTGGTCTCGTGGAATACCTTCCTTTTCCTGGATCTTAGATTTCACATTACCGATAGTGTCACACCTCTTCACCTCAAGACTAATACTCTTTCCGGTGAGGGTAGCGATGTATATCTTCATCCGTCCCTTTAACACAAGATAAATTGTGGATTCATTCCGGATACAGCAATCATGAATGGTATAATCTTCCTTGAGGCCCCCTTCGGTGAAATACAGCAATTGTTGGTTCTTGGGAATACCTTCCTTTTCTTCAATCTTGGCTTTGACGTTGCCAATGGTGTCATAGATTGTGACTTGTAAAGTAATGGTCTTTCCGGTGAAGATCTGAACGAATATCTTCATATTTTCCTTATTTGTAAGTACAAGTTGGAGAGTGAACCCCCAATAAACGTGGTAGTTTGAAAGGGTATGGTCGTCCTTGAGCTCGTGTTCAGCAAAGAACAAACTTTGCTGGAGTAAGGGAATACCTTCCTTATCTTGGATCTTGGTTTTCACGCTCTTGATGGTTTCAGATCTATTGACTTCAAGAGACATCGTCTTCTCATCAAGAGTTTTGATGAATATCTGCATCAATCTTCCCAACCTAAGCATGAGAAGCAGTGTGTATCCCATTTGGATGTTGTAGTCAGCAAGGGTACGGCTATCACCGAGATGCATTCCAGCATAGAACAGCTTTTGTCGGTATAGGGAGATACCTTCGCTTTCCTGGATCTTGGCTTTCACGTTGCTGATTGTGTCAAAGCTTTCAACTTCCAAACTAATTGTCTTTCCGGTATGATCCTTATGAATGAATATCTTCATCTGTGCATTAAACGGAAAGACAAAAGACAATACAAATCTGAACAACAACTTCAATTCAACTATTACTGAACAGATATCAGATCATAATCTAAAACGACACATTTCATATCCATTATTGCTTATCATTCCAACCAACTATAAATTTGATGCCATCGATCTCTGTAATTTCATGTACCATGCTGATGAAATTCTATATTATAATAAGGAACAAGCTAGCAATTAGTAGTTAGTAATATCAAATGGGACATTTATATGGAGTGGTGTTAGTAGTAAGATATTCCTTTAGTAATTGCGGAATCATGGAAATATAATAAGTTTGCATGATTTTGTCATTAACATGAACCTACAAAGACAAGTAAGTTTCAAAAGATCAAGTACTATTCGCAATGTTTTATTTGTTGAGATTTAGTAAAAGATATTAAAAGGCTGCTAAAAGGTTTTCTTTGCTGCAAAGGAGAGTTAACAGAAGGCTAAACTAGCTTGGAAGGATGTGTGTAAGCCTAAAAAATCAAGGTGGATTGTGTCTTGAGTCATTAGCTCAGGAATGGATGAGGGTATAGGGCGAAGGTCATTATCACCATGGACAAATTTGCATCGTCCACCATATGTGCAAGCAGTACTTTGAAAATTATGACACACCCCAAATCCCCAAGTACTCATAGTATTAGGTTGTTTTGAGCCCGAAGTCGTGGTCACTAAAACACTAGGTGATGAGGAGGAGTGGGCAAAAGTGGAAGTAGACGGGGTATAATTAGCCATGTCACTCTCCTCAAGAAGGATCATAGACGTAACATCGTCAAAAGTGGGAAGTTTTTCCCTATGACGGATGATTCGGGCTATCTCAGGAAACCGAAGGCCATTAATAGCGTATGTGACAAGGCTAGAATTACTTACCGTAGAGCCAAGATTGGCAAGAAGATCGGCTTTGCTCTTGATCTCTTGAACGTAGTCCGTGACGGAAATGTTGTCAATTTGCATGTTACGGATCTCATTGTCAGGTTGAATCACCTAGGCATCCTTATTGTCGCGAAAAATGCTCTTAAGACGATCCCAAACACCGTGTGCTGAACTATCATCAATAACCATGTTTCAAAGTTTAGGAGAGATGTGGAATACATCCACATAACCACGAGAGAGTCGTTGGTATCATGATTGGGATCAATAGGAGATACACTTGTAGATGTGGAGGGGGCGTTTAGATGATGTTCCACTCCATACCTTTTACAAAAACCTTTAAACAAGGCACTCCATGAATTTTAGTTGAGTTTTTCAAGGTCTAGAGGGTCGGGTATGCAAGCCTTGATGCAAGCAAGCGAAAAGGCTTTATCTATGGGTTGTTTTGGTGTCGTAGAAGAGTCAACCATCATGTTGCTATGATAAGGTAATTGACAGCAGCAAGCGGGGACGATTAAGGTTTTTAAGGATTTTGATTTCAATCCTTGACCATATTATTAGCGTAATCATCGATATATAATACAAAGCGTAGCTTGATAAATAAGCCAATCATTGGGCTGAACTCATAACATAATAACTGGGCTTGGTCAGCAAATAGATAGTACTAAAATAGACAGCGTAGTATATATGGTTAAGTAAAAAGGTTAGAAAGAAAAAAGATGGTGCAGTTTTCAATAAGAATAGTGTGGAAGGATTTGAATATGATAGTGTTCAAACTGGCATTAGTCTTGTGGATATCAAATATGTTGGTTTGTGGGAGTTAAAAACACTCGAAATGACTAGAAGTGTGTGAGCTGATATGGGGCACACAAGATAAACACGAGTATACGTGTCGAACGTATTTAATACTTGAATTATACATACCCGATATGCATGATATTTGACCCGATCACATTAGACGATCCATGGGCTTTGGTGCTTATTGATTGGGTCGGTTTTGGTTGCTGCCTTGGGCCTTGAGCTTACAACTGATCGGGCAGAATGGTTTGCCTTGGGCTTTTGCTTGTCGATCAAGCTAAGACCCAAGACAATGGGTCGTTTGTTTTGACTATAAAACCAAACGCATACTATACCACATTCTGATGAAAAAAATACATACGATGCATATTATCCCTAAAAACTTATCATTATAATCGACCAACATGACATGCATATATATCTGATTGGTTTCCAATAAAACTGATTAGAATATTGGTTGTTTTGGTCAAACTCTTTTACTTGCTATCTCATTGATCCAAGGTTGTATAAAGGAGATTGATTAGTTTGTTTCTACTCGTTCCTAGAGAATTGTGACAGCAAGAAATTGTTTTTCTGTTTTGGCTTTATTGGACAGAAAAGGGAAACATATATCGGACATTTTTTGTCCGATATCGGGTGCCAAAGAAGTTGTCTTCTCGGACAGCAGTATCTCGGGCAGAAGCAAGAGTTGGTCTTGGGTGTTTTCTTGTTCATATTATATTCAAGTAGGTCACTTGTTGAATGGGTTTTATTATTATGTTCTCGACTAGCGTCTTAATCGAACGTATACGTTAATCGGGTTTGTGTGTGATACTCTTCGAGGCATCTATTTTAGGTGCTTAGTTTTGTATTGGTTTTATTGTCCGTTACACTTGCGTTCAAATAGCCACGAAAGGTTAGGTTTTCTTTTATCCTTTTATTAATTAATTATTGTATTAATTAATTGTTTATTAGTTACGTGTTTAACCTAATTGCAATTACTAGATCCTTTTTCCGGTGCGTACTCGTAGAGGTTAATTGGTTAACTTGTTCTAAAATCCCAACAGGTGGCATCACGAGCCATCTCGTTTTTGCGATTATGGGTTACACGTTTCTTATTAATAAACATGTTTAAAAGGTTGCATGAAACATAATTTAGTTATTTGTTTTATTTTGTTTTGAGAACTATATGCAATACTTGTCAATTTTTAATAAAAAATAACTAGTCACACACATATTAAATTGTATTGATAATTAGAATTAATTTTTTAATTAAATTACATGTTAATAAGAATTACTTAGCTAATTGGAATTAACTTGTAAATTAGAATTACTTTGTTAATTGGAATTAAATTGTTAATTAGAATTACATGTTAATTAAAATTACTTGCTAATTAGAATTAAATGTTAATTAAAATTAATTAATTGTTAATTAGAATTATAATGATAATTAGAATTACATATTGTTTATTAGATACATAAAATTGCGTAATTACTTGTTAATTGAGATTGTCATGCGTTTTTATGTGTTTTCCGGCCACAAGACCCACTCAATTGCTTTTGCGATGTATGGGGCAATCTAGGTATTGTACCCTAGTGACGGTCTTATGGTTCTCCTTTTGGGGAAGACTCGTGAGAGGACTCGGAAACAATATGTGGTTATATATTGATGTTTATGTTTATATGTTTGTGATTCCATTATGTGCATTATTGTTACTTGCTTTGACACCTAATTGTATGCAATATGGAATAATACATATCGTAACCATAACATTAATATTGGTCTTTATTTACACGCCTAAATAACATGCTCATTGTGACCTGCTATTTAATTCGTGGAAAATCGTTTTTGTAAAATAAAGTGACCTAATATATGAAACACGTTTTCAAGAATTTAAAAACTAGACGCTATGGACACTTGGGATGTACGGCTTACCCACTAGAACAAACTCAAAAGGGGGCTCAAAGAGGTGCGCACAGTCGCAGCGAAAGGATGTCTAGGTTATTGCTTCAGCGCTTACCTGGTCCTCTGCCTCCCTGTGCGTTCGATTGGAGCTACCTTGAACCATGATGATCACTACAGTGTCATTACCAAAAAGTTTTTAAAATTAATGTTACAAAGTTGTTTTGCATGCTTCTTTGTACACGACTTTTACCACATTTATATGTACATACTATTTGTTAATTTTAAGTCTATGCCATCCAACTATGAACACGTGCATTTGGATTGACTTCTCTTGTCAGACCTAAGGGCCTTTCCAACCCATGGTAATTATTTCTCACTGGTCAGACCTATCGTTATTTTTACACGTTCATACTTGGTCGACTTATCTCGAGTTAGCTTGGTCAGACCTTGAACCCGAGGCATAAGATGAGAACTAAACATGCTCATGACATTATTCCTTGTTTACTAATGCCTTGATCAGTCTCATAAATCTAAGAGTTGCATTATGCAATTAACGCTCGTCGCTTACCTCTTGTCCTATTTTTTTATACACTGGTCAGACCTATGGTAATTAAGTGGGGTTGCAAGATGGATCTTAGTCTTATTAGTAATTAATTGGGTAGTTAATTATTTTAAGAATATAATTATCGAAAATACTAGAATTGAACTTTTTATGTTCTGATTAATTGTGTTATTGCAACATAATTCGTAAACAAAGTTGTTTTTTCTTTGAAAGACAAACTTAGTCTCTTTTTCTAGTAAGAAGAGTGAGACTTATACTTATCTTTTCTCCTTAGTTGACAAACTAAGATAGGATTACAAATCAATGAACTCATTTATGATCTTTCATTACCCATTTGTGGTATAGAGTTAATTGAAAGATAGAATATTTTGTGTAACTAGAAACATTGTGTTTAGAGATACCAAAATAAATAACATCCTGCACTTGTCACGATGTATGAGTTTAAACCGCAAAGAGTAAAGAAATTACTAGGATATTCGCTAGGTAATTTTCTTGGACTCTTGTTTGTTCCTAAAGTGCTAAATACCCTTGGGGCTATGTAGACGATAAAGGAGGAATTGCATGCTAAAGATTCAAGTTAATTGAATGAAAGAATGGCTAGTACATTGTCTACATAAGTAGAACTTCATATACTCTGCTCAATACCTAAGTACATGCTACTCGTAGGCAATTGAAGAGAACAGGAAAGTATATAAAACTGTTATATGCTTTCTACTGGAAATGTAACACTTACAATGTTGACAAATCCAGTGGGAGCAGTTGCATTTTATTACTGAAATATCATTCATGTAATGTTGTCAATTTCAGTGGGAGCTACGGGATTTATTTCCTGTTAGTCACCCATATCATTTCAAACTAACTTTGAAATAATCCATTACTTTCCGAATGTGAACAACCATTGCTTAAAGAAAAATTGCATTTTTTATTTTTCAGATAACTCGTTGCCTTCCTGTTGTCGCTTCCTGAAACGTTATCTATAAAATAATAATCCACAATTCCTTATTACAGGTTATGGTTCTAAAACTACTTATGATATATATGACATTATCATATTGTTTGAACAATCAATCACGTGTTGTTTGTTTTCATAATATGATGTTGTACCTTACACAAATGGGAGAAATCTCAAAGTGTGTGCAAGGAACAACAATATTATTGGTATCTCTTGACCGCAAGGAAAAGGAAACTAATAATTCTACTAGGACTTAAACACATTAGATGTTTAATGCCCTACTACATGTAAATAAGAATTCTACTAGGACTTAGACACGTGAGATGTTTATTGCCCTACTACATTCTAAAAATGATTCTACTAGGACTTGAACACGCTAGATGTTTATTGCCCTACTACATTCAAATGTCATGATATTGAGTATAGATACTTCAACATTAGACTACATGTTTTAGTCAACATAATTATGGTTATAAGATAATGATCATAATTTTGAAGTATAAAATTAACTTGAAATCACTATAAAACTCAATAGTTTGCGTTCATGATTACTTTTGTTAGTATAATTGTGCTTACATGTTAAGACATAATTATAAAGTCCTTGAATTAATCAATGACTTATAACATAAAGTGTATATAGTAAAAGTTTTATCTCTTCTAGTTAACACATAAACATAAGGCTTTTGAATTAATCAAAGACTTATAATGTATTATTGAAATGTTCTGTTACCTTGTTAACACATGAACATATAATTCTTGAACAGTTCTGTCTTCTTGTGAACACGTGAACAATAGGTGCTTGTATTGTTCAATGAATATCATTATTGCATGCACTTGGTTCGTAAATACTTTATATGCAACTTGGCTTGACCCAATTGACAAGTATTTGGTCCAAAGAGAATTAAGTTATCTATAGAATTCTGATGTAGTTTCACAATTCTAATAACTCATAGAATACCACTTCATTATGGTATGTCTAATGTGTTGGATCAAACCTTATTCATATTGTTTGGTTCATAATAGCTTTAATTGCTCTACCTCCAAACATATCAAGGTTAGAAATTGCGTGGGTCATAGATACACTCAATATAGTTCAAACCTAGAAGGTATTCAAGACAACCCATAACTGAAAACCCTAATTCATTAGGGATTTGAGGTCTTACCACTCAAACCAATTGAATCATAAACCTTTTGGATTTTTGATTTTTCTACACTTTCTAGCTTGAAGATTGAAGTTTTGGTGTTCTTTCTGGCTTGACGAAACACAAAAACTGTTGCTAGAACTTTTGGTTATAGAGTGATACTAAATTAAAGTTTTTCTATAAACCCTAATTTGAGTTGATGGAAGGAATTCTATTATGTCTTGATTTAAGTTATGAATTTGTTAAAATCTTATGAAGCATTTTATTAACAAATCTTGAGATGAGAACTTAAAATGTATTTTGTGGTTCTCCATAAAGAACAATTTATTGTTGCTTAAATACTTAGTATTTAGAGAATTGTCTCTACTTACAAAAGTAAGTGGGAGCATATACAAATCTCAAAGTTTTGAGAACAAAATACTTAACCTTCTTGATAAGGTTTTAAAATGTACCTTTTTGAGGGGTTATTTAAGGCCTTATTTGATCACTTTTGTATCCGTTATTATTTAATATCGTTCCTTTTCACTTTTTAGGTCTCTTGAAGGCAAATTGCTGGAATGACACTTATTCGGACGAAAAGGCGCGAATATACGAAGAAAATGGCCAAAGTCAAGAATCGAGACACTCAGGCTGCTGGAACTAAAGGGGACGGCGTCAGGTTTTATCTGCGACGCCGTCGGACAAGTTTTGTGACGACTCAGTAGCCAAATTGCTTATTTACAAGTGACGGCATCAGGTGTAAAAAGAGTAGGGCGTCGCAGCTCAGACGGCCTAGATTTGATCCAGATGACGTCAGAGACTGAAGGGGATGGCGTCACAGGAATAAGGTGACGCCGTCGCAATGCTAACGTGGCCAAGACGAAACCCTAATAACGGCGACCCGACATAGAGCATTGTTGTATAAGACTAGTTGTTGCTTTTGTAAAAGAACAAGATGAGCTGACAACAACAATATCTAATTGAGAGTGTTTTAGATCATTGTTAATATAGATGTTTACGAATTATAAAGCATAGTGTTGTATAAGTACAAATGATGCTAGAGGATTATTAATACTAGTTGTAGTAGGATTTGATCATTTATGATGAATCTGCTAACTACATGTGCTCAACATAAAGCATTGTTGTATTACACATTAAGGAATGAGAATACTTTACACTTTTAGAAACTGTAAAGATGACTGTCAGTGTGTCGTTAATTTCTAATACCTCATGCAAGGTAAGACGACATCTCCATACTATAATTCTTGCAATAGTATGAGCATATGAGATAAGACACTCATCTTATATTTCAAATCACTCACTACATGTGAAATTTGAAACAAGTATTCAGAAAGTTTACTCAAATGAATATATAGTTTTTCTTTTAAAGAAAGGTTGAAAATGTTGGAAACATTAGAGTTCAACTTACTAAATGAGTTTCATGCATATCTGTTTTAGTATTTGGATAATTGGGATTGATAGACAACTTTTACTTTATGATGAATAAAGATATTTGGTATTTGTTATTCATTCATATAATAATTGTTATCCTATATTTGCATGTTTAATCTTTGAATAATTTTATTATTCTAAATATGTCCATTGTCGGTTAACAATATGGGAATATTGTTATGATAAGACAAATGTGAGTGTTGGTTATAATTCTAACGAGAATTCAGATTGTTCCCACCAAACTCATATGTATTCACTAGAGATGCATATTTGATTCCCCAACTTTCAAACATTTACTTTTGGATCCTTGTCATAAGTAAAATATTGAAAATGGTTTGTTATCTTCGTCCTTAGACTTGAGATGCAAGTAAGTTCTGTTATGTGTGGATATCATTTTTTGTAAGTATACAAAAAAACGCTATCTGAACAAGGTAGTTATAAAAGCTATATTTCGGAGTGATGTGAAGCAGCATCAACAACACTTGTAGTCAATAAAGGATTTGTTACTCCACTTGATATGTGCAGAAAGATACCATGGCGCCTCTCCAGATTTAATCAGATAATTGTTTGGCCAAACCCAAAGGGTAATGCAAGATGATTCTTGATTACATTTGGTATATCTGAATTAAAATCTATAACGAGATTCTAAATGGTTAAACTATATGGAATGATTTGAGATCCATTATCCATAGTTTAGCGGTATCTATAACAAAGGATGATTAGAGCAAGACATTGAATGACCATGCTACTGAGAAACTTTTACGAAACTATTCTCTCAGACACTTTTAGTTAAAAAGTGAGTGAGAGCGTTTACTAGGCGTTTCCGTCGTTAGTTTTGTGTGCCATTCGACACACCAACTCCCAAGTGGGAGCTGTTGGTTTATGGGAGTTAAAAACACTCGAAACAACTAAAAGTGTGTGAGCCGATGGGGGCACATACGATAAACACGAGTATACGTGTCGAACGTATTTAATACTTGAATTATACATACCCGATATGCATGATATTTGACCCGATCATATTAGACGATCCATGGGATTTGATGGTTATTAATTGGGTCGGTTTTGGTTAAAGCTGCCTTGGGCCTTGAGCTTACAACTGATCGGGTAGAATGGTTTGCCTTGGGCTTTTGCTTGTCTATCAAGCTAAGACCCAAGACAATGGGTCGTTTGTTTTGACTATAAAACCAAACGCATACTATACCACATTCGATGAAAAAATACATACGATGCATATTATCCCTAAAAACTTATCATTATAAACGACCAACATGACATGCATATATATCTGATTGGTTTCCAATAAAACTGATTAGAATATTGGTTGTTTTGGTCAAACTCTTTTACTTGCTATCTCATTGATCCAAGGTTGTATAAAGGAGATTGATTAGTTTGTTTCTACTGGTTCCTAGAGAATTGTGACAGCAAGAATTTTTTTTTTTTTTTTTTGGCTTTATTGGACAGAAAAGGGAAACATAAATCGGACATTCTTTGTCCGATATCGGGTGACAAAGAAGCTGTCTTCTCGGACAGCAGTATCTCGGGCAGAAGCAAGAGTTGGTCTTGGGTGTTTTCTTGTTCATATTATATTCAAGTAGTTCACTTGTTGAATGGGTTTTATTATTACGTTCTCGACTAGCGTCTTAATCGAACGTATACGTTAATTGGGTTTGTGTGTGATACTCTTCGAGGCATCTATTTTAGGTGCTTAGTTTTGTATTGGTTTTATTGTCCGTTACACTTGCGCTCAAATAGCCACGAAAGGTTAGGTTTTCTTTTATCCTTTTATTAATTAATTATTGTATTAATTAATTGTTTATTAATTACGTTTTTAACCTAATTGCAATTAATAGATCATTTTTCCGCTGCGTACTCGTAGAGGTTAATTGGTTACTTGTTCTAAAATCCCAACAAAATACAGAAAAGCTACAAACTTAAGATGCAAAAACTGGCATCATCATAAGAACTTCAGGTGCGCAATATGTAATAAAGGAAGTTGATTCTCATGACCGTTTGTTCTTCGCTTGTGATTATTCTAAACATGTACGGAATTATTTGCAAAAGATGAGTAATATGAAGATGGTTTCATCAAGTTGGCAAGACGTTGTTAAGGAAATGGCATCCAAGCCTTGTACAAATAATATCCGGAGCATGTTGAAGGATGGAATGCAAACTATGCAAAAAATGATCAAAATGTTGACACAGGAGGGTAATTCTAGCTTGGTCCAAAGTTGTTTCCCCATCATTAGAAAAGCATACAACCGCTTGTCCGACCATTTATATTTTATCACATTACTAAAGAAAATCATCATCGTGACTCGCGTCATTCTATCAGTTATGTGTTGTTGTGAGACTGCTGGCACGTAAAGGATGAAAGCGTTTTGACATTTATATTTAGCACAATGGCTAATTTACGTCTTTACCTATTCTAAGGGACTTGTGGAATTGCATTCAGTGTTGTAAAACCTGGATTACAACGCCGATTCTTTACCTATTTTAAGGGACTTGTGGAATTGCATTCGGTGTTGTAAAACCTGGATTACAACGCCGATCCGTTACTCACTGCAAGGTCAAAAATCTATCAAAATTCGGTCAGAACTTAGTCAAAACTTGGGCTTAACTCAGTTAGCTAGAAGTAGTTAAACAATTTTATTAATCTTTCTAAACATATTTCTATGGTCCTCTATTACATAAAATTTTTACCTTCTTCCAGCCTTGCCTAGTGCCGCCTATTGTTTTACTTGGGAATTCAAGGGTTTTGAATTTTTAACAATGGTTTTTACCATTAAGTCCATAGTTTTTACCTTAAAGCCCAATATTGTTTTATGTTATTGATCTCAAATTGCTAACTTTAGCCCATAACTTTGACCTAATTTCACTTCAAAGTCTTTAGACTAATAAGAAACTAGGCCCTTATAGTTTATTTTGTAACAATTTTTACCTCAAACTATATAATTTGTTTATTTACTTTTTTAATAGTGTTTGGTTAAGTTTGTGGGGTATGGGTTGACGGAATGAGTTTGATACCCATGAATTAGGCTTCATACATACATACAAAAAGGGTTCGGTTAGAGATCTGTATTCATTCTCTTTATGTCCTTCTCTCAAACATAAATACACAATCCATACCATAACGATTCCTTAGTTAAAACCATACGTCATTTATTTACAAGACTTTTGTTTAGCGATTTGTACATGCTAGCTTAACTAAGGGTGTGTTTGGTATGTTGCTATGAATCACTATGGGCATGGGTATAGGTATAACGTGGGCCCCTCAGTAATGAAAGATCCATACCTTCCATTTCTTAGTGATATGAAGTATGGAACATAACTATATTTCATTCCCATATTTGAAAGATTTATATTTTAAACAAATACATGATTAGAATGAAAATTTATTCCTCGATTCTTATTCCGGGGTACCAAACGCACCATAAAAAGTCATGGATATCTCTTTGTAGTACAATGGCCCCATATATCTTACCAATCTAGTTATTAAAATAGCCATATATAAGAAAGCAAGCAGCAAAAGTTAAAGACTAGAAAATGTAAGATAGTAAAATAGTTTTTATTGATTGAATGAATTACATGGAAGATAGCCTATCTATTTATACTAAATACATAGCTTTGATAATAAGCAACTTTAAACCAAACCCTATTGAACCACAAACCCACAAGTTGGGCTTAGGCCGAATATCTCATCTAACACTCCCCCGCAGTCCAAGCAGCAAAATCGCGAAAGCTCAGACTGGAGTAGAAAACATAAAACATGAGTAACTAATTTATTAACCCAATAACAAGCAAGCTAATATATGAGTCTTTGAGATCTTCAAATGACAACAAATTTTCACCATTGATGTGCTTTAGGACATCAAAAAAAAATCAGACTAGCTCGAAACTCAAAGAAACAAAGTATGCGGTACTAGTAGAAAAACCTGTAGCTTAACCAATGATGTGCATTAGCACATAAAAGAAAGAAAAAAAAGGTTTTACATTGATTTTTGAAGAAGTAACTTCATGCGCCTAATGAAAAAGTAATACCAATGGTCGAGCTTTAGTCGACTGTATGTAAAGTGTCTTTATCAAGTATAGTTTTACGTAACGTGTCTTTATATTTTGCGATTATCAAAACATATAGATATCGTAAAATGAAAATAACGTTTTTGACATTATTTATATTAACAAAATATGTAATGAAATGATCAAATGATAAGTTATTTTGTTGGTTGGGATTTTAATCATTTGTAATTTGCATCGTTTTAACCCTAACATGGTCTCTATCATTTCTTAGATATAGTCCGTCAAGTTTAAAAATGAACTTTGATTTAGGAGGATATAGAGGGGGAAGACTATAGGGACCCCCCCCCCCCTATGGGGGGGTTTGATACAGTGACACGCATCGGGAGATTGTAGTATGTGCATCGTGATGTTGTACTGTGTGCTTCGCGTTTTGTACGGTTGACTTATATAGAGGGTTTGTATAACATGACCCGATATAGAGTAGGCAATTGAAATCTCGTTTTTGTTACCCTTTTTCAAAGACAACAATTGAGAAGTAAGAGTTAATTTCTCATTGATTATAAGTTTGTTTGTTTTTTAACGATCTTTTACGGTTATTAAAAAAATTACCTTATTTTTTTGTTTTAATATTATATTATTTAACGTTATTTATTAAGCATTTTACTACTTCTTTTATCCCATAAAAAAATTCTAATAGCTAGCCACCCATCGGACGGACCTTAAGGCTAGTAACTTTATGTAAGATCGTTTAAGGGTGGCTTAGGGGTTTATTATGGACTCTTGGTGCTTTGAATTTGTTATGGTGTCAAGTTCAATTTCTATTTATGTTATTTTAACAAGAGTAAACTACATTGCTAGTCCTTGTGGTATATACATATTTCATGGTTAGTCCTCACCATGAAGAAATTACAAAGAAACCTCTTTTGATATTTTGCAAGTTATTGGTCCAAAAATTTCACGGTCATTAACTAATCTCATATCCCAATCTCTTAAACCGTCAAATCCACATCCCTACAAAATGTCAGATAAACAACACCATAATTTTTAATTTTCATTTTATTTACTTTCATCAAAAAAACACATTATGTATATACACAATCTAACAGATATAGACTTATAAATCCTAATCGCTAATGTTAAAAAATATATAAATGGTACATGACCTATAAGAACCACGTAGGGATCATCAAATTGACAAGATCCAATAGTTTTACTTGATACATGCATAGTGACACATAAACACAGACATGTGTGATTATTTGAACGAAGCCGCACAATGATTGGTTAGTTATGACCATTTTGAGAAGAGAGCTCTCGTTTTACCATATTATGGACAACTTTGGGTTGAATTAACTATATAAGAAATTTTCTTATTAAATAAACATGAACAGTTAAAATCAACATTTTAACCGTCATAGGGCTTAGGACAACATCAAAGACTACCCGGTCTGGGTTTTTAGTTTTTGATTGTAGCAAAGAAATAAAGATTATGGTTTTTTATTATAAGAGTAACAATAAAGTATTAGTATATAAAGGAAAAGGGATTTAACAAACCAAAGACTATAGGAAAAGGGATAATACAAAAAATTAAGTTACAAGTATTGTACCTTTGTTTGGCCTTCTTAAATTTAAACCATGAGAACCATAGTTTCTCCCTGGTGTGTCAGTTTGAAAATAGACATATTTATAAGTTTATTTAAAATGCAGGTTACATATTTATGTGATAATTTTGTTTTTGGTAAAAGGATTATACCCTGGTGAATATTTATGTGATAATTACTATTTGGTTTAAAACTTAAGTTTTGTTTACTTCATATTTTTGTTTGTGTGTTAAATCACTTAAAGAGAGTGGTTTTTCGTTTATATAATCAAGTCGGGGTATTATTTTTATCGTTCGCAATGTAAGATTCTCGATTTGATTTGGTTTAACTTGAGGTTAGTATACTTATTGGTTTGGACAACAATCACAAAAAATATCCTGGCTCCGCCCCTGCCCTTTGTGTCCCTGAAATCCTTCTTGATTAAATCTATTAACAACAATCACAATGCCGGTTCCTGGCTTTGAAGCTGCAAGCGAATGCTCATCCACCCAACCTTTAAATAGAGAACTGAACCACCCTTCTCCAAGTACACTATGTGGCCAGTCTCTTGTAGAGTCAGATAGCAAAAGCAAAGGCATGAAGGCTTTAGTTATCCTCTTTTCTCCATGATAATTAGTTGAATGAATTCTTCTCCTAAATCGTATGGTTGTGTTGAAACTTTTCCTCATTTGATATATCATTAATTCCGTACAAAAATCATATTAGTCTAATATGATAGCGGATAACGGCCAAATGTTGTCATATTTAAGTAGGCAAGGGCAATAATCCCTATTGAGCAAACACTGTTAGAGCAATTAAAGTTGGCATTTTTTAACATGTCTCAATAAAGAGATTATTATGTTCCTCACCATAGTCAATAGAACTAAAATTTTAACAAAAAATCGGCAAGTTTCAAGATATACATATGAAATGTTGATTTTTTTTATAAAATTTTAGTACTGATTACCTCGGGACTTTTTGAGGTTTCTAATGTGTCGGTGTCCAAACTCGATTCTAAAATTCCAGCATTATTTACCTAGGTTGTTTGGACAGATTCAGTAAGGATGATCAGGAGATTATGTAGCGGCAACTCTCCTGTGGGTTGGGCTCACTGGTCCATCCTTGCCAAATCTTGAAATGCTGTGAGATCGTCTCTTGAATTTTAGACTTGCAAAGGACATGAGTCTTCTCTCCTTGATGATACTCCGGCTGAGATGCGTCGAATCTGGGCCCGGCTCACTTTTGGCCCTCAAGAAACGGTCTAGATATTGACTGTACTTGTCTTCATGGTCATGTTTGGTGGGAGATGCAAGCCTATGGTTAGAGTCGAATTCATCATCAGTGAAGTAACCATTCCATTGAATATCTTACATAGCAAGATCGTTATACTCCTCGACTGATTTGGTTGACTCCTCATCCACTGAACCTTCCATCTACGTTATTAGAGGAGAATAAAACACCCAACCAACATGATGATGTAAAGAATCAAAACCAGAATCAAAAGAATCATTATGTGAAGGTACCTCTTCATGCATATGTGCTTTCGCATCATCACTAAGATCCTCATTGCTATCCACCTCGAGATGATCATCTTTTGATATTTTGCAAGTTATTGGTCCAATAATTTAACGGTCAGTAATTGATCTCATATCCCAATCTCTTAAACCCATCAAATCCACATCCCTACAAAATGTCAGATAAACAACACCATAATTTTCAATTTTCATTTTATTTACTTTCATAAAAAAAAACACATTACGTATATACACAATCTAACAGATATATACTTATAAATCCTAATCGCTAATGTTAAAAAATATATAAATGGTACATGACCTATAAGAACCACGTAGGGATCATCAAATTGACAAGATCCAATAGTTTTACTTGATACATGCATAGTGACACATAAACACAGACATGTGTGATTATTTGAACGAAGCCGCACAATGATTGGTCAGTTATGACCATTTTGAGAAGAGAGCTCTCGTTTTACCATATTATGGACAACTTTGGGTTGAATTGACTATATAAGAAATTTTCTTATTAAATAAACATGAACAGTTAAAATCAGCATTTTAACCGTCGTAGGGCTAGCTTAGGACAACATCAAAGACTACCCGGTCTGGGTTTTTAGTTTTTGATTGTAGCAAAGAAATAAAGATTATGGTTTTTTATTATAAGAGTAACAATAAAGTATTAGTATATAAAGGAAAAGGGATTTAACAAACCAAAGACTAAAGGTGTAATTATTTTGCAAAGATAAAGGACTGTTAATGCATTTCAAAAGTTTCAGGGACTGAAGATGCAGTTCCGAACAAACCACAGGGACGATCAATGTAAATTACTGGGTACTATATAATCTGGTTAGTTAGGGTTCAATTAGTCATCTGAAGACCTCCAAATTAGAAAATTTTAAACAGAGAACGGCAGCAATTCGCGATCGAAGGGCTTGAAGATACAGAGCAATCTTTGTGAAGTAAGTTTTTTATGTTGTATTTTTACTGATTGATATTTTAAGCAAATTAAACGCTATGATGAATTTGGGTTAGTTATCATTCCTTTAGGTCATGATAGATTAAGGTTTTGTGATTCCTTTGATCTTGACTAGGGTTTTGTCATTGGGTTGTTCGAATTATATTACCCATTAGAAAACAATTAAAACCGACCCGAACCAAAAAAATCAAAATCCGAAAAACCTAAATCAAAACAGAACCGAATATGGTCGGTTCGATTTAGGTGTGTTTATGTGTGTTTTTGAACCTTCCATGCTCAGCCTTATAACCGATATACACTTATTTGTAGGATTTGTGTTAAAATTTAATAAATGACAAATAGATTATATTTTGTCTCTTAAAAAAGTATGATCGACTCGTTTGACATGTGATTTTTGACGATGCTATAATGTTGTGACAAAACATTGGTTGAAATTTGACATGTAGCTTAATCCAATAGATTGCATATTATCTAAACCCAAGGGACCAGAAATGCAAATAAAAATTGACTTGGGGTCAACCAAGATTGCATATTATCGTCTTTATGTTGTATTTATTACATACTGATTGATATTTTAAGCAAATTAAACGCCACTATCAGTCTTCCATTTTGGGGGCTACTTTGTCACTGCTGGTTTAATTCAGGTGCTATTAGTGTCTTCGTCTGCGTTTTTTAGTGTTTATACATGTACTCGTGTTTGTGCTTGAAATTTTTGGAGTTGGCGATCCCTTTTCAGCGTTTCTGTATTCTATGATACATTTCATTGGGAGTTGATTATTCTTTTTTGTGTGTTATGTGGGATTCTATTTTTTAGGACTTAAATAGGTTGTTTCAGTTTTTTATTTTTTAACCTTCTCTTTGTTAATCATGTGCAGATTGATACCTTTCATGGATCAATTTGAAGAGCTGGAAGCTCTTCCTCACTCCTTGGTTACGAGAAGATTGACCCCGGACACTGATCACCGTACCCTTAATGAATGCGGCATCTGCAGTGATGACACCCTTTATCTTGACAACCAACCGATACAGATATCTATCGAGACCCTCACTGGTGAGACCATCATTCTCAAAGTTGAAAGATCCAACACAATTCACGACATTAAGAACAAGATCAAGGACAAGGTAGGTATTCCCCCAAATCAGCAGAGGCTCTTCTTTGCAGAAAAGCAGCTCGTTGATGACTCTACCCTTGACGACTGCAACATCGGGATGAGGTCCACCCTCTTCCTTCTCACATTCAGACCGATGCAGATATTCGTTAGCACAGTTAATGGAAAGACCGTCACCCTGGAAGTCAAAGGCTCTGACACGATTGGCAACATAAAAGCCAAGATCAAGGACGAGGAAGGAGGTGTTCCCCCAAATCAGCAGACATTGTTTTTTAATGGAGAGCAGCTTGATGACAGCAACCGTACCCTTGCTGATTACTACATTCACAATAGAGCCACCCTCCATCTTTCCCTTAGGTCGATAGGATTCATGCAGATATTAGTCAAAATTCTTGCTGGAAAGGACTTCATTCTAAAAGTCAATGGCTGCGACACTGTTGCGAGTATAAAAGCCAAGATACAGAATCAGGAAGGTATTCCTTCATACGAGCAGAGGCTGCTCTTTGCAGGAAAGCAGCTCGATGACAGCCGTACCCTTGCCGACTACCGCATCCATTGGAACTCCACCCTCCATCTTGTTCCCGGATCCAAGAGTTTGATGCTGATAACCATTACGACCCTAAGTGGAAATACTACCATCTCTCTAGAAGTTAAAAGCTCTGACACCGTTGGTCACTTGAAAGCCATAATCCAGGAAGAGGAAGGTCTTCCGTTAGACAATCATAGCCTGTATTTCACTGGTACTCAGCTGCAGGACAGCCATACTCTTGCCGATTACAACGTCCGGAATAATTCTACCTTACACTTAGTTCGTCGTCTTTGAGTGGGCTATTTTATGTTCCATATATATTGTACTGAAACAAAAGATGATGCCTTGTGACGTACCTTCATGTTGTTTCTTGTCTAATACTACAACAATACCAGAATCCACGTAGTTTGAAGGCTGTGTTTTGTTGATGTTTGCTGTGTTATTCCTTTCCCTATATATGTTGTGATTGTTTACTTTCTTTCTTTGAATCACTGCTGAGGCTGCTTTTAATTATCTGGATAAGGCTCGTGCCAAATTGGCCTGGAAAGTGTGTTTTCAAACGGCTTGTTGGAAACTTATTTTTGTGTTAGCTATCTGTGTGAAATCTAACAGGAACAAACTAGCATAAATTTCAAGTAGCACAGATAATGCGTAGTTTTCTTACTTTATCGTTTGGGTTTAGAAAACGGGTTGTCATGATTTCCATAGTTAGTAATTCTTGAAAACAAGCATACTGGAATATGCTTCAAGTTATAAATATCTATGTTAAGCTTGCGGTTTGATATAATTCATCAAGTTGCCTACTGAAATTATTACTCTCAGAGTTAGAGTTCTGACACTGTTAGCAATGTGAAAGGCTGAAAGCTAAGATACAAAATAGGATGGAAATTTCTGTATCCCAGCAGAGGATGATCTTTGGCAGAGAGCAGCTTGATGATGACTTAATGATTTCTGATTACAACATCCAGAATGAATCAATTATCCATCTTGTGTTGATCAATGGATGGCAATATCCTTTCGGTTGACACTTCACTTGGTTCTTTGTCACTGAGGTGATGGTTTTACAGATCTTTGCTGATTGATACTTGTTTCTAGTCTTCATCTTTTGTTGCATGATTTCTTATATAGGGCTATGTTGATAGCTGGACTGGTAGGAAATACCCGGCCATCGTACAACTAAGTAATAGTCATGCTATTTAGTTACAGTGGATTTTCACATTATTCGATTGTAATGACTTATGCTAAACAAAAGTCTCGCACATAAATGTCTTATGGTTTGAGCTAAGGAATCACCATGGATTATGCTTGAAAAAAAAAACATAATCAGGATGAGTTTGGATTTCTAACTGAACCTTTTTCGTAAGAATGTAGCAACTCTAATTCATGGGTATCAAACTCATCTCTTCGACCCAATAACCTTTAAAACTTATTCAAACACTATCAGACTAATTTACCCACGTGTCTAACTCCAAACTCAAACCCAAACCCACTAAATGGCAACTAACTTTTTGCAAAATATCGTTTAAGTATGTGAACTAAAAAGTGTTTTATTAAATATTACAAATTTTTAAAAATTGTTCAATATGCACATTTATATGACATGTCGTTTTGTGTCACATTTCGTGGTTGTTTAATAACCTATACCCCTACATATGTAGTTGAAATAAAAATTTGATAACATATACCGGACATAGAATTGAAATTGGGTCAAACTTATGGGTTTAAGTTATCCGTTTGAGATCATAAACAAAAAATCATATTGGGCTTTAAGGTTAAAATTATGGGCTTAATGGTAAAAAACAAAATAAAAAAAATTCAAAACTTGACAAAAATAAATGTTGCTCGTGATGGTGCTGAAAAAGATTAAAATTGTAATTTTTTTTTTGTGCAGTGCTGCAGGTGTTGTTGCTAAAAAAGATTAAAATCCGTTAAATTGTGAAAAATAATCTCCATAATATTTTAAAAGCTGGTTTTGAGAATTTATTTTTTGAAAACTTATTTATTTTTAAAATAATTCACAATCTTAATTTGTGAAACAAAGATTTATTTTTTGACCAAAGCTTATTCTCTCAAAAAATAATCTTAAGCCTTCATAATCTCTCGCGCCAAACATGCCAAAAATTATTTCAAAACTCAAAGTAAAACATTAGGCGGCACATTGCAGTGGCTGGAAGAAGGTAAAAAATTTATGTAATTTTTCGAGATTATCTTATGTAAAATGTTGCTTGTATGCTTTAATTTGTGATGAAGAAGTGAAATAAGGGAAATGTAGCATAGAGATTTACTAGTAATTGAGATGATTTGGTGGACATTTATTGTCTATGCTACTTGATCATATGTTATTGTACGATATGACAACTTATGGACTATGGAGCAACTTTTATGAAACATGGATACGAAATACAAATTTCTTAATCAAACTTTTACAGAATAATAATTACTCCGTAGTATACTTAAAATGATTGAATTATGTTTAGCAAAAATATCATACTCGTATTACATTTGAAAAATATATTTTTTAAGAAAATTAATATCAACTCATCATACAATATATATCCCTCCAAAGGTGAAAAATTTCATATATATCCTTCTTACAAGTTTTTGATGCACATAGTACAATAATTTTTATGCATGCAAAGGATATATATGCAATTTTGCATCTTTAGAGGAATATATATGCAAATGACCCAAATATAAAAAAGGTTATTATTTTTTACAAGAACTTTTTTTTTTCTTTTTTTTCTTTGGTTAACCTTTGGTTCTGACCTTTTGGCCGACTAATCTACGGAGTTTGAACCCATCGCCACACAAACTTAAACCGGGCAAAGCCCTCACTTGACACTTTTCAGGAGGTTAAGAAAAAAACAAATAAGTAAACATGCTCAAATTAGCTTATAAGAAAAGAAAGAAATTTGTAGCCTTTCTTATATAAATAAACCTAAAAAAGTAAGAAGGCAAAACCTAACATAGATTACATAAGCAGCAAATGGGTAGAACAGATTATGACATTATGTTTCGAACAGTTTAGAAATACAATACATAACTAGCATTATGCTAAATTGAATCATACATAATCTCTTATAGATTATGTACTCAGAGGAAGACGACCAAAGTGCAGGATCGAGTTATTCGTGATGTCGTAATCTGCAAGGGTACGGCTGTCCTCGAGGAGATTTTCATTGAATAACAGACTACGGTCGTTAAGGGAAAAACCTTCCTCTTCCCGGATCTTAGCTTTCACGTGACCAACGGTGTCAGAGCTTTTAGCTTTAACGAAGATGGTAGTCCTATCACTCTCGGACTTGATGGCTATCTGCATCAATCCCCTAGATCCTGGGACAAGATGGAGGACGGAGTTCCAATGTATGTTGTAGTCAGCAATTTTACAGCAGTCATCAAGCTCCTTTCCGTCAAATAACAGCTTCGGTTGTTCGCATGAGGGAATATGTATCTTGGCTTTCAAGTTGCCGATGGTGTGTCTGAGCTTTCGACTTTAATAGTTATTGACTTTGCGGGCATCTTGATCAATATCTGTATCATTCCCCTTGATAAAGGCATAAGAAGGATAGTTGATTCGTCCTGAACGTAATAGTTGGCAAGGATATCGTGGTCATGGAGCTGCTTCCCATCAAACAACAAAATCTGCTGGTCTATTGGAATACCTACACCGTCTTCAATCAAGGCTTTCAGATAACTGATGGTGTCAGAGCTTTTGACTTCTAACGTTATGGTATTTCGAGTGAAGGTCTTGACAAATATCTTCATCGGTCCCCTATGCACAACGGAAAGACTGAGGGTGGATTCCTTGTGGATGTGGTAGTAAGCAAGGGTATGCCTATTCTTTAGTTGTTGTCCATTATAGTCTAGGTTCATATTGTAGGGGCGAACACCTCCTACCTCATCCTCGATCTTGGTTGAGCCTTTGACTTCCAGAGTGATGGTCCTTCCTTTATCAGTCTCGACGAATATCTGCATCAACCCACTGCATGCAGAAACCTGAAGATCAAGGGTGGACCCATTCTTGATACGGTAGTCGGCAAGGGTAGAGTCATCATTGAGCTGCTTTCCATCAAAGAACAGAGTCTGATGGACCAGGGGAATACCATCTGTATCATCGATAGTGGCTTTCACCATGCTGATGGTGTCGGAACTTTCGACTTCTAGACCAGTGGTCTTTCCCGTGTCGGATTTGACAAATATCTTCATCCAATTGTTTGATTTAAGCGCAAGATGGAGTACAGAATTGTTATGGATGTAGTAGTCATCAAGGGTAAAGCTGTCCACGAGCTGCTCATCGGCAAAGAAAAGTTTCTGATGGTACGAGGGAATACCTTCTTTCTCCTGGATCATGAATTTCACATCACCAAGAGTGTCAGATCTTTTGCCTTGCAAAGTGATGGTCTTTCCGGTGTCGGTCATGACAAATATCTGAGTAATCTGTTTTTCAGTAACTGACTGGCGCTGCTGGTCTAGAAGAATTCCTTCTGCGTGGACCTGACTTTCAGTCAACATCTGCATCGGTTTGAATGTCAGGAAGGAAGAGGGTGGACCTCATCCCGATGTTGCAGTCATCAAGGGTAGAGTCGTCAACGAGCTGGTTTCGGTCAAAGAAGAGCTTCTGCTGATTTGGGTGAACACCTACCTTGTCTTTGATCTTGTTCTTAATGTCGTGAATTGTGTTGGAGCTTTCAACTTTGAGAATGATGGTCTCACCAGTGGGGGTCTCGATCGATATCTGCATCGGCCCAATGTCAAGATAAAGGGTGTCATTGCTGCAGATGTTGCATTCATTAAGGGTAAGGTGGCCCTTGTATGGTTTGGAAAAGTTTCTCCATCTGTAGGAGAACTGGGAGTACAGCCACTGTTTCTCTGGGGAATGCCTTCTGTATCATTGATCAAGGCTTTAAGTCTATCTATAGTGTCCGTTTCCTTGACGTCCAGAGATATAGTCTTTCCGGTGGGAATAATCTTGACACTTATATGCATCGGCCCAATGTCAAGATAAAGGGTACCATACCCGCAGAAGCCGCATTCATCAAGGGTACGGTGGCCCTTGTATGGTGTGGAAAAGTCGCTGCATATGTAGGAGAACAAGGAGTACAGCCACTGTTTCTCCGGGGGAATACCTTCTGTATCATTAATCAAGGCTTTAAGTTTATCTATAGTGTTCGTTTTCATGACTTCCAGAGAGATAGTCTTTCCGGTGGGAATAATCTTGACCCTTAAATGCACCCGATTAGTGTCCAGGGTCGGTCTTTTTAGCTGGAATAACCCGTGAGCTCCCATCTCTTCATATTGATCCATGAAAGGTATCAATCTGCACATATCATTAAAGCTTCTTAAATCACAAAAGAAAAGAAACACGGGAGTAATAAATGCAGCATCACATATATAGTCAAAAGCAAAAGTATATCCACATGACAACATCAACAATATCATAATACTAATCAAACACCTTTTAAACCAGACATACTTTCAAAAACAAAATCAGCTCACAAATAATTCGGAAGACCAATCAATCATGAGCTAAAAGGATTAAATTCACAGACATAATTCAACAGCATAGCAACCACAAAATTTAACTTAAACATCAACAAATACTTATCTACTAAATTGACTAGTTAGAGTAATCAGTTACATAGATTATTAATGAGCCTGGTATAAAAACAGTGTATCTAAGCTTTAGTAGTACAAAACAGCCAACCAATCTATAAATAGCATATGCAGCATCACATATACAGTTAAAAGCAAAAGTATCTATTCATATTAGACATCAACAAATTAGGCATGTCCCACAAAAAATGTTTCTTAATTCGGAAGACCAATCAATAATGATCTAAACATATTAGACATCAACAAACACGTATCTACTAAACTAAATCGCGTTTAATTAGATCAGAAATATTTACATAACTTAAACACTAAAACTTACATCAATCAACTTTGAAGCGAGCTCTAATGGAATTATGGAAACCCTAATTCCGCTTTCGATGGAATTATAAATGAGAAACCTTGATTTTGGAGTTATGAATTATATAATATATAATCTAACGGCTAAAATGACACCGTTTCTGACCAGGCTTTTCCCGCCTTTTTTTGTGGGCCACGTTTGGCCTGTTCCCTTTGGCCCGTTGTTTTTTTTTCCTTCTCCATAACATCACCGCCTTTAACTTCAGGATATTATATCGAGTATACATCGCACAACATCCAGAACCTTCATATCATAGCCACTCTCTCTCAATCCACCATGTTCAGAATGTGTTGTTTGATCTTGGGTTTTTCATTGTAGTGATTCTGATCTCACACCAAGAGCAGTTCCTTCATCTTGATGATCGTCGGAAGAGCCGAAGAGGCGTGAGATAGTGGTGGGTTAGGGTTTGGTTGAATTGGTGGTGTGTGGTGATGGTGAAGCGTGGTTGATTCAAAGTGGGTAAAAAATGGGTTTTGACTCTTAGATGTATTTGGTGCCGGAAGATTAATGGCCTATTTGTGTATCAAAAAGATATGTAGGTGACGATTGGAAAAATTGATGCACCCTTTTCGTTGACCATTGTTTAGGTTTTGGTGGTTTTTGGTGCCGGATGATTATTTTTTTTTTATGCTGGATTTGTGTCCGATTGAAGGTATGTATATGATTTTGGTTATAGAGTTATTTGTCTTAGTTAGATAAAAGCATAGATGTTGATTTAGACTTATCTTTCATGGATGCCAATAGTTTCTCTTTTAATTCATTAGTTTGTTATTAACTACATAGTAGAGCCAAGTTAATGTTTAGCTGCGTAGTATTTACTAAGCGGCTATGATTACAAGTACTTATTTACAATAAGTTGTATAATATTTTGAAAAAAAGGAGCAGATGGGAATTCATAGTTTTTAGCTGTTCTTTGGACTAATTTGAACTTGGTTGCCGGTTGCAGGACATATGGATGAGATTGTCGCTGTCATTTTTCCTAAAAATAATCTACTTGCGTATTTATGGTTTGGGATTAATTATATATTGTGCTTATGCATTTTTAACCGCAGCCTGTATCTTGGAGGGCAACCTATATATCGGATTGTCTTTGCAAATATATAATGGTGTGCTGTTTGGTATTGGAAACTGATTATATATGCCGCTATAATTAGATATAGATGGTTTGGTTGTTAGTTCCGCGTTTCACTTGGCTGTGATGATTCTTTAACTATGTTGTCTTGCTGCGGAAGTTGGAAGGATGGTAGAGTGCGACTAACGGTCACTTCAGCAACCTCCACGTAGCCAAAGCATGAACTAATCTGAGCTAAGTTTTCGTTCACTATAGCAGCCAACACATGAACTAATCTCAGCTAAGTTTTCATTCACTATATCTATTATAGTTGATAGTAAACACCACTGTTTCGTTTGCCCATTTTAACTAACCCAAGATTAGCTATCAATTACAATCCGTTCAGTCCACTTGACCTACTACCCTTTTAGTTAAACTTTTGAAATAAATAAACTTTTGTGATCATCTTTAACACCCTGCTTATTTATAGAAGTCGTAAAATTCAAAATTGGGTCAATCCATACACTCACCTATCAACCCGCCCAATTTGCCACCTCAAAATTACATGTTTTTTCTGTTAAAACATGACTTTGCAGGATTTCATGGGCGGATGTCGACAACTGCAAAGATGCTTCTCCATTCTTCTATTTCAATCAGCAAAGGCTTCCAGGCCGTACTTTAGTCTATCGCAGCAATGGAACTTACAAAGGACCACTCATGCTTTCATTAAACTAAGGGTAAGCTTATATTCCTCTCGACGTGTACAATTTCAAAATTTGGTAAATAATAATGGACATTTGACATAATGTAATACATATCACCTTTTCGTAATGACGGGAAACAGCGGCGACATGGCACACCACATCATGTATGAATATGTCCAGCTAAAAGAATAAGTGTCACATTCTTCAAAGTCCGGATAAAAAACCAAGAAAACATTTAGATTTGTGGATACAGAAAATAGGAGGTCTCCAAAGACGAGACTTAAAACTACCTATTTCTGAGGTATGATAAATTTCAGTATTTTGTATAAATTTTTCCTCTTTTGTTTCATGAATTCTGTAACTTTTTGCTTAACATATAATTTTATGATGACAGGAACTTTTTGAGGAACTGCGACTTTATGTTGTATCATAGACAGGGCAGGCTATGCAGAAAATGATAAATTCCCAGAGCGTATAGCCAAAATAGTATGGGCATGTGTGGCTACATAATCAGAATGTTAGCAGTAGTTAAGTAAATAAGTATTCATATATGATGTACACCAACATATATTTAAACGTAGTATGTAAAGGTGCATCGGTGTTCTCAAACATCATTAATATTGATGTTACACTATTTATTTAGGGTATGGTATATTCTTTTAAAGAGTGTTTTAAATATCGTTAATGACATTTAGACATTTCATGTATGATTCACACTTGTTTTTGTAGTTACCATGTTATGTGCAACGGAGTGCCGTCAGAAGGTTTTCAGGGACTTCGCAGAAAAGGTAACTAACTATTTGCTGAAAGTTACTATATTCTGTCATTCATTATATCATTCCACTTCCTAATGAGCTTTTTAGCTTCAACATCCACTTATGGATTCGCTAAGACTGGAATGCAACTAACGACGTCCCTGTCAACTCTTTAACTTGAAATTTGTTCGAAATGGGTCGTGTTAAAAATGGATTAAAAAAGACAAACCTTTTTCACGATTAAAAGCGGATTGTGCTTGGGTTTAGCTGATATGGGCCACCTGGCCACAAGAGTGACCCAGGCAGAAACAAGAAAAGAGAATAGTGGTCAACTATGTTAACTTACCTGGGCATATGACACACATATCAGTTGTCCAAATACATTAGTACATTAATGGATCAGAGTATCAGTAAGTTTAACCTCTTTGAGGACTGACTTAAATATTAAAATCTAAACTAGGTAGTCTACCACTGTGAAATTGCTTTATTTTAGAGGTAACAATCCCGACCTGCATACTTAAAGTAGATACGCTTATTTGGGTCAAGTTTAACTTCTAACAGGTACAATATAAAAGCGTAGCTAAGAGGAATCATGCTTAAAATAGATAGGCAGCACACATAGATTACGGAGTCGAAAAGTTGACTGTATTATAGGTTACATCGTAGTCACGTATTGTGGCTATTTGCGGTTTCGTTTGGTGGTCTGGGTTCGAGGCAATTCTCAAAACATGTTCGTCTATAATTATTAATTAGTTATGAAACGTATTGTTCAGTGTAACATATACGTTTCAGGTTCCCGAGCTTAATCTAAGTGGTCATGTTTCAGGTTCAAGGTATGAAGGTTAAAGGTTCGTTAGGTGAACTCGCGCTGTCATATGCACGTGATATAATTGTGTAAGTTTTAAGTTCTTTAAACTTTAAAGCATTTTTTTTGGTGGCATATGGGTGTCTAGGATTAAGGGTGCCTGGTTTTACTTGCCAGGTACCCGTATACAAAAAATTAAGTCAACAACGACGCCCGGATAACTTTAAAATTCATACTTGCTGATTGTAAATTATTTGTAGAGCATATGCAGCTTTCATATTAATAGCAATCAAAATATTTGCGTGGCCACATTTCTTTTAGAGCCTTTTTTACATTCTTGGTATAAGATATAAACGATGGTTGAAGGTATGCTAATCAATGAGTTTGCATGTATATGAATGATTGCTTTATAGATACCTTACTACCCTATGAAGTGTGTATACTTGCATTAAGTCCTTTACCAATGGTTAATTCTCAAGTACTACTATCATATATCACATTGTTGGAATCAAACTGTTTTATTATATTTACTTACTTAAAAAAATACCGTGCAATGATCAACAACGTGAAATAACGTCCCGCCGCAACGCGGCGGAACGTCGCCTATATCGTTGCTAAAATGGAAGGGATTAATTATTATTTATACAAGCATGGAAGGGATTAAAGGCAGGCAGGGGTGGTGGGGCCCCCTCCCAAAAAGATGACCGTAACAAGAGTATTTTTAAAGTTTGGCCCCTCCAAAGTTAAATAATTCTATTTCAGCCCCCCAAAAAACTTGGTCAAGCTCCGTCACCGTATACAAGTCAAATCTACTGAAGTGACTGGCACAATTAAAAATATACGGGTAATTTTGTCCACTAACTGTATTATGTTTCTATTTTCAGTAAATTACAAAGATGGTCCATCTGTTTGGGTTGACTCACACTCTTGGTCCTTTGACTTTTTTTTGGCACTTACAATCACCAACTCTGAAACCCTTCACACTAATAGTCCGTTGACCAAACGTCCGTTAGGTCAAGGCGTTAAGTTATAACATGTGCGCAATATTGGAAGGTAATTTCGTTCATTCAAGTACTCCCTCTCTCTCAAACGGCTATTTTCTTTCCCAATGCCACTAACTCTTTATTTAATAACAAAAAAATCATTTTATTTCTTTTTTCCCCCTCTTTCTCTAACCGTAACTCTTCTCATTTAAACCCTAATTCAAAATCAAAATTCTTGCAAGAACAATGGAAGTTATTAGGTGCCATTGTGGAAGAGTTGTCATTGTATGCACATCTTGGTTGAATGTAATCCCAGGCCGTTGGTTTTACTCTTGCTTGATTCAAGTAAGTTTAGGGTTTGACTGAATTAATTAAATCAAACTAATGTAAAGCAAATAATTGTTGTTGTAATGTTCTTTAAAAGGTATCGAACTGTAGATGGATTGATTGGTATGCCCCCAATGTGTAATCGTTCTCTTGAAATCATATCGGGTTTATTAAGGTCAAGGAACAATCTTGAACGAGCAATACTTGAAGCCTAAATTGGTCGTGCACAAATGAAGAAGTATCTAGTTTGGTCTTGGATCTTGTTTGTTGTTCTTTTTGCTATCAAGTAGGGAATGTATGAAGTTGGATATTTTGTTTATGTCTGAAGTAAGTGTTAGGTTGCTATGTTAAGTTTAGAGCTCTAACATTGTATCAAGTTGTATTTTGGCATTGATGATGAATGAAAAAAAAAGCAATTTCAATTTGACTAAATAAGTAGCCTTTCATTACATAGATGCATGCATAGATGGATATTTCATTACATAGATAGATGTATACATAGCTGCATAGTTCATTACATAAAAGTTGTTCAAAATATAAAGTCATACATTTTAAATAAAAGACATTAGAAATGCTTCAAGTGAAGCTAGCCTATGCTCCTTTTTCCCTTTCTCTTTGTCTGCATTTGGTCCTCTCCCAGTAAAAGGTTTGATCCCAAACGTTTTCTCTTTGATTGTTGCATAAGTCTCCTTATTTGCAAGCCCTAGCACTTGAATCCTTTTACCTGGTATCGAAAGAGACTGAGTTTGAACCTACATAGCTTGTACAGGAGCAGTGACTGAGCTTGTACCCTTTTTTGAGATAGCCCCATCACTTGTACCCTTTTTTGACAGAGCTTATAACAACCCGCAATTTTACAGGTCCTTACTCAACCTTAAAACTCAAAGTAATTTTTCTTTTGTTGAAGTTACATCTTTCTGTTACGTATAAGTAAACAACACGAATTGAGAACCCGACACCGCACGCGTACCAACACTACATTAGTAACAGGCTTAAATTCAATAATTATTTCTCGGAATCTATAATTTTATTTTATATTAGTCTCACAAAAACGTTTCAAGAATTATAGTTTTCGCATCTATACCAAACCAAGATATCACATTTACATCTAAATTTAACAAAACATGGGGTACACTTAATACACTTATTAATTCTAATAATAAAAAATAAATAAATAAAAAAACACTACCTATACCTAATATCTCAGCCGCCTACTACACACAAACTAGAGGTGGCAATCACAACCCATTTAGAGAAAAATGGGTTGCTATGGGTAAAAAATAACAAGTTATGGGTTGGATTTGGTTACCCCATTGACAAAGAACAAGTCAAATGGGTCAACAATTGGACTTATGTGAATCAACAAATGGGTCGAATGGGTCAACAAATGGGTCGAATGGGTCACTAAAGGGTCGGATGATAACTCAACCACCATAGATGTCGTGTTTTTTAAATTTTTATACGTTTTTATATTTTTCGTCAGTTTGAACGTTTTCATCCGTTTTTGCGCGCTTTCGTCATTTTTTTACGTTTTCGTATGTTTTTTTACGTTTTCATCCGTTTTTGGCGTTTTCGTCCGTTTTTTTACGTTTTCGTCTGTCACAATTCTCAATTTCCGGTCATTTCTCAAACTCAATATTCATCATATTAGTTCATGCATGGTTTTGCATTTCACATTAAACGCATAATTTCTTATTAAATAAACGCTATCGCGTAATTAATTACTATGAACAATTGATCTGACACTTCCCAAAACTTATCCTGATATATTTTTATACTCAATTTAAGACCATAAAAATTATATTATGAGTTTACCCAGTGTTTTAAATTTATTTTGTATATAAATGGTTATATTTATATAATTACGACGGGTTTCTTAAATACTACACGATAATTATTATTTCACTCAAATCTTTCAAGAAATGTATTTTTATAATTTTTATGACTTCTATATATTTTATTTTGATACGTTAAAATTTATGTTTAGCTAACGCTACCTTAAAAGCTTAAATATATATACACAAGTTACTAGTAATTCTTAACTAATTACACATTTACTCTACATTAATACAATTAATTAATACTTAATGCATCTAGTCTTTTTTTTTATACATGTCGACTTACCAAGTTGAGTCACACCATTTCACTAAATATCTTTACTTATATCATTTAATACTCAAACCATTTATACATACAACAATAATTTGAAAGGTGAAAATCAAAAGTATCTCTTTCTCTCTTCTCCACAAAACCGGTCACCATAGGATCAAGAAGGAGATCACATATTTTTTTCAAGACAAGTTAAATCACAATCTAGACACACTCTTAATCAAGGTTTTGAAATAAAAACATAGGGTGTTTAGGATTAACCTTGTTCATTTAACCTCATCATGTTACTTGTAAGCATCTCATATTCATGTTCGTCTATCATATTCATATTATGTTCATTTTATCATGCTTGAGAAAAATATGCAAGTCATATTGATGTCTATACCACTTTTTATGGTTTTTAAGTGTTATAAATATATATTCATGATCCTATAATTACTTCTTGAAATATATCACTTTTGGTGATGTCTAGGAACCCATGACACCCTAATAAGGTGTATGGTAAGATTAGAATAGCTTCGGAGTTGGTTTGAATTGGTTGGAATAGGTTTGGCGCGAGAAAAACTCATTCCGACAACTATATATAAGGGTCTGTTGGTTTTGTGAAATCTGGGAAAATTCGACAGGAGACAAAATATTTTGGGCTAGATATTTGGAAAATATACTTTAAAACGAAAACGTGGCCGCTTGAATGGGTTAAAACGGAGTTATAACGAAGAAGTTATGCTATTTTCAAATTTGACAACGAAAACTATAAAATCCAGAAAATTCAGCATGTTATATTAACTTTTTACGAGTCAAAAATAAGTCTTAAGCGTTATAAAATGTGTCGACTTATCAAAAATATATTAGTATACTTTAATACGAATCTAAGGATGTAGAAAATGTAAAAAACGGACTTGTAACGATTAAATTATACACGTTTACACAAAGTTGCCGTAACTTTATTATATAAGAAAAACTAATATATTTCTATTAGACAAACCTTACGACAACAAGTGACCATGTTGAGGGTCATTTTTAACAAGGATGTGATACTTTTTATAACGTGATGTCTTCTAGTAAAAGTAAGTTCGCCTAGCATATTTTCCAAAATGTCCAACCGTTCGTCAAGCGGAGTTGTAATGAATAAAATGCGGTCACTTAAACTTTGCCGGAAACCACCCTTAAACAATATTTTGGACACAAGTACCATACTTTACCTATATTTTTCTCCATGATCGAGACCTCTAGGATGAAAACTTAAATGCTAAAACTTTGAGATAATGATACAAGCTTCCCAAAACCGTCGAGTTTGTTTCCTGACACTCGACGTGCACCATTTTACGACTAGCTTTTCAAGGCCGTTTAGTCACTTTCATGAAATTGTCAAATAACATTATTTTACAACGAAAAGTTATAATTTCACAATAAATCACAAAACGATTATCATAGGATGTTGATTCAACGTATATACTTGTAAAGTATTTTATAAACATGACGAGATGTCATAAACATATATTTCGACGATAAACTCTATTTTCAAAAACGTACAAGTGGTATAGATTACATATGGATTTGCATGCACGACATTGTTTCATGACTTATATTAGAGCACATCATTCATATTAGGTTGCGGATAGAGATCGCACCTCATTTCAGTATATCTACTTTTGTCATCATTAACATTGCACCAGGTGAGTTCGTAGCCCCACTTTTACTCGTTTATTTGTTTTATAAACTCTTTGGGGGAGATACATGCTCAACTACTTGCTTTTACTTTACATTTATATGAATTTAAATATCTTTTGTTTCACTCTATGTGCGCGTAAGTAGATTATGCCCGAACTAAATTGCTCACTATGTTATGAACGCTATTAGTTGAAACACTTTCCTTGATTTTGAACCCTTCGACATGTATATTTGAGCTCTTTTAAATTGATTCGAACCCTTTAACATATAAGTGAACACTTTGGACTTGATTTGAACTTTTGACATATAGTTGAACTCTTTTAACCTGTAAAGGACCCTTTTGATATATTTTAAACTTGTTTGCCGTGATTTTGAGCGCTTCACTATCTTGAACCTTTTGATATTATTCGAGCTCTTTGACTTCGAACTTTTGAACTCGACTTAAATCTTTGAACTTAATTACACTTGATTGCATTATACTTGATTTCATTACACTTGATTGCATTATACTTGATTTCATTACACTTGATTGCATTTTACTTGATTGTGTTATATACTTGATTTCATTATACTTAATTGTGTTATACTAAACTTGAAAGACTCCCAACATACATTGAGAAATCCCCTCGTTCGCATGATAAGTCTCTTTGGATAACACATGCATTGAGTTTCAGAGATGAAGTAAAACTAATGCTATTACTTTCCTTATGAGCAACACAAAGTCTCCATGGATAACACATGCATTGAGTTTCGGAGATGAAGTAAAACTAATGCTATTACTTTCCTTGTGAGCATCATACCCATATGAGGTTTCTGGAGATGGAGTGGAGACTAATGGCTAATTGCATAAGTTTTGATGCACGTGTACGTGATCAACATACATAATTGACATACTATTTTTAGCAGTGGGTTGTGAACACACATGTTGCAAGTTTTGTATGGAACTTGGGCTGAGTGGATTTACAATGCCTTTGCTTTGTGGACTATTCTATATGACCAAAAACTTTGCCTTTGTTGCATGAACGTTTTTTTAAAAGCTTTACTTGTTAAACAAACTCTATGAACTCACTCAACCATTGTGTTGACACTTTTAGCATGTTTTATCTCAGGTATCTAAGGCATTCACTTCATGGCATGCATGTGGACCTATCATAGAGTCGCAATGACGATGCGTCTCAAATATATTTTATGCACTTAACTATCGTTTGATTGTAACAAACTCATTTTGGTATATTGGAAATATTTTGGGACCTATGTTTTGTAAACTCTGAATATTTTACTTTATCAAGCGGTATTTTCAAAGCGACACTTTAGGTCGATTCGATATAATGTAACTTTGATGCTATGATAGTCATCCCCAGGAATTCCATTCCGCTGCAAAACAGGTAATTTGGGGGTGTGACATCGTCCCTTTTTTAACGGTTTCATCCGTTTTTGCGCTTTTTCGTCCGTTTTTTACGTTTTCATCCGTTTTTGCGCGTTTTCATTTGTTTTTTTACGTTTTCTTCTTTTTTTACGTTTTCGTCCGGTTTTGCGCGTTTTCATCCGTTTTTGCGCGTTTTCGTCCGTTTTTGTACGTTTTCATCCATTTTTCACGTTTTCATGTTTTTGCGGCGTTTTTACGTTTTCGCTACATTTTACGTTTTTGTCCATTCTTTACGTTTCATTCGTTTTTGCGCGTTTTCGTCCATTTTTTTACGTTTTCGTCCGATTTTATACGTTTTCGGCCGTTTTTTACGTTTTCGTCAGTTTTTTTTACGTTTTTGTCAATTTTCTTACGTTTTATCCGTTTTTCTTGGCGTTTTCGTCCGTTTTTTTACGTTTCCGTCTTTTTTTTTTACATCTTCATCTATTTTTTTACATTTTCGTCCTATTTTGCATTTTTTTTACGTTTTCGTCAATTTTTTTTTATGTTTTCGTCTGTTTTTTTATGTTTTCGTCTGTTTTTTTACGTTTTCGCCCTTCGTTTACGTTTTTCTCCATTTTCTTACGTTTGCGTCTGTGTTTTTACGTTTTCGTGCGTCGTTTTATGTTTTCGTCCGATGTTTTTATTTTTTCGTCTGTTTTTTACGTTTTCATCTGTGTTTTTACAATTTCGTACGTTTTAAGTAAGTAAATGGACGAAAACATAAAAAACAAAACCTAAAAAAAACGGACGAAAACGTAAAATGGTAAAAAAAAAAGGCGGCGTAAACGGACGTAAACATAAAATACAGCGAAAATAAAAACGAACGAAATGTAAAATAACGGACGCAACGTAAGCGAAGCAATAAAGCAGACGCGTAAGAAAACGGCGGCGTAAAGGCGAAAAGTTGAAAACGTAAAAAAAGCGGGAAACGTAAAAAGCGGGCGTAACGTAAAAATAGACCAGCGTAAAATACCAAAGCGAAAAAATGGGCGAATACGTTAAAACGCGGAAAGCGTAAGAAAGGGCAACGTAAAAATGGAGGAAGCAACGCACAAAACAAACGAAAACGAAAAAATTGACGAATACGTAAAAAGCGGAGAAAGCGGGGTAGCGTAAGCGGACAGCGTAACGGATGAAAACGCAAAAACAAACAACGTAAAATAACGGACTAAAGCGTTAAAAGCGGCGTAAACGGAAAAACGTAAAAACACAACGTGCAAAAGCGGTGGCAAAAGCGAACAAAAACGCGCAATAGCGGACGGCGTAAAAATTGATGAAAACGTAAGAAAACGGAGGAAAACGTAAGAAACGAACTAAAACGGACGAAAACGTAAATAAACAAACGAAAACGGCAAAAAACAGACGAAAACGTAAATTAACTGACCAAAACGTAAAAGCCAAAACTTTTAAATAACTCGAAACGATTAAAATAGCTATCATTTTCAAATGATACATGACTTGTGTGGGCGCAACATGTGGATTACAACCACTAAAATAGCTATCATTTTCAAATGTATAACTGAAAGCCAAAACTTTTAAATAACTCGAAACGATTAAACTACTAAAGAAGACTTACTTTACATATATTTCGTAAAATATCAAGGTTAGTGGCATAAAGATGGACGAGCAGGACACGACCAAACCACTTTGCTAGTATATTTAGGTAACCACTGCTACTTTATTTTATTCCATTGCTAGTGTTACTAAACCACTGCTAGTATATTTAAGTAACCCTTTGCTACTTTATTTTATTCCTTGCTAGTGTTACTAAACCACTGCTAGTATATTTAGGTAACCACGCTACTTTATTTTATTCCACACGCTAGTGTTACTAAACCCTGCTAGTATATTTAGGTATTTAGGTAACCATTGCTACTTTATTTTATTCGCGCTAGTGTTACTAAACCACTAGTATATTTAGGTAACCCTTTACTTTTATTTTATTCCTTGCTAGTGTTACTAAACCCTTTGCTAGTATATTTAGGTAACCAGCACTTTCGTTTCGAAACCCTGCTAGTTTCTTGTCGTTACCACTGCTAGCTTGTTTTGATTCTAATCAATATGGGACTCGCACTATTGCATACTAAGTCCACACAACAATTGGTGATAATCGAAGCTCATTTACACAACAATCGGTGTAAATGAAACACTAATTATTATATGTATATTAAAATTAGAATAATACCTTGCGACGGTGAATTGACCAGGAGATGGTGAGATAACCAGAGATGGTGTTGATAGCGGAGGAGAAGGTGTTGATACCGAATCGCGGTGATGGTGGCCGGAGGTGAAGGTGTTGATAGCGGAGTTGATGGCGGCTTGAGAGAGATAAAACTTACGGTTTTTAATTGAAATGAGAAATAATGTGAGGAGTTATTGTTTTTGTTCGAGTTTTTATTTACTTTTTATTCTTGATCAAAGTTTCAATTTCTCTTGTAGTGTGAATTGGTAGCTTGATTGCCAATACAGATTTAGAGTTTTAGTTTCATAGTTTTTAGTTTAAAAGGTGAATTGGTAGTAGTAGTAGGCTAATTTTGGTTTTGTTAAAGGAAAGAAGATGCTCAACATGTAAAAATAGTTAAGGGTACAATAGTCATTTTAATTTAAAAAGTATTTAAAAGTTATGTAAAAAAATATAAAAGTACAAAAGTACAAAGTTAAAAAGGCTCAAAGTAATTCGCTTAAGTCGATCAGCATTGGGAATGAGCAAAAGGAATAAAATAATACTTTCCAAAGTTTGACTTTTTCCTCGAAAATATCAAAAAAAAAAGTCGTTCGAATCTTAAAATCTCGCTGGATATTAGTCGACTATAAATCATAGGTACGAAAATGATTGGATTCTGAAAAGTGTCAGGACACTTGGCACTCTTACATTGGAAGGAAAAATTAAGTAAGTCTCAAAGTCTATTTTGGAAATACCCAAACTTTTTGCCTAAAAAGTGATGACACTTTGAGCAAAAAATGCATTCTCAATTACCCTTTATGAAAAACCTTCTTTGTAGTTTTCAATTAACCATGGATCGTATCAAGTTTTAAAGTACAATATACTTCAAGAACCAGTATGGAAGCTCGATGCCAATTGTGGAAAACTAGAAGGGGGTTGAATAGTTTTACCAATTAAAACTTCCTTTTAAACTATTTAGATTGACTAATGTCAATCTATTTGGTTAATGTGTTGGATGTTGATAAACAAGCATATAGAAGATATGTAATGAAAGAAAAAAGTAAGAAGCACAAAACCACAACGCGAGTATTTATAGTGGTTCGGCTACAAGGTCACCTTCCTTGCCCTACTCCACTCCCGAGTCACCTACTCGAGAGTTCGTAATCACTACACCAAGCTCCTTATGGCGGAGAAGCCTTCACAACGTCGCCTACCCTTTTTTTGGTGCTAGGCTAACCACAGGTTCTTTCACACCTTAGGAGAACTAATCCTTTCATTAAGCCTACCCTTTATAAGGTACTAGGCTAAGTACCTAGTTCTTTCACACCTTAGGTGAACTACACCTTCACAACATCGCCTACCCTTTATTAGGTACTAGGCTAAGCACCTAGTTCCATTGCAATGGAGGAACTACTACCACACTACACCAACGACTAATCCCAAAGGAGATCTACTCCTTTACAACATCATCAAGGACATCAATATCCTTGGATCTAATACTAGTCTATCTTGTACATTGAAACACACCATATCGAATGTACATCTAAGGCACCTTTCACTAATGCCTTTGACTAGATCTACAAGACACCTTTCACTAATGTCTTGTGTCTTTGCTTCTAAGCACCTGTCACTAGTGCTTCTTTGTCTTGACTTTCAAGCACCTTTCACTAATGCTTCTTGGTCTTGACTTCTAAGCACCTATCACAAGTGCTTATCCTATAGACGATAGATACCCTTCACTAATATCTTCGTCTTGACTCTTGACACATCTTTCACTAATGTCTTCAACACTATACTTCTTTATAGAAAGAAAAGGATCATCAACAAGAGAGCTTTAGTATCCTTGATGATGAGGAAGCATGGCAATTCATGGACTTGAGCTTGCTCGACTTCAAAGGTGGTGATCTTGCATTTAAGAGGAACCTAAAAGATCACACAAAAACAAAACTACAAACATAGATCTCTTGGATCTATGGTTAGTGAGATCTAACTCAGTGGAGAAAGTATAATGGAGAGGGGTTAGAAAGGTGTGTGAAACAATGAAGAAATGGATCACTATTTATAGAGAAAATTCTCTACTGGGATCCGGCTAGCACAAAGCTAGGGATCCGTGGTCCGCTCCTCTTTGCCCATGGGTATTTTTGGTTATGGGTCATGGGTTATGGGTTGATCCATGGTTTTCTTTCTAGATACAATGTATCTTAAGGATACAATGTACTTGGTTAAGTGGTATGTATAAAACCATGGGTTATGGGTCAAAACCATTTGCTAGTATTTACCCATTTAGTATTTACACGTATTTACCCATTTTAGTATTTACATGTTTTTACCCATTTTAGTATACTTAGTTTAAGTATATGTTAACCCAATATGTAAACACTATTTGTTGTACATATGTATATCTAAATCATAAAATCACTTATACTTGTTTTTGTGTTTTATGTGAAATAAATAGTGTGTTAGAAAACTATTAGTTCAAACCATTTCATTATTTTATTAGTTCGTTAAAATGATTTTACTTTTGTTATCGACAAAACATTAGAAGATCGTAAAATATAAATAAGCGTTTTACGGCTTATTTGTATTAACAATCTCCCCCCTTTTGTTGATGACAAAACATAAAATTATTTTAAGGAAAAACTAAAATTCGTAAAAGTTTGAATTTGTAGTTTTACTTTCTTCTCCACCTTTTTGTCGAAACAAAAAGTGTTTGAAGGAAAGCAACACATCGTTTTAAGAAAAAACATGTGAAAGAAAGGAAAAAAAATAAAGAGCAAGTAACGGGAATAGATCTCGTCTTTACTCCCCCTTGACGAGTCCATCCCTATGTAAGGGCGTCAAGAAAGTAATTCTAATCTAGATCATTTGCAACTAAGTTTGCAAAGAATTTCGTCTAAGAGACGAGTGTGCTCCCCCTAGATGATTGCAACTTTGCAGTGGGAAGTCATGAAAAATAAACCTAGTATTGCAAGTAATTTGCAATGTATTGCTTTGACATAAAGCTCCCCCTAGCTTTAGGATGTCAAAGTCTTCATATGTAAATTGAATAACTACAAAACAAAGGTTAGAAATCAAGTATAATTCACAATTTCCTGCAAATGTGATTCAAGTTAGCAGAAAGAAGGCTTTCGTCTCCATTTAGGTTCCCTCCTAGTAGGGATCCGTCTAGGCAAATCCGAGGGATCCGTCTGGCTGATGAATAAAGTCAGCAAAGATTGGTATAACAAGAAATGTTAATACTAAAAGAGATATGGATTATATAGTATACTCACATACTCGGAAATATAGCAAGTAGCATGTAATTCCATTTAATAAACAAGAGTTATGATATACATGACTCGAAAAACAAGACAATAGACAATACATGACTAGGAATTTCTAGATCACCTAACGCTTGAAGCTAAGACACCACTATAATCTTCTAGCTCAAGTTTTGTTTAGGTTTAATCTCGTCGAAGCGTTTGAGGAGATGATAGAACATGAAACGTTGGTCTTCCGTACTTCATGTATCAAACTTTCAACATGTTGACAATGATAGCAATCTTTGTCATGGCTAGGTAGTGGTGGTGGATGAAATGAAATGGCTTGATTCAAAGGATCAAGTGAAGCGGCTTGTGGAGCTTCAAACGATGGAGGGATTGGTGGAGGTGCATTTAAGAATGACTCAACCAAGAATGATGGTGGTGGTAGAGAAATGTCAACTTCCATATGGTCGGGTGGTCGATTTTGATTTTGAACCATTATTCCTCCCCAATGAGGGTATGTTGTGTAGAGACGGATAAGGAGCGGCCTAGGAGGCAAGTCCTCTAAATTGTAGAGGTGTGGTGATGATAGTGGGGATGTAAATGAAATAGCTCTAGGAACCAATGGTGATGGTTTGGTGGAGATGATATTGTTTGGCCTAGGAGGTATGGTGGTGTTTGGCAAAGGTAGTTTTGTGGGTACTAACCTTTTAGAAATTGGTTTGATTGGATGATGAAGGATTCTATCATTTGTCGGCTTGACCGGAGATGATTCGGTTGAGGAAATTTCGTGTATAACACGAGCTCTTTTCATGGGTGGTTCTTTGGTGGATAAGTTACTACTTGGGGTTTTCCTCATGATGAGATGATTTCAAGAGTTTGCAAGAGCTGAAAGTTGGGATGAAAGTGATGACTATGGAGGTCCTAATAAGGTGGTTTATAAACAAAGAGATTTGGCAAGTGCATTTAAGCTTCAAGCCACTAGGATTCATTGGAATGTGATGATTGATATGCACAAGAGTCAACTTCGAGGTTGTGCTTGATCTAGGAACTCATTTAAGATGAGATGGAGTGTTTGAGTTAGGAAGATGAGTTGAAATGATTGCTTTAACAAGATTTGACCTATCTGTCATCACGGATCCCACGGTTCCCTCCTAGGAGGGATCCGTCTAGGCTAATCCTAGGGATCCGTCTCGGCTGACTATGAAAGATTGGAAATGATGTTTCTAAGATCTAAGACCTATATCATCTTGAGTGTTTCAGTTCTTCTAAGTTTTTTAAATGAAGGGATGCTTGAGTACTTGAAGGTAATGAATGATGTAGCTAATGATTGTCTTTTGTGAAAGGATTTGGAACTTTCAAGAGTACCAATGGATGAGTAATGATGACACTAAAGATTTAGAATGTCAATTGAAGCTAGATGATCCTAGAGATCGGGTTGTGTCTTAGGATAGTGTTTTGGAAAATATCCTAGAAGCTTTAAGATGAGAAAACTAGATTTTGATCAAATTTGATCAATTTGGAGGTGAGGATGATTTATGATCAATTTTACCATAATTGAAAGATTTCTAAGACTAGATGTGAGGGATCAAGTAGAAAATAAGGCGTGAGTTTAAGAGCGGAAGAGTAATGGATTAAAAGCAAGCGGTAGATCTACAAGCGTTTTAGAGTGTAACCTCGGTGAGTTATGTATGAATGGGAAAGATTAACCTATCTTGATAAGGACTTAATTTGCCTTAAGACACTATGTTTAGCTTAGTGTGAGGTGTTCTAAGAATGTCTTTGAAATACAATGCTTGTAATTGCATTTTCTGTTCGACGGATCCCACGGTTCCTTAAGAGTAGGGATCCGTCTAGTGTAACTTTGGGATCGCCCATCGCTCAGTAGGACCTTTACTAAAGGTATGCAATGATCTTGACAATGCATTATATCTCAAGGATAGTCTAAAGAGAGTTCTAAATATCAAATGTTTTATTTCATGAAGGAAATTGGATTACATTGATAAAGCACTAGTACAAGAGATTTGATCCTATTTTGGAATACTATTGGTTTCCTTGAGTGTTTTCACTAGGAGGATCATTATGTGATTGATGAGTGTTGGTGGAATCAAGAATGAATAAAGTCTTCATGAGAGATATGTTTAGCGGTTCCATCATTTTGTTCACAAGTACGTACAACGGACTTTGAAATTGAGGATGGAAGTGCATAACATTATGATAGAGGAGTGTCAAGAACATTCCATAAGGGATGAGTTTATTCTTGGAGCCTTGAAGATTTGCAATTAGCCTTGCGAAGAAGTAGGCGAGATTGTATGGTTGTTGTGTTAGCAAACAGTACAACATGTGAGCACAACAAGTGGGAAGGATTTTTCGATTTCCTAAGACTCCAAACATTTTCACGTAGGATGAGTGCAAGAGGCTTGTACTCTTCTCGGATATCCCTTGTAAAGATAATGTTTGGATCGGAGTAATATGGTCGAGGTTTGCATATTATGCGATTTCAATCTTAGGAGAGGGTATGTGTGAACAATATGGACTATTTTCTTCCCGAAAGTTGAAGAGAGAATCAAGAGACCAATCTTTGGTGAAGGCACATTGTCCATGATTTGGAATCCGGAGGATGTGAGCAAAATGCCCAAGGGTTAGAGTGAACTTTAGGTTTTTGATATAAAACCAAAGAGATAGCGATCCCGTTACTGACGAGTTCGACTTGTGGAAGAATTCCATTATGAACCTTGGACATATCTTCTCGTTGATTTCAAGAAGACATTCTAGTCCTATGGCTCGGAAGGATGTATTGATACCTTCTTGAATTGTAGAAGGTGTCTACAATACGTCCTTCATGGAAGTGGCGGTTTTAGATTATTGAACCCACGGACATGATTTCCAGGTGTGTTGGGTTCGAGAGAGATGTTCGGAGTGTAGACGCTAGTGAGTGAAAAATCAAACTCATATTCATGCGTCATAGTTGAACCTATAGAAATGACAAGTTAATAAAAGGAGATGTTTGTGGTCAACTTATGATAATCTAATGTTTTTACTAGATTTTTATTAACAATGGTTTTTAACAAGAAATACACTTAACTTACTGATGAGTGCTAAAACACACATCATTTTATATCTAAAAAATGCCAAATCGGACTAATAACCATTAAATATGTCAAATTATATTGCAAATATGTTGTATATGTGTTATTATGTCTTCTTGAAGTACAAGGGTTTGAAAACAAAGCAAAAACGGTGATTTTTGGATGAGTTTCGATAACGTTTTCGCGTTTTTTGAAGTTCAAACGAAGTCGCAAAAATTATCCGAGCACACCATTGGGAAGAGCACGAAAAATCGAGTCAAGTGGTTATTTTATTTGGAGCATCAAGGAAGAGAAGAAACATTGAAAGATCAAACAGAGCTCGAACGAATAATATTTTTAAAGATAATGGCTAAAATTTAGATCAAGTGAAAGAGGGATAAAAATAATTAAATGCAAAATATTTAACACAAAAAGTCTCTTGGTCTAGTGGTTGGATGCATGTTTGCTAAACAAGAGGTCAAGGGTTCTATCCCCACTAATGGCATATTTGTTCGTTAATTTTTGTATTAACTCCTAATTGCAGCTTCCAAGACCGCAGATCCGAGGCCCAGAAGTGGAAAGACGAGGCCCAATTAAACGCAGCCCAATATGAGATAATGAAATGATCTGACCCAATGTGGAAAAGAATGTTAACATTGAAGGCGCAAATACAATATCGTGTCCATTAGTGAAGTCAACGCGCAGAAATTAAATATCAAAAAGAGCGTTATATATATTTTTATGCTGCAGCCTCTACCACTCGCTCCCACTACTAAAATTGATCCAGCCAATATCTAAGCTCCACGTAGGCGAAGTTGGTACGAGGATAAGATATTTTCTTGGGGAACAATCGAGAAGTCGTCAAATTGGCTCTATAAATGCATCTAACACATATTTACACACACAGTAGCTTTTAATTTTATTTTTTAGTGTAGTAATTAATTTTACTAGTAGAAGTAGTTGTAGCTTATTGTAATTTGTAGCTTATTTTAAGTGCTTATTTTGTAATCAACTCTTTTGCTTTTGCTTATTAATGAATTTAATGCTTTTTATTTAGCTTATTCTTCATCTTCATCTCTTTCTTTTATTTTTCTTTTTCTTATCTTATCTAAAAAGTCATGAAAGCTTATTAGCTTTTTGTGGCTTATTTAGATCTAGCTTATTTATTAAGCACTCTTTTTCTACCTTGTTTTAAAAGCTTTTATAACCTTAGATCTACTTTTTATTTTACAAAATACTTTATAAAAACACAAAAAGATTTGATTTTTTTTAGTTTATCTTTTATAAAAAGTTATTCATTAGCTTATTATTTTACATCTAGCATTTTTAGCTTAAAAAGTTTTAATCTTTCTTAGATTTTCTTAATCAATAAGCTTTTCCATAGCTTATTTGATCCATATTATAGATTATTCGTTCTAACCTTTGATAAAGTTGTGTTCTTTTCTTAGTTTCTCATCATTTCAACCTAAGGCGGGGAGCTTAAGGGTTTTATAAACTAGCTTATTTATAAAGTTTATAGCTTTTTAGTCTTAATAAGCTAAATAGTTAATAAAGTCATAAACTTTATTGATTATTTGGTTATATTAATGCTTAAAAGAAGTAAACTTTACAATTTGTCAAGTTTATAAAATCGGGTGGTCTTTATTCATCTCATAGCTCAGATCGAGTTCTATTTTTCCTTTTTCTCGTTTAGTTTTTTATATTTTAGTTAATAATATGCTTATGTTTGTTAAGATTATTATTGTTAGCTTGATAGTTATGCTTGTTGAGTAGATTTTTATATGCTTGTTAAGTGATGGTGATACGTGAATAAAGTGTGAGAACTTAGAAATTGTTGATTAATAATCTTCGGTTACTTGGATTGAAATTGGTTGTTTTAACGGGCAAAAGCCGTTAGAGTGATTAATTAAATCTAGTAATTTTACCTAGATAAAGAATTGTTTTCAAAATAAACCAACGTTGCGAGAAAATAGTTTTTTAGCGGGTATCATTGTTATTGATTAATAACTTCCGGATATTTTTAGATATAATTAGTTGATTGTTTTAACGGGCAAAAGCCGTTGGAATTATTGATTATTTCAATTTAGTGATTATTACCAATAGAAAAATGATTGTTTTCAATATAAGCCAACGTTGTAAGAAAATAATTTTATTTCGACGGGTATTAATTACAAGAGCTTAATAGACTGTTCACACTTATTTACCTTTTCACCTCACTTGACAAGCATAGCTTTTACTATTATATTCTTAGCTTTTATTTTATTTCGACATTAGTCCAATTTTAATTAGTTCCATATTCGCTAAAATAGTTTTTAAAATCTTTTCAAAAATCCAAAGCCAAATATTTGATAATCAAGCATTAAACGAAAAACATAAACGTAAATTTCAATTCATATCTCGCCATGGAATACGACTCCGGAAGGTTGATTATCATTTGTCCTCAAGTGATTATTAAATCTTAATCGGGAAAACAAAATATTAAAACTGCCCTTCGCTACAAATTGAATCACTTACTTATGGTTTTGCCATACAGGTAGAGTATTACTTTTTAAAGAGAAGAGGTTTTTGATTTGCATGAAAAACTGTTTTCCAGTAGGACGGATCCCACGGTTCCTTTTCAAAAAGGATTCGGCTAGTATAACTTAGGGATCCGTGGATGCGTAATAACGAGAAACCGATTTTATAGTTTTTATACCACGAAAATATGTTTTATCCTACATTTTCCTTTAGCATGCATACATGACTTCTAATGTATCACGAAAGAAATGAAACATATAAATCAAAAGAAATGATAAACACACTATAACAAAAACAACCTAGATAATCTAGATCATTAATAATATTGCATTTCAATGCTAAGGATGATACAAAGGATTGGGTAAATGACCCCAATATAGATTAACAACACAAAGTAAATGTCTCCGTATGTGAACTTCATCATAGGGAACACAAGTCTGATGAGTGTTATGACGATGAGCAGTCGCGATGTAAACCATGTTGATGACGGATCTTCTTGGTTTCGGTTGAAATGGAATGAGGAGGAAGATGAAGTTTTTAAGTGAGAGGGAATTTTTGAAAATGATAGATTTTGAAAAAGTGAGGATTTGGTAAAATGGCTGACGATGGGGTTTTATAGGGAAGGAGGAATTTTTGAAATTAGGTGTTTTGTTTTATTATTGTTTAAAAGGAACAAAACAAAGTTTTATATACCACAACTTTAGGCGAGAAATAAAACAGTTGAAAAGGACTTCCTAATGAAGCTTTATGTAAAACATGTATAAGCACAAAAGATAATCATATAAATACCAAAATAGGCATACTTAATTATCAAGCAAAATAATAGGAGAATCATACCTCTAGCGCACTTAGGAATGTCTTTACAAATGACACAACAAATGTCACTTAGAGGATTCCCGCTCCTTTGCGATTAAGATACCTTCTTGGGAAGGTATTCTTGTTACCAAGCTACTTCTAAAGCTTGGTGGGTATGAGCTTTGACTAATCAACATGACAACAAAGATTAGTGCAATTAAATTAAAAAAAAAATGTTGTTATCAACTTTAACATCCAAACATATAGTTTTGAAAAACATGGTGTTTGCTTTTATGAAAGGGGTAATTCTGAGAATGCATTTTTTGCTCAAGGTGTCATCACTTTTTAGGCAAAAAGTTTGGGTATTTCCAAAATAGACTTTGAGACTTGCGACTTTTCTACTTTTCATATAAGCGACAAGTTCCTCGAAGTTTGTGTACCAATCATTTTTTCGACTTTTCAGCTATGATAGTACGTGACGAATCTCGTGACTTTTTAAGAATCTTGCGATTTTTTGTCTTTTAGTAAAAAGTCAAAGTTACTAAAATATTTTTATACTTTTCGCTCCTTCCCAATCTTTGAGCGACTTAAGAAATAATATTAGCGACTTTTTACTTTTATTTTTGTACCTTTTAGTACATTTTTACACTTTTCAAAATTATAATTTTAACTAAATTGTCTATTATACCCTTGTCTCTTCCATTTCTACCAATTATTTTTCTCATTCATTCCCTATACATTTCCACCAATTATTGTTTCCGGATTGCATTCACAAAAGCAGTTATCGTCGGTGAAACAACGTAAGCATGTCTCGATCTATTTTGGAACCAGACTTCATACATGTACAAGACGGGCAATTTTTTTATCTTATTCATTTTTTCTGAGAAAATGGCTCACTTGTAACATATCAACTGTCCCTCGAAATGGTCATATCTGTATGTTTATGGTGTAATGAACCCACAAACCAAGATCTATTCATATATGTATTTCTATTTTTACAGGTGACAAGTATACTCCCACGAACCAAGATCTATTCATCTTCTCGAAATCAACCATTCGAAGTTTCAAAGCAAATAAGGATATTCCCCCTCCTATACCTAACAACCACCGTATAACCGCCATTTCTAGGGTTTCGTTACGGTATGCATTTCACGGAGCTAAATCTATCAAGATAATTTAATACATAGATAACAACATCATCAGGTTAATCACTAGCTCCACACTGATTATGTTTTATGAAATTGTGCGTTAAGGTTATGTATACCTGTTTAATTTTGATCTCATTTACAGCTTTATGGAATTGAATTAGTTATTTATCGACATTATAACGAGATTCGTAACAAGTAATTGTGATTTTATTAGTTTTATTTATTGTTTATGTAATGTCATTCCTAATCGCATTATTGATTCTGTATCTGTAACTTCCTTAGGCTATTACGCCGTAGAATTAGTTATTTATCGACATCATAATGAAATTCATAACAAGTATTAAATTGAGTTTGGTATGCTGGAAATGATAACGAGCACAAGACCTTATATGTTGAATGTTTGGGTGTCATAGTTTGACTCGTAGATTAAACAAAATATTATGTGTTATTGTGACTGGAAGTGTTGACAATAAGCTGTAGTTTTAGGAGTAGACTTCATTCTTACGAGCGAGTGATGAATGTGATGAGGAAAAGGGTAGCTGTTAGGTTAATTGTAATGCTCTTTGGAATTTCAAATGAGCCACCACAGTGATTGTTTTTTGGGCTATTGTTAGCGTTTAGAAGTGTTACGCTTTAGTTAGCGTTTAGAAGTATCGTTAGGGGAAGTAGTTTAAAGTTTGAATAGGGCTTAACGCGATGTGAAACACACTTGGTTTAATATGCAATCATGATATCTACATTTTAGGGAAAATTTTTAGACCTTAAGATAGGTGTACCTCTGGTTTCATGAGCTCAGTGACCTTAAAAGTCGTGGCTATGTGGTTGTAGCAAGTACAATGGCTTGTGGTTTCAGTTGGACTTGTAGGTGGCATTCTTGTTAGTCTATGTTGTGCGTGATTTAAGACGAGCTTGTAGATGTTACTAATCGGTGTTCATAGATGGTCACAGTTCACAAATCTTTGAAGCGAAACTGAACACAGATAGGATACACTAACTCTGTTTCAATCATAGATTTATGATCTCTGAAATGGGCTGTTGGGTAATTTTCAAGATGCAGCGACATTATCACAAAACAAATGCCACATAAGCAAGAAGCTGATTAGATGATCAAGTTAACAAGTAGCTACTATCAAACATGATTATGGGGCACTTGCTAAGCTGGTGTGGTAATACATAAAGTATTAGTGTGCCAAAAAAGGTAGTTACTTGGATAATTTTCCAACAAGTTAATCCGCATTAAAATAGGAGATTTTTTTAAGCTAGCAACATTTTGTTTTGTGACATTAGTACTATACGGTATGTGTAATATGTTACATTTTGTTTTAGGTGACCACTTAGCCCTTTGTGTATCAATTTGTTTAGGTGATGTGATGTGTGTTTTAGGTATGTAAGAAAACTGGTCACCAAGTTGGTTTTCAAGGTGCTACTTACATCGATTGCCCTATGAAACCATGTTTCCTCTGCAAATTTCCTGGTATTATTTTTTTTTATTTTAAGCTTAGCTATATACTAGTGAGATGTGTGAATTAAGATTTGTAATGATAATGAATGAAGATATATCTCTAATTTGAGTATAGAAGATACAAGAATCTACTTTCGATTCCCTTTCTTCAATATTATATCTACAATCTGGTCTATTACAACTTATCTCATTCATTTATAATAATATTTATATAATGGCACATAGTAATTTGCGAAACACAAATGCCACATCTAACTTTTTGAAGTTCTTCCTAGTCAATATAACTACATGTATAATGTATTATAGGTAGTGAATGACTATGCACCCTTTCTCATATCATACCTGATATGATTATATATCAGGGTTTAGTCATGCAAATGATGGAACGGTTTATTCAGCATCTTCAGATGGAACCGTTAGTTCCACTGACTTGGAGACTGGTCTCTCGACGTCGATAATGAACCTTAATCCTAATGGGTGGCAGGTATTTGTTAAAATTTCATTTTTTGTGTGTGTGAATAGTCATCAATCTCTAAAAGTATGATCTAGTTTTCTTTATCAAAATTATATGGTTTTTATAGGGTGGTAAAAGTTGGAGAATGCTGTATGGGATGGAGTTGAATACAGAGAAAAATCTTGTGCTAGTTGCAGATAGTTTTGGATACTTACACTTGTACGTTGCCCACCCTTTCACTCTCCCTTTCTTTATGTTTATCAAACAAAAATTGGTAATACCTAGTAGGCATGTCTAATTCATCTAAGCTTCATTTAAAATGTAGGGTGGATGTGCTATCGATCCTAAAAAGGGGATTCAGTTCTGATCCATAAGAAAGGAACCAAAGTTGTGGGACTTCATTGCAACCCTCTTCAACGAGATCTTCGTTGAGTTGTGGAAATGATCACTTTGCATAATCTTTACTACACCTAGTACTAATATCATTAGTTGTTGATATTATTGGTGTCACGTACATGTTCTACTTTGTATAAATTGGTTGGAGATGTCATTGTCAATTTTGATCATGCACTGATATTAAAAAAATTGGTCTATTGGTGAGAAGTTATTGTTGACATGGCAGGAGAATTAAGTAGATTGGGCGATTCGTTAATGTTACCTCGTCTGAGATTCTTATTATCAATGAATCATTAGTCGATTATTATTGAAGTCGCATGTGTACTGTCCTACATCTCAATGGGATTGTAGTTTTTGCATAAGGCTTTTATTATTGTTCGACTAAGATCTTTGATTGATTATCCTATGACAATACCTATCCCATGTCAGTGCTTCAAGTCTACAATCAATGATACTATTTTTCGTTTAGGCTTTCTATATACCTTTCTATTCATTCGAACCAATTGCATTCATCTTAGCTGTTGCTCAACAGTACTACTCAACTAAGATCATAAGCGCTACTTATGCTAATCTGGCACGCTTACTCGCTTGGCTTTTGATTGGAACCCTAATTGTTGTCAAAGATTAATCTAGAGGTGGATTGTGCATATGTTTTACTAATCAGCAATTGGCATCTTGGGGTATATTCGATACGTTGGTTATCTGAGGTTGCATGGTACTTTATTGATGCATATTCAATGTACATGATTTGCTACTCGTATTGATGATGTTCATGGTGTTTAATAAGGTGCTGGTTATTGTTACTCCACTTTCGTGATCGATAACCACTGCTAAGCTTCTTGTTCCACGCTATCATATCGGTACCAGCGCTAGTATTTTAGTAACCCTTTGCTACAAGCTATCTCGATAACCACTGCTAAGCTTCTTGTTCCACTGCTAGCATTCACTGCTAGTATTTTTCGTAACCACTGCTACAAGCTATCTCGATAACCACTGCTAAGCTTCTTGTTCCACTGCTAGCATATCGGGTACCAACATGCTAGTATTTTTACGTAACCACTGCTACAAGCTATCTCGTAACCAGCGCTAGTTATGCGTGTTTCCACTGCTAGGCTTATAGTCACATGGATGTCGTTAAACATCTGGATGAGTTTGAATGGCACCTTTTGCATGAGTGAATTGCTTAAAATTAGATAGCGTGATGAAGTTAAATATACCACATGCCCATTATGCAAATATTATAGTGTGACATCAACATAATTTAATTTGTAACTTTTGTTATCTTGGAACATACCAATGATGAAAAATGGAAAATGATCTAAAAACAGTTATCTAGTTGGCGAATTAAACCCCATACCTTAAGGACAAGTTAAAGTTCACTTACCAACATACCTTAAGGACAAGTTAAAGTTCACTTACCAACAGACCCACACTGCACACATTACTAAACTCACCATACAAATTTTATAACAAAACAACAGGCCCATAGGTTTCACTCAGTTAAGCTCGACTCTAATTAAAATCATCAAATAGGCGAAAAAGGAGACACATCTCTGTCAATATTACACTTATTAATGTACACGACTCAGTAGCAAAGCGGCCGAGAAAAGCGTGCAAGAAACTTACACTTACGGACGGTCGGATGATGGGCAATCTGCAGACGGAAGTCTAGTTCGATCTTCCTCACCATGAGGTGGGGCTGAACTTGAACCACCCGTTCGCGATGTTGAGGTCACTGAGCTACCGGATTCAGGCCCACTTGAAAAAAACAAGCTACTAAAAGGCCAAAGGGAGAGAAACAGAAAAACGACTCAAGTTACCCTCGTCCCCATCTTCAGTATTCCCTTCTCGTTCTTGGTTAAGTTTGGTTTCATCAGAAGGTAACTCATACCTACAAACGGGGCATGAGCTATGAAGCTCTAACCATGGTATGATACATTTGTCATGAAACATATGCTTACACGGCATTTCCTTAACTTCATTCCCAACTTCAAAATCATCCAAACAAACCGAACACTGAACTGCTTTTTCCTGTTCCTTGATTGTCACAGTTGGTATTGCCTCAACAGCATCTTTTTAGGCGGTGGCGTCCCATATCTGTTCGGGTCATTCTCAGCTAAATGCTAGTAACTTCTAACTAATCTGGCCTACTACCTAAATGCCAAAATTGAGCTTCTAACTTCCCAAATTAAGCTTGCTACAAGCTCATGAATATGTTGAGATAGCCTATTCTGGTACACTGAGGACATTATTGAGCACAACAGTCCCACTTTAAGCCAAAAATAAGTTGTCCTAGAAAATTCTAAAAATTACACCAAAAATACTAGCTTCTATATCACCAACCAAAGACTGAATTCCCAAAATTTCAGATGATTTGAGTTAGAAATGAAGCATTTAAAAATGACCAAATTAAGCTACTCAAAACTGAGTTGTGGTTTTTGACTTTTAAAGAAGAACTTGGAATTTTGACTTTAATGAAATTTGATCTTGCAAAACAGATTTGAAATTATGTATAAAGTTATAATTAAACTAGATTTAACTAACCTATGCTAATCTAAGGCTAAATGCAAACTATGGTCATCTAATTCTAACTGATGCATAAGTATGACCAGATTAAGATGAATATTGACTTTCAGTGATTGCAAGTTCAAATAAATGACTAAGATGACTCTAATAGACCTAAATTAGATTGTACTTATTAAGCTCAACCACTGAACAAGCTTCTAACACAGATTTGTGATCTGAACCAAACACTAGTTATGAGGCTGAAATGTAAATCTTCCACTAACAATCCTCTAATACTAAACCATGATTACTTCAAAAAGATTCTAGAGACACTATAACACCTAAATGATGCAATGAATCCAACAATAACTATCAATAAAACTTCATGAAATCATAATCATAAATCATGTCTGCCAATACCATATAAAACCAAAACATATCAACCCTTCATGAATGTAGCGGTTAAAAAGTGACCAACGATGCTAATATGCGTAGCAAACGTATTAACTTCGAACCTTAAACGTAGCAGTGGTTACAAGATGACTAGCAGTGGATTGAGTTAACTAGCGATGGTAACGAGTAAGCGAGCCTAGCAGTGGAAACAAACTAACACTATCAGTGGTTTCGAGAACACTAGCAGTGGTTACGAGAACACTAGCAGTGATTACCAAAATAACTAGCAGTGGATTCACGAAATGTAACAGTGGTTAGCCAACACGGCGAGTACAAATTTTTTCCCTAGTGACCCTTTGTGGCTGTAATTATTTAAATGTCTTTAATGATCTTTGTAGTGTCTCGTCTTTATTGACTACAACGGAAGTTGTGGTTGTTGAACTTCCAAAGGATGAGAAGGAAGAACGGAAATGGGCCCGGCATGGTGGCTATGGAAGCCAATTCGGCGACGAATTCTCCATAATTAACTTACAATGAATTGAGATGGTAGGGGTTTTAATTGTTATTCTGATATACACTTAAACAAACTAACACTAGCACTGGTTTCGAGAACACTAGCAGGGGTTTTAATTGTTATTCTGATATACACTTTCAGTTAACTCTGTTTTACAGAATCTAATCGGAAAAAGAGAACATACGTGTACAACGTATTCCAAACAATACAAGGCTAAAGAAAATCATCACCAGCTGATACCAACAAAGTTAATAACAGAACCTAAACAAGCCTACGGTCACGGCACATTCTACTATTATCTCAATGAAAACTATTTCACAAAAGAAATTACATCAATTACACAATTACCCAATTTTAATCTCTAACGGATGATCAACACCATCACAAGCATGAAGATGTGCAAGAGCGGCCACTTAAAGATTCAGTCTTTAAAATCATGTAAGCATAGCAGAGAGAGGTGCCCACTGGAACTACAATAGTTTTTGTAGCAGAAAATCATTGTAGTCACTTGAAACTATCAAGAATGATCAACAAAAGACACATTCATGTATACGCCAAGCACTTCAAACAGAGTGTGATTTTCGTGTGTGTTCGTACTTGATTTGAATGAGCACTTTTTTTCCTGAATAGCTAAAGAAGAGTGATCCAAATATGACATACAACAACTTTGACCTATCCTAATTATCACACAAGAATGTATGTCATATTCGAAAAATTACAAATTACTCATTGTGAAAAATGTGCTCATGCATGATACAATATTGTATGTCATAGTTGAAAGACATATAGATCTTATGTACAAACCGTCTGACCTCACAATCTCATGGATGACAAGCTATATCGCTACTAGTTTTTCAACATTATTACGTAATATCACAATATAACGCAGTAAGGGGAAATTAAAACAAGCTAACAAGGTCATCAACTGAAGAAATATGCATGATTGGGCTGAATAACTCATTCATTCATTGTTTGAATTCATTACATAATCGTAGCAGACTACTTTTTCTAACTCATCTGAAGTAGCCGCAATCAGATTTATATTACTATAATCACTTTGAATAATCGTGACTTCTAAGTAACACCGTTGTCTTGAAACACACTTGTGTGTCTACTGAACGCTTCTTCAATTTTGGACGCCAAGGCATGAGGAGGATTTATTTGAGAAGAGAAGCAAACGACGATAGCAGTGAGATTATCGCTTATGTGTAGGCGTAGTGCTTGATCTATGAGTTCTCTTGCACACCTTTCAGGGTCATTGTGGTGAATTAGTTGACGACGAACAAGGTCCACTGTTTCTATATTAGACATCACATCACTTTACAGATAAAACATAACATGAATTGACCCATTCATAACTAAATGAGTCTAAATTGCTACCACTAACGGATCAGATAGTTCTTATCAAAAGCACATTCAAGTGTTTACAACCTCCTATTAACTTGATCGGAAAAACGTGGATCATTATTTTTGTGATGGTTTTTGTAAAACCTTTTTAGGGATTGATCATGTATAGAACTGTGAAAGACAAAAAGTGTTGGTGGGTCAACTTGACCCATTTGACTCACTTGGTGCCACTCTCGAATCACGGATGAATCTGCAATCAAGTTGTTAACAACGACATAGGTGTACAAAGAATCAATTTTAGAGTAAAGGAGAGCGAAGACACCTAAATTTACATTCTAAAGATCACGATGGAGAAACATGGAAGGAGACATACTTTGTCAAAGTGGAGATGTAAAATGATAAACTTTCCACTTCCCCTTTCATCCTCCAATTTATCGTTTGTTATTCCTTTGTTTGTAGTCGGAGAGCTTCGATGGCGTTGAACGAGGGTGTCTCCTAGTCTTCTGATGTGAGGAACAAAAACTAATGCTTGAAAGTTAACCTTACATTGAAGAAGCTGAATCTCCTTTGGAACATTGAACTGCAATTTATAGATATATAAGTTCCGTTTGTCTCGAAAATATAGACAACAATGTACCATAATGAGTCAAATTTGATTAGTTATATATAATGCAATGACCTCTGTTACTATTTTAAACAGTCAATATATCTGAACATATTACGTGAAATACTATTTTTTGGAAGCTTATTTGTGATGGATATCAAACACATTTGGCTACTACTTAGACACTTTCCATAAATTACGTGTCCATACAGATATTGCAGCTTCAGCAGGACAAACATATAAATTTTAAGTGGCGCACGTATACTTTTGTTAAAAGGTGAAAGTATCAGACAAAGCAAACATGCTAAAACCATAATATCGGGCTAGAGATCGAGATAGTGACGCATTAAATCATCAAGTGACGAAGAAAACTAAGAAAACCGATAACTTTGACACATTTATGCTAGAATTGAATTACAATGTCAAAGAAAATTGTATCACGAACCTATTTAGCATCGGGAGCACATTTTCCGGATACCAATTAGCGAAGCATGAGCAGCGCCGTTTTGATTCTAGTAGGTCGTATACAGTACCATAGTAATCCCTTGTGCTCCAAATGTACATGCTCGGTGGTTCTTTAACTATGGAGATTTCATCTTGCAAGACCTCAATAAAGTGGTCGACATCAGATATATCGATGAAAGAATTGCATAGTAAACGTAACATCTTACGACCAGTCTAAGAGTTAAGAGCTTAAAAACACGATATAAAGCCAAATAGCGGCCGTAAATATACCTTGTATCTTGCCAGACCGTATTAATTTCTAGATGTGGGATTACTAGCGTTGCGTTTAGAATTTTAGTAACAGCAGCTGCAATACAAATCTTTAACACATGGGCATGAAATTTGGAAAAAAATATATATAAAAACTATTATTTACTTGCGTTTTTTTCTTATAGGGTGTTTGTTTTAGCTTATATTTTTGGTGAATGGGCTTAGTGAACTTTTGAAAAGCTAATAAGCTCAATCTTTTAGGCCTATGAGCTTATGAACTTAAATAAGCCATAAGCTCGAGCTGATAAGCTCATAAGCCTTGAACTTTGAGCTTATTAGCTTTTCAAAAGTTGAATAAGCCCATAAGCCAAACACCCCTTACGCTTGTTTAACATACAAAATAGCACGTACCCCATTCTCTCTGGTTCAATCCTCCATCCGAAACACACTGAATATATCCCGTGATTTCTCTCGGAATGGCTTAAAAATAACATAGGGATTCGATTACATTATGATGAAGGATGAAACAGAAACGGTTATAATTAAAGTATGGAGTAGTAGATTACATGAATGATAACTACTTTTGAGATGAGCATTAATGAATAGCACCTACTCACAATTTGTTGGAGCAAAGCCCCCTCTAATAAACGAACGTGCTTAGCACTTGGAGCATTCCATTCCTACAATTCAATAAAATCACCCGTAAACAAACAGAATCCGCACGCAAAGCGATCAACAAATATTTGCGTAATACATAATCAGCATAACAACATATATATAAATTACATAAAGATGTTGTAAAATTAGTAGAGCATGTGGTATGGAAGCCTTATTGATTAAGGTGGGGAAGATACTAAAACATGTTGACGAAATTGTTGATAAAGTTAAGGTATCACAAAGAAAGTGTCTAATAAGCAACTAGATTGATACGCAACATATGTCTCAACAAAAACTTGAACCTACACCTCTGGGCCACTCACAATATTGGTATAAATTATTATATAGACCATCGGGATAAAGGGTGCTTCTAATGTGATATGAAGCTACCAAAAAACATATTAATGTAAGTCATATAACCTAAATCATCATTTACAATAACTGAATACTTTGACTTTGGGGCGGGGGGTCGTAACTAAACATCCTTAAAATATCAGACAATGGTACAGAATTGTTTCAACTAAGACTTGAACCTTTGGAATAGCTAATTACTACGTTAGTAATATATCTTTGTTTGAATATCCGTCATTTTACTCTCATATGCTACAGCTAGTTTGCGAAACTATATGTCTTAAAATAAAAGCTCCTATAAGCACGATGAAAAGATATAAAAGTACATAGATCGAATTATACTAACCTAATTTAATTGCAAACACTAATATCAATCAAATAACAAAACATATCAGCAATCCTACAAAAACTTTTGTCAGCATTTTTGCACTTTGGGTGTGAAAGAATATTTTTCTAGATACATGACTTGTGTGGGCGCAACATGTGGATTACAACCACTAAAATAGCTATCATTTTCAAATGTATAACTGAAAGCCAAAACTTTTAAATAACTCGAAACGATTAAACTACTAAAGAAGACTTACTTTACATATATTTCGTAAAAGATCAAGGTTAGTGGCATAAAGATGGACGAACAGAACTGACCAAACCCTGCTAGTATATTTAGGTAACCCTTTGCTACTTTATTTTATTCCATTGCTAGTGTTACTAAACCACTGCTAGTATATTTAGGTAACCACTGCTACTTTATTTTATTCCACTGCTAGTGTTACTAAACCACTGCTAGTATATTTAGGTAACCACTGCTACGTTTATCGAAACCACTGCTAGTTTCTTGTCGTTACCACTGCTAGCTTGTTTTGATTCTAATCAATATGGGACTCGCACTATTGCATACTAAGTCCACACAACAATTGGTGATAATCGAAGCTCATTTACACAACAATCGGTGTAAATGAAACACTAATTATTATATGTATATTAAAATTAGAGAAATAATACCTTCGGCGACGGTGAATTGACCGGAGATGGTGAGATAACCAGAGATGGTGTTGATAGCCGGAGGAGAAGGTGTTGATACCGAATGCGGTGATGGTGGCCGGAGGTGAAGGTGTTGATAGCCGGAGTTGATGGCGGCTTGAGAGAGAGAGATAAAACTTCTGGTTTTTTAATTGAAATGAGAAATAATGTGAGGAGTTATTGTTTTTGTTCGACTTTTTATTTACTTTTTTATTCTTCAGTCAAAGTTTCAATTTCTCTTGTAGTGTGAATTGGTAGCAGTTGCCAATAACAGTTTTAGAGTTTTAGTTTCATAGTTTTTAGTTTAAAAGGTGAATTGGTAGTAGTAGTAGGCTAATTTTGGTTTTGTTAAAGGAAAGAAGATGCTCAACATGTAAAAATAGTTAAGGGTACAATAGTCATTTTAATTTAAAAAGTATTTAAAAGTTATGTAAAAAAAATATAAAAGTACAAAAGTACAAAGTTAAAAAAGGCGCTCAAAGTAATTCGCTTAAGTCGCTCAGCATTGGGAATGAGCAAAAGGAATAAAATAATACTTTCCAAAGTTTGACTTTTTCCTCGAAAATATCAAAAAAAAAGTCGCTCGAATCTTAAAATCTCACTGGATATTAGTCGACTATAAATCATAGGTACGAAAATGATTGGATTCTGAAAAGTGTCAGGACACTTGGCACTCTTACATTGGAAGGAAAAAGTCGTAAGTCTCAAAGTCTATTTTGGAAATACCCAAACTTTTTGCCTAAAAAGTGATGACACTTTGAGCAAAAAATGCATTCTCAGAATTACCCCTTTATGAAAAACCTTCTTTGTAGTTTTCAATTAACCATGGATCGTATCAAGTTTTTAAAGTACAATATACTTCAAGAACCTTGGTAACGAAGCTCTGATGCCAATTGTGGAAAATTAGAAGGGGGTTGAATAGTTTTACCAATTAAAACTTCCTTTTAAACTATTTAGATTGACTTATGTCAATCTATTTGGTTGTGTGTGTTGGATGTTGATAAACAAGCATATAGAAGATATGTAATGAAAGAAAAGAGTAAGAAGCACAAAACCACAATGCGAGTATTTATAGTGGTTCGGCTACAAGGTCACCTTCCTTGCCCTACTCCACTCCCGAGTCACCTACTCGAGAGTTCGTAATCACTACACCAATCTCCTTATAGCGGAGAAGCCTTCAAGCGTCGCCTACCCTTTTTCGGTGCTAGGCTAACCACCGAGTTCTTTCACACCTTAGGAGAACTAATCCTTTCACAACGTCGCCTACCCTTTATAAGGTACTAGGCTAAGTACCTAGTTCTTTCACACCTTAGGTGAACTACACCTTTACAACATCGCCTACCCTTTATTAGGTACTAGGCTAAGCACCTAGTTCCATTGCAATGGAGGAACTACTACCACACTACACCAACGACTAATCTCAAAGGAGATCTACTCCTTTACAACATCATCAAGGACATCAATGTCCTTGGATCTAATACTAGTCTATCTTGTACATCGAAACACACCATATCGAATGTACATCTAAGGCACCTTTCACTAATGCCTTTAACTAGATCTACAAGACACCTTTCACTAATGTCTTGTGTCTTTGCTTCTAAGCACCTTTCACTAGTGCTTCTTTGTCTTGACTTTCAAGAACCTTTCACTAATGCTTCTTGGTCTTGACTTCTAAGCACCTATCACAAGTGTGCTTATCCTATAGACGATAGATACCCTTCACTAATATCTTCGTCTTGACTCTTGACACATCTTTCACTAATGTCTTCAACACTATACTTCTTTATAGAAAGAAAAGGATCATCAACAAGAGAGCTTCAGTAGCCTTGATGATGAGGAAGCATGGCAACTCATGGACTTGAGCTTGCTCGACTTCAAAGGTGGTGATCTTGCCTTTAAGAGGAACCTAAAAGATCACACAAAAACAAAACTACAAACATAGATCTCTTGGATCTATGGTTAGTAAGATCTAACTCAGTGGAGAAAGTATAATGGAGAGGGGTTAGAAAGGTGTGTGAAACAATGAAGAAATGGATCACTATTTATAGAGAAAATTCTCTACTGGGATCCGGCTAGCACAAAGCTAGGGATCCGTGGTCCGCTCCTCTTTGCCCATGGGTATTTTTGGTTATGGGTCATGGGTTATGGGTTGATCCATGGTTTTCTTTCTAGATAAAATGTATCTTAAGGATACAATGTACTTGGTTAAGTGGTATGTATAAAACCATGGGTTATGGGTCAAAACCATTTGCTAGTATTTACCCATTTAGTATTTACACGTATTTACCCATTTTAGTATTTACATGTTTTTACCCATTTTAGTATACTTAGTTTAAGTATATGTTAACCCAATATGTAAACACTAGTTTTTGTACATATGTATATCTAAATCATAAAATCACTTATACTTGTTTTAGTGTTTTATGTGAAATCGTAAGTGTGTTAGAAAACTATTAGTTCAAACCATTTACGTATTTTATTAGTTTCGTTAAAATGATTTTACTTTTGTTATCGACAAAACATTAGAAGATCGTAAAATATAAATAAACGTTTTTACGGCTTATTTGTATTAACAATCTCCCCCTTTTTGTTGATGACAAAACATAAAATTATTTTAAGGAAAAAGCTAAAATTCGTAAAAGTTTGAATTTGTAGTTTTTACTTTCTTCTCTCCCTTTTTGTCGAAACAAAAAGTGTTTGAAGAAAAGCAACACATCGTTTTTAAGAAAAAACATGTGAAAGAAAGGAAAAAAAAATAAAGAGCAAGTAACGGGAATAGATCTCGTCTTTACTCCCCCTTGACGAGTCCATCCCTATGTAAGGGCGTTAAGAAAGTAATTCTAATCTAGATCATTTGCAACTAAGTTTGCAAAGAATTTCGTCTAAGAGACGAGTGTGCTCCCCCTAGATGATTGCAACTTTGCAGTGGGAAGTCATGAAAAATAAACCTAGTATTGCAAGTAATTTGCAATGTATTGCTTTGACATAAAGCTCCCCCTAGCTTTAGGATGTCAAAGTCTTCATATGTAAATTGAATAACTACAAAACAAAGGTTAGAAATCAAGTATAATTCACAATTTCCTACAAATGTGATTCAAGTTAGTAGAAAGAAGGCTTTCTGTCTCACGGATTTCGCGGTTCCCTCCTAGTAGGGATCCGTCTAGGCAAATCTGAGGGATCCGTCTGACTGATGAATAAAGTCAGCAAAGATTGGTATAACAAGAAATGTTAATACTAAAAAAAATGGATTATATAGTATACTCACATACTGAAATATAGCAAGTAGCATGTAATTCCATTTAATAAACAAGAGTTATGATATACATGACTCGAAAAACAAGACAATAGACAATACATGACTAGGAATTTCTAGATCACCTAACGCTTGAAGCTAAGACACCACTATAATCTTCTAGCTCAAGTTTTGTTTAGGTTTAATCTCGTCGAAACGTTCGAGGAGATGATAGAACATGAAACGTTGGTCTTCTCGTACTTCATGTATCAAACTTTCAACATGTTGACAATGATAGCAATCTTTGTCATGGCTAGGTAGTGGTGGTGGATGAAATGAAATGGCTTGATTCAAAGGATCAAGTGAAGCGGCTTGTGGAGCTTCAAACGATGGAGGGATTGGTGGAGGTGCATTTAAGAATGACTCAACCAAGAATGATGGTGGTGGTAGAGAAATGTCAACTTCCATATGGTCGGGTGGTTGATTTTGATGATTTGTCATAATCCAAATGGGATTATATAATGAAAACGCCGAGAAAGGAAGCGGAGCAAGTGTTGACTCAACACCTTGATTTTGAACCATTATTCCTCCTGATGAGGAGTATGTTGTGTGAAGCGGATGAGGACGGCCTAGGAGGCAAGTCCTCTAAATTGTAGAGGTGTGGTGATGATAGTGGGGATGTAAATGAAATAGCTCTAGGAACCAATGGTGATGGTTTGGTGGAGATGATATTGTTTGGCCTAGGAGGTATGGTGGTGTTTGGCAAAGGTAGTTTTGTGGGTACTAACCTTTTAGAAATTGGTTTGATTGGATGATGAAGGATTCTATCATTTGTCGGCTTGATCGGAGATGATTCGGTTGAGGAAATTTCGTGTATAACACGAGCTCTTTTCATGGGTGGTTCTTTGGTGGATAAGTTAATACTTGGGGTTTTCCTCATGATGAGATGATTTCAAGAGTTTGCAAGAGCTGAAAGTTGGGATGAAAGTGATGACTATGGAGGTCCTAATAAGGTGGTTTATAAACAAAGAGATTTGGCAAGTGCATTTAAGCTTCAAGCCACTAGGATTCATTGGAATGTGATGATTGACATGCACAAGAGTCAAATTCAGAGGTTGTACTTGATCTAGGAACTCATTTAAGATGAGATGGAGTGTTTGAGTTAGGAAGATGAGTTGAAATGATTGCTTTAGCAAGATTTGACCTATCCTGTCATACGGATCCCACGGTTCCCTCCTCGAGAGGATCCGTCTAAACTAATCCTAGGGATCCGTCTCTCACAGACTATGAAAGATTGGAAATGATGTTTCTAAGATCTAAGACCTATATCATCTTGAGTGTTTCAGTTCTTCTAAGTGTTTTAAATGAAGGGATGCTTGAGTACTTGAAGGTAATGAATGATGTAGCTAATGATTGTCTTTTGTGGAAGGATTTGGAACTTTCAAGAGTAACAATGGATGAGTAATGATGACACTAAAGATTTAGAATGTCAATTGAAGCTAGATGATCCTAGAGATCAGGTTGTGTCTTAGGATAGTGTTTTGAAAAATATCCTAGAAGCTTTAAGATGAGAAAACTAGATTTTGATCAAATTTGATCAATTTGGAGGTGAGGATGATTTATGATCAATTTTGCCATAATTGAAAGATTTCTAAGACTAGATGTAAGGGATCAAGTAGAAAATAAGGTGTGAGTTTAAGAGCGGAAGAGTAATGGATTAAAACGAAACGGTGGATCTACAAGCGTTTTTAGAGTGTAACCTCGGTGAGTTATGTATGAATGGGAAATATTAACCTATCTTGATTAGGATTTAATTTGCCTTAAGACACTATGTTTAGCTTAGTGTGAGGTGTTCTAAGAATGTCTTTGAAATACAATGCTTGTAATTGCATTTTCTGTTCGACGGATCCCACGGTTCCCTAAGAGTAGGGATCCGTCTAGTGTAACTTTTGGGATCCGCCCATCTGCTCAGCAGGACCTTTACTAAAGGTATGCAATGATCTTGAAAATGCATTATATCTCTAGGATAGTCTAAAGAGAGTTCTAAATATCAAATGTTTTATTTCATGAAGGAAATTGGATTACATTGATAAAGCACTAGTACAAGAGATTTGATCCTATTTTGGAATACTATTGGTTTCCTTGAGTGTTTTCACTAGGAGGATCATTATGTGATTGATGAGTGTTGGTGGAATCAAGAATGAAGAAAGTCTTCATGAGAGATATGTTTAGCGGTTCCATCATTTTGTTCACAAGTACGTACAACGGACTTTGAAATTGAGGATGGAAGTGCATAACATTATGATAGAGGCGTGTCAAGAACATTCCATAAGGGACCGATGTTCAGCCCTATAGTAGCATGATTAAAGGTAGAAATGTAACGAGTCGACCCGACCCAACCCGTTTGACCCATGACCCATTCGACCCATTCTTAAAGCATGACCCGTTTGACCCATGACCTGTTTGACCCATAACCCATTTGACCCATGACCCAAACCGACCCGACCCGACCCATTTGACACCTCTAACACAAACACACTTTTTCTTTTGTGTTTACCTCTTTCTACCTTTCCCCTGTACATGTTCCCTCTTTCTTCATTCTTTTCTATACAACCCCTCATCCCAAGAAGAAATCACGTGATAACTTAAAACTTTGGACTTGGGATAATGACACTTCAAATGTTTTGACTTTTTTTTTTGAACTTCTTCAAATGTTTTGACTCTTAACTCCTTTTGGCAACCTTACTTTAAACAACTACACATAAAGCTTAGTCAAAGCATACTCCTTTTTCCCTCCTTATTTCCTGTCGAGAAAACCACACAGAAAACAAACATATCATTTCTAAAATTTCACACAAACTTGCTCTCTTTGGTGTTTTGAATCAAAATTTGAAGATTCTTGGATTACTTTGTATTTGGATTCTTAGTTTGGTGTTCTTGATTCTCCCTTGTACTCTCACACCACTGTAAGAACTCAACTCATTTTGTTGTGTCTTTTCTTTGCAAATGTTAACATGTAGAATAGGTACTAATTGGCTTTTTAAAGTAAAGTTGTAAAGCTAGAAAAGGTATCTTTGTTAACATATACTACTCGACATACATACATGCATGAAACTTGTGTTTTGAACTTTTGTGGCAAAATAATAAATTACAAACTATATTGGCTTTTTAGTGTTAAATGTTGAGAAATCTTGTGGAGTTGGGATGATCGTGTGTCGACACTATCCAACAGTGAGTGAAATGGGTTTTATTACTAGCTTTCTTAATAAACATTACCTCATCCATAGACTAAACGAGCGGGTGATCCCGCGCGTTGCTGCGGAAGTGTTGTGACCCCGTTATATTTTTATGTAGCGGTCCTTTAAAGTTTAATTATGGTACATCGTTAGTCCTTGAAGGACCTAGTTTGCAAAGACAATTAAACCTTAGGGACTATTTTCGTTAAACAGCTATACATACTAATTAATGCTACAAAGGACTTAGTTTGCAAGGGACACTTAAACCTTAAGAACTATTTTTGTCAAATTGCTATAGATAGTAATTAATGCTAGAAACTTACAAAGGACTTAGTTTGCAAGGATAACTAAACTTAAGGGACTATTTTTGCCATTTTGATATAGATAGCAATTAATGCTAGACGTGTTACTGTATCAACAATCTTCTCCCCATCTTTATTGTCAAGGAAAGGTTGGTTTAGATCAGTTGGTGTTGGGGTCGAAACCCACTGTGGTCGAACCACAGTGGTGTACCTTTCGGTTCAAAAAGATTCAAGATAGATATAATGTAGCCTTGTTCTTTTGGTTGCTCACAGTCGAAAACATCACCAAGACAACAAGGAAAATAATACTTTTGATTTTTGAATATGGTATAAAATGGTTTTGAAATAGAGTTTGTATTCTCAATATTAGGGTGGGGTAAGTGGGTATTGCTCCAGCTTTCACGAAATATAAGGGTGGGTAACTGTGCACTGCATGAAAGATTAACAAATAAGAAACAGTGACGAAACCTCCCCAAATACATAAGAGTTGCGTGTCTTAATAGCATCTGCAATAGTAAAGCTTTACATATGACTTTTAACTATTTGAAAAAGCTATTTGAGCCATTTGAAGCATTAAGGTAAAGACTTGACAAAGACTTTTTGCAAAATGACTTGTAGAACCTCAAGTCTTTGACAAAAAAAACAACAAGCTATTAACATTAAGTGGGTTGTGCATTAATTATGAAAGAAAGCATTAAATGCATCAAGTCTTTGAAGACTTGATGCATTGTAGATGCTCTAACACAAAATGACTTGTAGTCCAGTTGGTGCGTGGCTTGCTTTCACACAATGATAACTTTTCTGCCCCTATCTCATATAGTAGTAACAAGAGCACAAACCAAACTTAAGCAACATGTAACCCCATTAGTTTCCAGAAAACACGAAGCCAAACCCAGTTGAAAAACCACGTGGCTTCAAAACAATTAGTTTGGTCACGGGTAGGTTCCATTTGTTGTAATTCGTTTTGTTTTATTTTCTTGGAACGAAGCAAAGTTAGATAATAACATAGTTGTTATTAATCTTTCTTTAATTTATGACATTAAAGAAGTTTTAGCTTCGAAAAATAGATCGATGATTTTTTTTTTGTTATGAGATCTTTAAAGATCCAATCTTGAAATGTTAAACAAACCTGAGATCTATATTAACTTAGTTTTTATTTGGTATGTGTTTATGACCATGATCCATGATGACTATCTCTTTTTCGTTTTTGACTTGGACGAATGAATGAGTACCAAAAAAGAGACAATTTGATATCTAATGGCTTTTGTTGTTAAGTTTGATTGAGGATGTGATGATGAGGTTGGTGTTGGGATTTAGGTAGATATTGGATTTGTTGATGATTTGTCGTGGGGGTTATATATTCCTGATCTTGTGTCTTGTTTTGCTTCCTCTTCCATTTCATTTTAACTTGTATGGACCAATGAGGATAAAATTAGATCTGAGGTCATTTGAGGTTATGGTAAACAGTGTGGTTACTTTTAATCTATGTGGTTATGTCTTGGTATAATGGTATGTGGTCAAAGGTCACTTCTTCTTATCCATTTCTTTTGGTCTTACGAGTAAGGTTTCTTATTGTAATCCCGTAAATGTCGTTCCATTTACGTGTTAGGAGCGATCCCAACACTTTATTTATCATTCTTGATGATTTTAATTTCTCTTATGGTTTCAATTGAGTGCCTTTTTATCAACTTCTTAACCTTTGCTGCACTACCAAATTGTTGCCCAACATAGAAGTAGGTTTTGTAAATCCTACCTTCACTATTACTCTTTGCTTGTTTCTTTATTTGCTTGAGTTTCCTTCTCCTAGCCCTATCAAACTCATCTTCATTCTCAAACCCACTTATAAACTCTTCATTGTCAAACACATCATCAATATCAACATCAAGATTTTGTAAAACATTATCACTATCACAACCAATGAATTCTGCTTCTAAATCCACATTCAGTATAAAATTATCCATGTCCACATCAACTTCTTCCACATCATTGTCTAAATCTACAATGCACTCACTATAATCACTGTCATTATTCTCAAACCTACCATCCTCTGTCTCATCCTTTTCAGACCCTGAACCATCAGCCTCTGTATCACTTTCTACCCTAACCTCAGTCTCAGTTTCTACCCTAACCTCAGTCTCAACTTCCACTTCAACCCTATCATTTTGGACAATTGTAATTGGTGGAAGAATTTCATCTAGGCCATCAAAAGGGTTGAACTCTGCATCACCCAAGTAAGGGTTATAAGATGAGTAGAATTCATTTACAAACTTACTAGGTACATCAGTGGTTTGAGAAGGTAACTCATTAGCAACACCACTACCTTGACCCTGCTCTGGTATCCTAACTTGACTAGACTCACCAATTTCAGATGGTATTTCTTAAGCAATGCCACTACCTTGACCCTGTTCTTGTATCCTAACTTGACTAGTGTCACCTGTTTGTGAGGGTATTTCATTAGCAACAACACTAATTTGAGTTTGGGATGGTATTTCAGTAGCAACAACACCACTTGATTGCCCTTGTTCTTGTAATAAACCTTTTTTATTGTTAAGATCAATCCTAAGTCTCTTAATCACTCCAGTTGGTGATTGTTTTGGTATATCATCTTCTATTTCCTTTATAACACACCTCTTTTTCTGATTAGGTGAAACTAACAATGCGTAGTATAGATCACGGTTGGTCCTTTCATGTTCAACATACACATGCAACAACTTATGACTTAACCTAACATATTTACACATGTTCAGGACATCTTTGTCACTAGCTAAAGGTTGTAGCCCATTGTCCAAAGTCTCACCAGGTATAAGAAAGTTATAAAACATAACTGAGTGACCATCATTGCCTAACTCTTCCACCATATCATCCATTTCGTGAACAGAGAACTCATCCACATCTACTATATCAACAAAGTTGGAGTAACCACCTTCGTAGGTTCTATTTGGTCTATCAGTGAACTTCCCACTATAATGAACCTTGATCGAAAACAAATCAGGTTTATTTGCTGCAAAAAGTTAAAGAAAATCAAGTTTAGGGTTTTTTCAGTCAAACCATGCAATAACAAGTAAATGATAATAGATACATAGCATAAACTTCGTAAACATCACAATCGTCTTTTGATTGCCGTATATTCCACATTTTAGGTCCGACCATTGTAGCATTGGTGATGAAAATAGATCAAAATGAGAAAATGAAAGGTTTTGTGAGATTTGTTTGAGAGAGAGAGAATGAAGAGGGAAAATAATGAAACGATGGGTAGTTAATGCCTGCAGATTTAGAGGCTCAATGCAATTGAGTATTTTTTAGGACAATTTTATCCACCAATATTGCGCACATGTTATAACTTAACACCTTAATCTAACGGACGGTTAGTCAATGGACTATTAATGTGAAGGGTTTCAGAGTTGGTGGCTGTAAGCAGGGACGGAACCAGGACCAAATATGACCGGATGCACAAAAAAATTTGAATAGTAATAATAGAAACACATTTCAATGGACCGAGTGCATTTAAGATGACTTTAAGAAAAATCGATATTTTTTTTCTAAAATTAACATTATATCAAAAAGATCCATGGGGTGCCCGGGCACCCGCGGGAACCCCCCGGCTCCATCCCTGGCTGTAAGTGCAAAACAAAAGTCAAAATGTGAGTCAACACAAACCACATGGACCATCTTTGTAATTTACTCTTCTATTTTTGTTTGTCCAATAATATTTGTCTTATTATCATATTTAGCTGATTAAAAAGATTGTAATGAATAAAGATGTTATTTAATTAGTGAATATACCGATTAGAGCATTTATTATGAGAGTTTTAAGAATAAACTTTATAAAATTTGAAATGTTTTGTTTCATGATTTTCATTGCATGATTACTTGGCATGAAAATGTTCTAAACTTTAGGCATTTTTATAATCTTAGAACATTTAATGTATATGTTATGTGAAACAAGTATATAAAACTTTAAAATATAATATACAAGAAATAGATTTGTCAACTCAAAACATTTATAAATTGTTGAGATGACAAGAAATATTAAATGCATAAAGCTTTATAACATTTCACCACTGTAGATGTCGTTAGTGAGAATTTTCCTAAACTTTAGGCAAAATAATTGGTGAATAGAGGAAATACTAAAGACAATAAATACATAAGCAATTTTACCCTAGTCCTCACTCATTAGTCAATTAGTTAAGAGATGTTTCTTTTTCACTTAATAAATAAGTCTAAAACCTTGTTTTCTCTTGTTGAGGAGATTTACAAAAACTTCTCTCCTTTAGTTAAGAAATTAAACAAAATATATTTCCAAACCATATAATTTAAAAAACAGCTTATAGGGTGTTTGGGATTGCGTTTTGGTTCAAATTATTTGATTATTGCGTTTCACAAACGCAAATAATCCATTTATAGTGTTTGGCAAATATAAAATGATAATTGCTTTTCTGCGTTTGGCTTGTTTCAAAACCACGTTTTGTGGCAGTAAGGAGGGCCCTCCAGTTGGGAAACGCAAGTCAATTTTTAAGGCAATATTACAAAGTTACCCCTCCTATTTTACTTTTCTCAATTTTTGTGTGGCTACTTTGGACATTTTACTATTAAGTTATGAAATAATCTATTTTGCCAAATCCAAACACTATATTTTAAAACCACGTTTTGTAACAACTGATTATCTGATTATTCGTTTTCAAAACACATAATCTATTTTCAATAAGCAATCCCAAACACCCCCTTAGTGTTAACCTCTCTAAAAAACCATTACACCAAATCAGTCGTATCACATAATAATACCAACCCTTCTCCAACGCATTAATTTACGCGTTTAGAGTGCGTTTGTTATGTCAATAGGTTTAGTATTTGGTTTACGGGTCAAAAAAAAAAGGAAAAAAAGAAGGTATAAAAGAGAAAATAGATGATTGCGTTTAAGTTATATATTTTGTATTAGGTTAAGAGTTAGATTGAAATTTTATATACTTTTATGGTGCGTTTGTTTTAAGTATATGAAAATGATGGAATGACTATGATAGTGATATCAAATGTTCGGTTTACTACTATCACAATCTTTCAAAGTCATAGATCCATTCAAGTGGGTAGTGGTGGGTTTTTTTTAGAGATTCCCGTGGGTCTTTCTATTTTATTCATTTATCACTACATAAAATAACAAATGAGCCACTTTTAAAATCAAACACTCATATCATATTAACAAATCAAACAACAATATTAACAGTGATATTTTTATTTTCATTTCATCCTATAATGATACCATTACTGATAGTGATTCCGTATAACAAACGAAACGTAGGTTTAAAAGTAATATAAAGTAAAAAACTAAGTAAACAACAAAAATCAAAATGGAAAAGAGTGCGGTTGAGAAGGAGTTTTGACTCTCGAGAAAGGAAAACAATGATATATTTTATTACACCTAATTCCACGTACAAATGTCCAGCTCAGTTGGATTGATGCAATCGGTTATAGTTTCCTTGTGTGGGAGGTCAGGAGTTCGACTCCTGCTAATCCCCATGTGGGGATTTTCCCTGAATTGGCAGCCGGGTTCGAATCTCAGTACGATGTCTTGAAGCCCCTTAATGAGAAACTGGATGGTTAGGCTGGGGGTTGTTATTCTCTTCGTGAGATGATTCGAACTCGGGTCGAGAGACTTGGTGCCTTGGTGGCATGCAAGATACTCCACTGCACCGAACAACCGTTCAAAAATAAATTCCACATACAAGGTGGAATTTTATTACGCCTAATACTTTTAAAAGTAATACTTCTATTACACATACATCCACACACTTCCAAAATCAGAGTAATAAAACTCAGTGTAGCAAAATGATATGCAGTGTTTGGGAGTGTAACTTGCTCATCTAATTTTTATGACCTGAATCTATTGATTGCCTAACATTGTAACAAGAAAAAAATTTGATACGTTAAATTGAAAAAAAAAAAAAAAAAAGGTACTTTAAATTAAAATTGAAAAAGGTTTGATACCTGATGTTACCCTACTACTTTGAACTAGGTCATCCATGTTACCTTATTTAACATCTTTATCACAAACATTTCAACTAGTAAATCTTTGTGCTACATTACCCTCATTTTATCACACATTTAAACTTTTACATAAGATAATAACGAAAATTACTTAAATATTTTACCTTCTTCCAGCTGGCCACTGCCGATTACCGCCTCATGTTTTATACCAAAAAAATTGATATGTCAGTTGCCCAAAGTGCTAGGTATCATAACAAGCATTTACTTCATCGTCAGGCATAACCTCAGCGTATCAGGTATCTCATTTTCATGGCACAACTATGACAAACCCTCTCACTCATAACAACTCATAACCCTCTTCATTTGGCACCACTACTTTATTTTTTATTCAATTTTCACTTCCAAATAAAAACTAAATAAATTCATTTCATTCAAATTAAAAATACAATACGTAACACAATAATAAAAAGAACGATCTTGAAAAAAAAACCGTTCTTGTTGGTCGGGGTAATTCAAATTCAAATTTTAAATTTTAAATTTTAAATTCAAATTCAAACGGTTAAGTTTTCTATATATATACTAGCATACCAACATTAGTTTGACACACAAATAACACAATTCACACACAAAAAGAATGTCTCGCAAAAACTTTTCTCAGCAATTCCCGGCCGGAGAAGTTGCCGGAAACCGGCTTTCAGGCACAGGATCACTTAGGAAACCAACTTTCCAACTCTGCCAGAGTTTGAAGTTTACTCAACACCACCAGAAAATGTCTTCCCGGTGGGGTTTGAAAACATCCCGTACCTCCCAATTGTTCCAAGTCCACCTGTGAAAGTCCGAGGTGGATTTTCAAAACACCAGCGGGTTAAGTGAGGCTTCCCCGGCGGTTTGAACAAGATGAAAAGCGTCGGGGAGATCTTGCAAGAAGCGAGCACGTGAAGAGGCTCTTTCGCCGTGTGAAACCACGGGGAGGCGGTACCTCCAAGACAACTTTTCGACATAATGGAGAGTCGATACATTAATTGGGAGTTTTATTCTCCGCCAACAAGTGATGATGGTTTGGACTCGGATGACTCGTTCTTTTAAGTGTTTAGTAGTTTTATTATGTATTTCATGTTTTATGTTGTTTTAGGGATCCATCGTAGTTTTAATGTTTAAGGTTATTATGTATTTCATGTTTTGAGTTAATCTTTAAAGTTTAGGTTTTTCTTTGTTTAACCACGAGAAGCTTCGGTATCTCTGAAACTTTCGAAATCAACTTCACCTTCACCTTATTCCATAAAACTTAAACAAGTTTAAAAAAAAAAAAAGAAAAACTCTTGTCAGAGTTAACCTTCGTCGTCCCACGATTTCACCCTTGACGGCGAGCCCACAAGCGAGTGGATGCGGTGTGGCGGCGGTGGCGGCCCGTGGCGGCGAGCGGCACGGCGAGCCCACACGCGTCACTCCCAACCTAGAGGTTGTAGGTTAAAAATAATAAAATAAAATAAATAAATGAATAAAGAAATTAAAAAAAAAAAAAAAAAAAAAAAAAACTCACGTTTTGCTAGTTTGAAATGATTTTCGGGTTTTGAATTTTCACACTAATCTTTTTGCCTTAAAGGCCAATACGATTTTGTGTTTCTGATCTCAAAAGGGTAATTTAAGCCCATAACTTTGACCCAACTTCAATTCAAAGTATTTAAACAAATACGCAAGTCGGCCCTTATAGTTTATTTTGTAACAATTTTTACCTCAAATTATAAAATTTGTTTATTTACTCTTTCAGTAGTGTTTCGTTAGTTCATGGGTTTGGGTATGGTTTGAGGGAATGAGTTTGATACCCATGAATTAGGCTTAATACATACATACAAAAAGAGTATCGTTAGAAATTCATACTATGTTCTTTTCTCAAACATAAATACATAATCCATAGTGATTCCTTAGTTAAAGCCATACGTCATTTATTTACGAGACTTTTGTTTAGCGATATGTACGTGCAAGCTTAACTAGTTTGAAATGGTGAAAATCCAATTTAGCTAAAAAAAACGTGACTACCTATTACCAATCTAGTTATTAAAATAGCCATATATAAGAAAATGATGCAGCAAAAGTTAAAGACTAGAATTAAACAAGGTCTAAATACTATAATCTGCAAAAGGTCTGCAAAACCATCACCTCAGTGACAAAGAACCAAGTGCAGTGTCAACCGAAGGATATTGCCATCCATTGATCAACACAAGATGGATAGTTGATTCATTCTGGATGCTGTAATCAGAAATCATAAAGTCGTCATCAAGCTGCTTTCTGCCAAAGATCATCCTCTGCTGGGATACAGGAATGTCCATCTTATTTTGTATTTTGGCTTTCAGGTGGCTGATGGTGTCACAACTCTCAACCCCGAGAGTAATAATTTCAGTAGGCAACTTGATGAATATCGTCATCAGTGTGACCACAAGATGGAGTGTGGATTCACTTTGGATATCGTAGTAATCAAGGGTAAATCCATCTTTAAGCTGCACTCCAGAAAAGATTAGCCTTTGGTGGTCTGGTGGAATACCTTCCTTATCATGGATTTTGGCTTTCACGTCACGGATGGTGTCAAAACTTTCCACCTCAAGAGTAAAAATCTTTCCGTCAATAGTTTTGTTAACAACTAACTTTGTCAATGCAACCACAAGATGGAGGCTGGATTCATTCTCGACGATGCAGTAGTCAGCAAGAGTAGATCCGTCCTTTAGCTGCTCTTCAGCGAAGAAGAGCATCTGATGAGATACAGGTATACCTTCCTTGTCTTGAATCATGGTTTTCACATTCTTGATGGTTTCGGATCTTTTGACTTCAAAAGATATGTTTTTTTTTGCAAGAGTCTTTATGAATATTTCCATCCATTGCCCCATTTCAAGGACGAGAAGGAGTGTGGTTCCCGTGTGGATGTTGTAGTCAGCAAGAGTATGGCTGTCATCGAGATGCATCCCAGCAAAGAACAGATTCTGCCGGTATGTTGAGAAACCTTCCTGTTCATGGATGTTGGATTTCACGTTGCCGATGGTGTCAGAGCTTTCAACTTCAAGGGTAATTGTCTTTCCGGAGTGGGAATTCTTGATGAATATCTTCTTCATCTGTAAAAGCATAAACAAACCACAAAAATTATCTGAACAATAAATTCACCAACTAACAAAAAATCTTGCTGAACGGAAAGACAACATACTTAAGTATTGCATCTGTCTTAGCACAAAAGAATGAATTATTGTAGGCTTTGTGTTTACTTTTGCTTGCTTTTAATCTTATGTCATTTGAACTTTCTACATTCCTTCAGCATTAAGTATGTGTACGTTACTTTGTCTCATGACCCAATTCTCAGTTGGGTACAGTGAGTTTTTACTTGTGTGGATCAATCTATCTATAGCAGTCGATTCAATCTGTCCATAGCAGTTAATACTTAATCCAAATGCAAATTGTTATTTTTATAATATTGTCAAATAGAAAACAATTGATTTTTCAACACAAACACTGAAAACATTTGCGACATTCAATAGCCGAAACAAGTTACATACTCTGGTATCTCTATAAAGTAGACGAAATTGCTCAGTGTAGATATCAGTTTCAACATATTAACGGCAACTAAAACCAATCTGTTTTGGACCAATATGTGGCCAACCTATACGGTTAGCTGTTATATCAACTTCAAAGCATGTTTCAAAAAGGTAAAGAAATGCACATTACACGTCAAATCTGAAAATGATGAAATCAAATATCTTAATTTGCAGGGATTGAATTGCCACAACAATCAACTACTACTTCCTAAATTCATACTGTAATCAACATCTAATATAATTCAAATACGAAGACATGTAAATTGTATACTAAATGTGTATGAATGTTAGAATGTTACCTTAGTTCCCTGCAAGAAACCACTAATCTCTCAATAGTAATTATGGTTCTCAGTCTTCATATGTGGTGACTCAATAATCATGGATAAGAATTGGTATTTCAGCTCAAATCCAGATGATTCATCTTACATAGAAGACATAACAGCTAATTTAATAAAGACTCTTGAAAGGACCATTGACTTGACTTTTGAGTGGAAGACTTTTCATTTTAAACTTTTGACCACTGCTTCTCCAATACGAAAGAAATTTGTATTGGGTGAAAGACTTTTTATGCCAAAAGTGGTCAAATCCTGAAGCTTGCAAGTAAAGAGCGTATGCTTTTTTAAGTACACAACGCAAAAAAGTGTCCAACCAGCCATTTGAAAACACATTTTTCCAAACAAACATCATCAACAGTCTTTTACGTAACTACTGTGGCTAATGTAGACTGTATGAGGGAACAAGTAATGAGATTGAGAGATAACAAGAACACGGTAATGAGAAAGTAGACAACTCATCTACAATGCTTAAGTTGACAATATAATCACTTGTTTGTACATTATGCACCTCCATCGTAAATAATAGCTGACCTTAACATAGTGATTTAATTGAAAGAAAAGCAAATAAACTGCAATCAGTTAACATGAATAGGAAAATTAATAACCATTATACAGCTCATGTAAGAAAGTCCTGAACTTTCATACCATTTTCATACTAAAAAACGAAAAATCTATATGTTTGACTTTCATAGTCAAAGTAGCAGCAAGTACTACTTACCCAAAGCCATTAAACCAGCAACTGAAAACGCACACAAAAAATGATGGCAGGATTATGTTGTAGTAAAACCAAAAATCATGACTGTATGCAAGGTTATGCGGAAATTTCTAAAAGTCCTTCACTTTATGGGCTTCTAAATACAGCTTTTACACAAAATTTTCCAACCTGCCTCTTGATAGAAATACTTTTGGGCATAAAACAGTTCAATCTTGAGTTCTAAATCACATAAAAAGATTGGTATCTAATGCGGAGCTATAAAGCTCAACTTATGAACCATACGAGTTCTTTCAAGTTCAAATAAGTTTCCAACAAGCCATTTGAAAACACACTTTCCAGGCCATTTTGGCACAAGCCTTATCCATATACGTAAAAAGCAGCCTTTCAGCATTTACATGAAGGGAACAATTACGTAGCAGTGATTCAAAGAAACAACATCACACAGGGAAAGGAATAACCAGCACAAATCAACAAAACAAAGCCATCCAACTATGAGGATTCTCGTATTGTTGTTTTAGACAAGAAACAACATGATGGTACGTCACAAGGCATCATCTTTTGTTTCAGTATAATCGAGTATATATATGGAACATATAATAGCCCACTCAAAGACGACGAACTAAGTGCAGGGTAGAATTATTCTGGACGTTGTAATCTGCAAGAGTACGGCTGTCCTGCATCTGAGTACCAGTGAAATACAGACTATGATTGTCTACCGGAAGACCTTCCTCATCCTGGATTCTGGCTTTCAAGTGACCAACGGTGTCAGAGCTTTTAACATCTAGAGAGATGATAGTATTTCCACTTAGGTTCGTTATGGTTATCAGCATAAAACCCTTCGATCCAGGAACAAGACGGAGGGTGGAGTTCCAATGGATGCGGTAATCGGCAACGGTACGACTGTCCTCGAGCTGCTTTCCTGCAAAGAGCAGCCTCTGCTCGTCTGAAGGAATACCTTCCTCATTCTGTACCTTGGCTTTTATGCTTGCAATGGTGTCAGAGCTATTGACTTTCAAAATGAGGTCCTTTCCTGCAAGAATTTTGACTGATATCTGCATGAATCCTATTGATCTCGGGAAAAGATGGAGGGTGGCCCTATGGTGAATGCAGTAATCAGCAAGGGTACTATGACCGTTATCGAGCTCTTTTCCATCAAAGAACAGAGTCTGCTGGTCCAAGGGGATACTTTCCTTATCATGGATCTTGGCTTTCACTTTGTTGATGGTGTCAGAACTTTCGACTTCCAGGCCAATGGTATTTCCAGTGGCGGTCATGACAGATATCTGCATCTAAATATACAAAACTGTAACTTCTTGACATATATTCCAAAAATATCATAGCAAATCTTGTTATTATCACAAACCATAGGAATCAACTTAAACATGATAACAACATAGAAACTTTTAAAATCAAAATTTGATATAGCGATTAACTTCCAAACTAAATGTCATATCAGTTTTTCATTCATTTAACCTTACATATGTTAGTTTTAACAGATTATCTCTCCATGCCGTTTTTACTTTCCACTTCTAGTCTATTAGTTGATATATACATCATAGTTTTCATCAAATATTTACGGATACGTATATGAACCACCAGAACAAGAAGCTCATTTCGGTCCAAGGTTTAGTAATTCACTAAAAAGTGGACTCGAGATTCTATATATCTGTATTTTCTCCATCCAGAAAACTTGATACGAATTGTTCCATCTCTTTTCCGAAATATCATAAATGAATCTAAGTTTTTGGTAAGTGTGGAATTATGAGGAGATTGAAAGCTTCTTTTACACTTACATTAATTCTGAACATCGGTGAACATGAATCTGCATTCCAATCTTTTTCTAGTATAGTAGCAAATATAAACAACAATAACCTAGTCTTGGTATACTAGCATGAGTAAAAAAAGATAACTTAGACCCAGAAGATGGTTTAATCGACAAAGAACCAATCATTTAGATTATAACAAAAATTTACCTTGTTTTTCACTAGCTTTTGCTTCAACTTTGGATGACGTGGGTTCACCATCGCTTCATTATTTTGACTTCCCTTAGCAGTCATCATTCTTTGTTCCTATATAACACAATTTGAAGAAATAGTGTTACTTATCCATCAGAGGAACCTGCTACAAATACCTGACGATAGTCATATCAGCAAACTTGCATGACGGTATAGTAGACAGTGCTATATTTAAATTGAGTGTCTGCTAAAATACTGATGCGTCTGATATCAGAGACCTACAAATATGTATAATAGTTGCACACCAGGTAATTGACTGAACTGGAAAAACGGAATCACTAAACTGGTTTACAGTTAGTTATGTAGTTAAGCTAGCTTTTTAACCATCTTGTGTTCACAAGCTTAGATATAATTTCTGAAGCGAAAATGCTAATAAAAATCCCTAAAACAGGTCTGTTCACACTTATCAGCGTGTAATTGGGCATATGATCACCAAATCAATCCAGCATGACATCCAACAAAGGAACCTACAAAGATAAGCCTTGAGAACCCATAATGCAAATGATCACCAGAATTCAAATCGAATCTGATAAAAGAGTGGTGCATCTAAAGTAACAGAACATCTGATCCCTAATACACAAGATAAGTGAAAAAGAAATCAACTCGAGAGCTACAAATTCTGAAATAAATATATGTATAACGACACAAGACATGCATGTCAACTGCTATGGGTACTTGTTGGATACCACATTGTCAGATTGAATATTGAAACCAAAAACTAGACTTTACTACCGCCAACACACACTCCACTTATTGACGTACACTATTCGCTTTGATCCTATTTCATTATCCTTGTAGGCGATTCAGCAGCATTCATACTCGGAGTATTGTAAGAAAGCTCATTGCAAGGTCTAGACTTAAAGACGTAGTACAACTTGATACGACTCAAACAAGCGAGTTTTCCTTTGCCTAGCTTGATTGATCCTTCAAATTTAATCAGAATCCTTGTTACTCATCTAATACAAATCAACACAGGCCAGATTAAAAATAGCCAGCCAAATTGCTAACTTAAGCGTATTAAAACAATCCGATAAAACCGGCCGTAAACAGAAACAATAATCACCTCATTAAGATGCCGTTTAGCGCGAACCTACAGTGACTTAGCACAATCCTCATCATCCACAACTAAACAATCATTTCGATGAACTAGTGGCACTATTACTACTGCTACATTGACTTTGCAATTTGCTAGACATTTTATCGAACACTTGGCATGCAATGCTTAAATTCTAATCCGCTAAACCTACACATTCTAAACTCAAACCAGCAATCAAATAAACAAATAGATACGAATTATACAACAAATTCATACAAGTAACATAATATTATCGAAATTAACTCGTAATAATTAGGATTTAAAAAAAAACCTCTGCGAAAAATTAGGGCAAAATAGTGAATGATGAGATTCGGTAGATGCTAGTCATGGCGGAATGATCGTAATGTGTTAACAAAAAATGATAATGAAGAACGATTTAATGTGTGAAATATGGAGAAGAAGGTGAATCTGCAGTTAACAATTAAAGTGAGGGCCTGTTTGGCCGGAGCTTATTTTTTATAAGCTCGGATTTTGATTCTGTCGATTATTTTGGGACTTGTCTATGTAAGTTTATTATATCATAATAAACATACATAAGCCGACAAGTCTCAAAATAAACCGTAAAATTAGGGCTTATAAAAAATAAGCCTAAATTTCATGAAATTTGGGCTTATTTTTTATAAGCCCTAATTTTACGGCTTATTTTGAGACTTGTCGGCTTTTATAAGTTTATCATGTCATAATAAACTTATATAAGCCAAGAAGTCTCAAAATAAGCCACAAAATCGGAGCTTATCATAAATAAGCCCAAATTGGCTTATGATAAATAAGCTTAGTCAAACAGGCCCTGAATATGCCTCAAAAAATTAAATTATATTAATTAATTATTTCGGGTCGGGTTGTAGAACCGAGTGTGTTTTATTCGGGTGAAAACTTGACTTTTTTTTTGTTTAAATGAATGTCACACTGGAAAAGTTTGTGAAAACATGACTTTTTTGATAAATTATGCAGCTAAAAGTTTAGAGTAAACTGCAAAAATCATCCCTGTGGTTTGTGTAAATTTGCAGATATCATCCCTATCTCAAACGTTCAGCAATAAACACCACCAAGTCTACAAACGTTTAGCAAAAATCATCCCTAACCACTAACGAGGTTAGTTTTCCCCGTTTTCTACCCCACGTGCAATAACACGTGAGGGTATTTTTGTCAATTAGTATCAGGGATGATTTTTGCAACATATCTCTCACACCCATTTCCCGCCCATTTCCCCACCTATATAATCTCTCTTATCTTGACCCCACACCATTTTTCCCCAAACCTGTTTTTCCCCTCAAACCCTAATTATGAATAACCCAAAACTTTGTCATCTTTGTGCGGCACCAACAACAATTACCACATCATGGATGCCAATAAATCGGCAATGGCGTTTCTTTATGTGCCTAAGCGTGGCTTTGATGATTGGATGGATCCTCCATGTGTCCATGATACGTGGCTATCATACGGGTTATTGAGGAGGATCAACAATCTTGAAGAAACAACTAGGTTGAATGCCCGAAGCTAGCGGATGAAGATGCTATTGTGTTTAAGTTGGGTTTTTTTTGTTTTGTATGTTGTCATTATGGGTTGAATGTAGGTCATGACTGGAAAAGTCAACTGGTTTCATGTGACTTTGTAGGTCTTATTTTAGCTTTTTGTAATGGTATCTTATGTATGTCAACTGGTTTCATGTCATTATGCAATGTTTGTTGTGTATATTTATTGTTGTGTGTCATGTGTGTAGAATACAAGTGAATCATGACTGAAAACACAAATCAAAGAGTAAACTGCATAAAACACAAACCATAGTGACCCATAAAGTAAACCATGTCTACCATAAACTGCAAATACAAACTGCATAAAAAAGTGACCCATAAACTACACCAAAACTACAAATACCAAATAAACATCAAGTGACCCAAACTGCAAATACCAATTACCCATAAACTGATCCTAGTTACCACAAGTCTTGGCAAATACCAAATACCACAACTAACATACTACAAAATAACTAATTGATCCTAGTACATCATTGTTTCACAAGATCATAAGACCATAAACTGGTCTAGTACCTAGTTACCACAAGTTTTGGCAAATACAAAATACCACAAGTTTTTCTAATAAAAGTGTTCAAAATATTGTTAACTTTTGCCATTACTGAGTTGCCCTTTGCATTGGTTGTTTTCCTTTGTCCTTTGCAGAATCTTGGGTTGCTCTTGATGCTGTTTGTTTAGTTCTCCTTGACCCTCCACTTGATGAAACTGGTGGTCTTCCTGTACAAGTCCTTTTGTTATGTCCAGTCTGCTTACACTTGAGACATGTAACAATCTTTCCTTTTCTAGACAGTTTGACTCCATTCACCATACTTTGGCTTAATAGTTCATCAGCTGATTTCTTCCTTGCCTTGCGTGGCCTCCCAATCTGTGGGTGGTGCTTTGGTGGAGTGATAATGTTAGGTGAAGGATGTTTTCTCCATAACTTTTTACCAATGACAGGATTGATTTTGTAGCTGTAAACCTTTTCCCAAGTGACCGGCCAATGTGCGGGGATGCACCCACTTTCAGTGTCCCAACTTGCATGTTATTGAAGCTTGACCATATCCCATATAGTTGCTAAGGCATGCTTGCAAACCATCCCTGTAAGTTCCACTTTCTGCAACTACATGTCTTCTCTTGCATATCAACAACTACTTGATCATCCCATGGTCCCTTAACCCCATACTTGTTTCCACCATTCCATGTTACCTTCAAATTTCATTAACATTACAGACCCCTTTAACACAATATTTCACTAACAAAACAAATAATAAACAAAATAAGGAATAAGAAAATAATTTACCCTGTATGACTTGGCTTCACTTTCTATTTGCTTGAACAAAACAGTTGCAATTGGTGTAAGAGGTCCATTGGATTTCTGAATAACTTTTTGGACATTCACAATTCTTTTCATTAGATACCCCATTACAAACTCCAAGCATGTGATAATTGGGACATCCCTTCCATTTAGTAGCTGTCTATTGAATACTTCACACATATTGTTAAGCAATACATCACAGTGAGACCTGCCTGCAAAATTTAGAACAGACATACAATATTATCTAAACAAGAATAAGAGTAAATTTGCAGATATCATCTAAACAGACATACAATATTAGCTTACCACTAAAATGAGATCTTGACCAATGTTGTGGTGGGATCTTTTTCAAGTACTCATAAGCCTTATCATTCACTCTCCTAAGTTCATCCATTGCTTTATCAAAATATGGGGCCGGTGCTAGCAGATTCTTGACCTTCCACAAAGGTCCTTAAACAATTTACCCCTCAATTGCAGTTTCATATTTTCATGTATATGCTTTAAGCAGAACCTATGTTCTGCACAAGGGAATATCTTTGCAATGGCAGGTATGATACCCTATGTTTATAACAGTTCATATATAATTAGTCCTTAACTTTCAAGCTCTTCACTTTCAACCTCTTCTTGGCCACCATAACCATCCAATTCAGTATCACTTTCAACGCGTTCTTGCCCATCACCTTCTTGATCAATATCACTTATTGGTATACTAGGGGGTTCTGTGCTTATATTGGTTTCACTAAAAAAAGGATCAAAATCATCATTCATAAAACTACCCTGACCAATATCATTACCCTTACCAATATCATTACCCTTACCAATATCGATTCCACTGCCTATCAAGACCCATAACACTTCCTTCTCCACTAGGCCATTCAATTGCTAATCTTTGCCTTTTTTTTGGTCACTCTCTTCTTAAGACTGTTTGGGTCCACTTCATCTGGTAGTTGTTCTATCATTATCTTTTGGGGTATCTTAAAGTAAGTTTCAAGACTTGTAAACCCATGTTCAACATAAACCTAAACTCTTTTACACTTATCTATATATTTTGTCATACCCAAAACATCTAAATCACTTCCTAATGCTTGCAGACCATAATCTAAATTGTTGTTGGGTATTTTGTAATGATAATACATGATTTCTTTTCTATCATAACCTAACATCACAATCATATCATTTAGCTCAATAATTGAAAACAAATCAGCATCTACCATATCAAAGTAGTTGAAACTCACTGACTTGTATTTCCTATTCGGTGGGTCAGTGAAATATCCACCATGGTAAATCTTTATTGAGAACATGCTTGGATCATTTCTTGTAAAAAACAAACCACAATTCAAAACTAGGGTTAGATCATTACACAAACCACAATAAAAAAAACACAATATTGGGATTTGGGTATAACTTACTATATGCATGTACTTCATCAATCTCTTGATCTCTCGATCGAATATGCCACTTCGAAAACAACCATTGCTTGAACTTGTTTAGAGATTAGGGATTTAGGGTCTTTGTTTGATGAGCATTAATGGTTTTGAGATTACCGAGAGGCGTGGTGGTGGTTTTAAGATTGGTGGTTTTGAGTTTATCCCAAAGAAATAAAAGGGGAAAGATAATCAAGAATGACAAAAATACCCTCACGTGTTATTGCACGTGGGGTAGAAAACGGAGAAAACTAACCTCGTTAGTGGTTAGGGATGATTTTTGCTAAACGTTTGTGGACTTGGTGGTGTTTATTGCTGAACGTTTGAGATATGGATGATATCTGCAAATTTACACAAACCACAAGGATGATTTTTGCAGTTTACTCAAAAGTTTATGAAAACTTGAATTTTATTCTTTTAAAACTTGAAAAGGTGAAAACTAGAAAATAAATTATTATTGATTTGATTTTGATAAATTATTATTGATTTGATTTTTTGATATTACTTTTTTTGATAAATTATTGAATTAATTGTAATAGTCAACTTAGTCGCAAACTTTTTCCTGACTACTAATCCAAAGATGAGTGACGAAAATTTCGTAACTAATATATGCAAGTGACGATATATAATGACGTCATTAAATTCTCGTCACTATAGCCATTTTTTTTTTTAAGTGAATCTAGATGATTCATCTTACATAGAAGACATAACAGCTAACTTAATAAAGACTCTTGATATGACCATTAACTTGACTTTTGAGTGGAAGACTTTTCATGCTAAACTTTTGACCATTGCAACTCCAACACGAAAGAAATTTGTATTGGGTGAAAGACTTTTTATGCTACAAGTGGTCACATCCTGAAGCTTGCAAGTAAAAAGAGCTTATGCACTTTTAAGTACTAAACAAAAAGTGTCCAATCGGCAATATGAAAACACACTTTCCAAACCCTATCCAAAAAAGGCATCATTAACATAGCTGTTAAGTAATGTGGTTGATCAAGAATTCAAGACTGAATGCTTAAGTTGACAATATACTCACTTGTTCATACAAGCTGACCTTAACATAGCAGCGATTTAAAAGGAAGAAAAGCAAATAAATTCTAATCAGTTTACATAAATAGGAAAATTAATAACCATTATACAGCACATGTAAGAAAGTCCTGAACTTTCAGACCAACTTCATACTCAAAAACTAAAAATCTATATGTTTGACTTTCATAGTCAAAGTAGCAAAAAATACTACCACTTACGCAAAGCCATTAAACCAGCAATAGAAAGCACATTCAAAAATTATGGCAGGATTATGTTGAAGACTTAAAGTAAATCCGAAAATTATGACTGTATCAAAGGCTATGTGGAAATTCGTACATTAACAAGTCTATCAGTTTATGGACTCTAGGAACAGCTTTTAAAGCAAATGCAAAACTTTCCTACCTTCTGATAGAAATATATTGTTATCATACACCATAATCAAATACCAAAGGTTCAGATGCTAAAATAACTCGGGTATTAAACAATTCAATCTTGAGCTCTTAATCGCATATAAACCTTGATCGATATCTAATGTTCAGCTATTAAAGCTGAACCTATCCGTTCTTTGAAGTTCAAGTCTATTAAGCTCAACATTGCCTCTTAACACCAAGTGTTTCAGTGTGTGATAAGGTCAAATTTTCAATAACCCTTCGTAGAACATCAGAAGTCAATACACGGTTTGTTATATATACTTTTAACAAAGTTGGTACCAAAAAAGAACAAACGACCGTAAAACTTAAGCAAAAGAGAAGATAAACACTTAGCCAGCCGGGATACTTTGTCGATAGTGCCGGTTGTTTTAATTAACTTCAAGGGTAATTCTAATATTAATTAAGCACACGACGGGTAAGGTTTAGTCCCGAGGGTAACACCGTCCTCAAGCTGCTGCTTTCTAGCAAAGATGAATGTCTGCTCCTCTGGTGGAATACCTTCTTTATCCTGGACCATGTCTTTCACATTGCCAATCGCCTCGGAGCTCTTCACATTCATACTGATGGTCTTTCCAGTTAGGGTCTTGATCAGAATCGGCATCCATATACTCGATTTAACAGCAAGATGGAGTGTGGATTCCTTCTCAATAAAGTACTCAGCAAGGGTATGACCGTTCTCGAGCTGTGTTCCAAGGAAGAACAGCCTCTGCTGGTGTGAAGGGATACCTTTCATATCATGAATCCTTGCTTTCACGTAGTCAATGGTGTCACGTCTTTCAAGTTTCAGAATGATGGTATTATTTCCAGTTACAGTCTTGACGAATATTTTCATCAATCCCTTTGGTTTAACCACAAGATGGAGGGTGAAACCCAGGTCGCGGATAGAGTATTCAGCGAGGGTGCGGTCATCATTGAGCTGGTTTCCGAGGAAGAACAGTGTCATCCAGTTTGGGCGAATACCTTTCTTATCCTGAATCTTACCTTTTATATCGCGAATGGTGTCGTGAATGTAGTTGACGTCCAGCTTTATGGTGGTCTTTCCGGTAAGGTTCTTGACATATATATATATACCTCCACCAGGATGAGAAAACGGAACAAGATATATAACTGATTCATACTCGAGTAAGTCCGCAACGGTACGCGTACACCATTCATCAAGTCTCCTTTGGTTAAAGATAAGCCTACGCATGCATGGAGGAGTGCCTTCTATTTTACATATCTTTTCTTTCATTTCCATGATGGTGTCGGAGCTTTTGACTTCCACAATAATGTCGTTTCTAGTCAAGGATTTTACTATTATCGGCATATAACCTCTCAATCTAGACTTAAGTTCAAGAGTGAATTCGCTAGGGAAGAAATGGCTGGAGAGAATAATGCTGTCCTTGAGCTGCCTACCATTACTGAAAAGCCTCTGCTGGTATGGGTCAATACCTCTCTTACCCTGGATCATGGCTTTCACATCTCTGATGGTGTCCGAACTCTCGACTTGCAGAAAAATGGTTTTTTCAAAGAGGATCTTGATGAATATATGCATGAGCTCACTTGATCTAAGCACAAGGTAGAGTGTAGATTCATTCGGGATAAAGTAATCAGCAAAGGTACGGTTATCCTCCTGAAGCTGATCCCCAGCGAAAAACAGCTTCTGCTGATCAGACGGGATACCTTCCTCGACCTGGATCTTGGCTTTCACGTTGTGGAGAGTATCGGAGACTTCGATTGCCAAAGTGATGACCTTCCCTGTGACTGTCTCGACGAATATCTTCATCTAAATTTACAGAAAAAAAAAATAGTTACTTCTAAAAAAAATACTCCAAAAATATCATAGCAAATCTTGTTATTATTACAAACCCTAGAAATCAACTTAAACATAATAACAGCATAGAAACTTTTAAAATCAAAAGTTGATATAGCGATTAACTTCCAAAGTATACGCAAGATGTCATATAAGTTTTTCATCCATCTAACTTAGTTTTAACAGATTATCGATCTCTCCACGCCGTTTTTACTTTCCGTCTATTAGCTGATATCTACATCATAGTTTTCATCAAATATTTACGAATATGTATACTAATGAGTAATGACGCAGAACTCGGAAACTAATTTGGATAAACCCTAATTCAAAGTAGATAAACGAGACTCACCTTAAGGGAATAAAAACCAACAAGAGATAAAAACTCTTAAAAAACAGCTATATTAATTAATCGAAGATGTATTACAATGATAATGATTCATGTATTTATAGGAAGTAAAACTTGTAAATAAAGAAACCTAATTATAGTAAAAGACTAATTTAATATATTCCTAAATAATAATTACCATAAAAACGAATTAAGTAAATAAAAAGAACATTCTGGAATTGATGTCTTTACGACGTAGGGAGATGTTTCCCTCTACGGCGTAATGACGTTAAGCCTCAAATAAAATCCTATTCAAGAGCTCTATGGCGTAGTGAGGTAGATACCTCTACGTCGTGGAGGCCACAACTTCTACGTATTTTGACCTTGAATCTTATCCCCATCATTCCCTCTCGCTTGAAAAGAACTAGACCCGAGCTTTCATGGTTAACTTTGCTCGTGGGGTAGAACTTGACCACTTGATTGATGATTTTAAGCTTCACTCGTTTTCCACACTCCCACAAGTCAACACATGAACCCAATCTTCGATTAGCCAACCACAAATAATCTTTCTTTTTCCGAAAAGAAATCGTCTTCGAGTACTTGCTTGGAGAATAACTGTAAACTTTGGGATGCTTCAAATATTAACCTTATTCATCATCTTTTTATTAAGGGGTCGGTTGGTTTGTTAAGGGATGTGGATCTGGATTTGGATTTGGATTTGAATTTGGATTTTGTGTAAGTTTGAAGAAAGAAAGTAGGAGCGATAAAATATATAAATCTCTTATATAATAAGGGAATTACATCATTTCGGAGTGGTTTTGCTAATTCATTCTTAGTGAAAAAATTAGACCAATAGGAGAGATCGATTTTGACACATAAGCAAAATCATGTGATATGATTGGTTAACAAAAGTCAAAATTAAATTGATTTTGGTCAAACTTTAGTAAATTTGGTGGAGGAATTTGGGAAAATAAACACATAAAAATATATGTTTCAAATTTGTAAAAACAAAAAACTTTAACAGGAGGAAGTAATTAATAAAACTTTAATGGTTGAATTTTTAAAAATTATTTAGAGTTAAGTGTAATATTATAAGTTTCTATGTTTTTTAATAACTTTAAAAAATAAACAAATATCGTCTTATACTTTATAACCCCTATACTTTATATTTTAAAAATAAAATATATATGTTGAGTAACGACTCATTTATTCCATTTTTAAATGTTTAACCTATGTGGACACAAATTTGAATATTAAATACGGCTAAATTATTGAAAACGAAAATATAATTATCAAATTGTAAGCACGAGTTACTGTAATATGAAAATAAATATACGCAATTGTATTTATAACAGTGCCTCATGTATTTTTTTTTTATATAAAGATATCTAAAAAACATTTAAAAAAAAGTTTAAAGAGTATATTTTCATCAACGCTCATTATGTGCTACTAAACTCGCATCTTGTGTACAACATAATATTAATAGTGAAATTTAGATAAAAACATCGATATATATATGTCAGCTATATAATTATATGCAATTACGTTTAAAGACACAATATTAAATATTAATACAAAACATATTTTTTATCAAAATTCCGTGCATGCACGAATATTATAACTAGTATTGTAATATTATTATTTTAGAAATATATAAGAAAAAAAATTAAATTTGTTATTGTTATAAAATGAGTTGCAAATTAAAATGAGATTAAAAGAGGGCCCACATTTTTTAAGAAAGGTCAAAATATATCACGAAAAAAGTTATATACCCTCCTATGTGCCCGGATTCATGTATGGAGAACACTTAAGGAGCCGTTCGGTTTATGCCTTTTGGTTTCAAGTAATGATTTCGTTATAAATTTTGATTGTTTGGTTCAAGTTTTTTGCAATCGAAGTGGGCTCGATAATGAAAGATTGATTCATGGCTAATAAGGTATCTTTTGCAAATCCATTCATATAATGAACCCTACATTTATATCCTCCCTCACAAATGATATATAAATTAATTGTTAAAAAAAGAAAACCATCATACTTTCTCTCCGATAAATTATTTATAAACTATTAAAAATAACTTTTAATAAAATATTTTTTTTCCTCTTTCTTCATCTTCTTTTATTCTAAACCGAATTCACATCTAGTTCCAACTCTTTTAATAAACCAAACTGGCCCTTAGCACTTAGGGCTCGTTTGGTTTGTAGATGGGTTTAGATTAGGATTTAGATTTGAAATATAAAGTTGTAGATTAGGATTTAGATTTGATGTAAGAGAGCGAAAATAATATAATTAATTGATAAAGAATATTAAATATATATTTAAAATAAAATTATTATTCTTTTTATATTAAAAAATATATGATAGAGTGAAAGTGAAAAGATGGGCCCACTAGTTTATATAAAGTCACTAGCTAAAAGACCCGTGAAATTCACGGGTATTTTTAAGTAACGTTGAAAAATCACGGGTATTTTTAAGTAACATTGAAAAATGTAGTAAATGATACCGTTTATTATGAAGTTATAAGTTAGAAAGAACCACATAAAATAAACAAACATAAAGTGTGCAGTTGGTAATTATCAAACATACGTTATATGAAATATAATAGTCAAAAACTCCCAAAAGATAAAATAAACATCTTCAATCCTGTATTTTACGAATGCGATATACGTGACATGTAGTGTACATGTAGATATGATCATAAATTGTGTAGCACTTCTTTGTAAACCACGTTGGTGGTGGTATTAGTAAGTTTCTCTTCTTCATTGCGAATAACCATCTTCAATCCTTTTTTGCTCCTAACTCAAGAGACAACTACATATATCATGCCATGTGTAAAAACAGGTCATGGCAAATACAAACTGACTTGCCCAAGTGATTGTCTCTAATTTTTGTTGATTGTCATCACGAAAGAGACGGACACGGGGAACTGCTTCCTTACAATCTTTAACGACAAAAGTTTATCAAAGTGATATTTTCATCCGTGCAATAAGCACTCGTTTACCAAAATGGCTTCCGTTGATTATAGTGACGTCAATGTAACTTTTCATCAACCGATCCACACGAAGTCGTGAATAGTTGCACAAACCGTCGGATTGATCAATGTTTCGTAACAACATGATCAAAACACCCACTTTCAGTTACGTATTCTATCATAATCACGGATATTTTTAAAGAAATTATTCATATAGGAGTTAGGTGCAAAAATAAATTAACAAACATCAACGATTGCAAATAGGTTCCATTATTTTTAAAGAAATTATTCATATAGGAGTTAGGTGCAAAAATAAATTAACAAACATCAACGATTGCAAATAAAAGTCAAAGTTAAAGGAAGTTGTTGATAAGAGTATATGTAAATAAAAAACATATAAAAATGCCATTTATATAGTTGTATATACCTGTTGAACATTGACCATAAATCTTGAAGTACTTTTTTTAGACAACGTTTGTAGTACTTTTCGAGATACATCTTGATCGCAAATGACAACCTTTAAACACCGTTTGTTGCTGACCCATGATACGACAACGTATAGTTGTCCATGTATGAAAACCGGACGTGGAAGATATAACCAATCTTTGAAAGTGATTGACCCTGGTTCTAAACAGACACGGGATATTTTTTCCTTATGATCTTTAGCGGTAAATGTTTATCACACAGAGTAATTTTCAATCTCAGTATGATCACCGTCTTTCCAAAGTGTGGTCCTTTTATTATTTTTGCCTTGATTGAAGTTCTTACTAATCTAACAACTTAAAGTCTTGTTCCATTACATAATACGTTGGACTTATCAATATTTCTTAATAACATTATCGGGACACCTACTTTTAATATAAGTTTTTGGTTTGGAACACGAAGAATTTCAACCCACTGATAAAATTCTGGAGAGAAAACATATTCATTTATAGCAGCACTACTTTTAGTTTTGTCACTACTGTCGCAACTTAGATATAAACCACTTCTTCACCTTGAAATATCTTCAGCAAATGATCGTTTTTGGTGTCCACAACCTCATTCATGGGAGAGCACGTATGACTTTTTCTTGGAAGTATGTTGGATTATTTATGTGACTCAATATCCATTTATATGATATATACTCATTATCGGCGCTCAATCGGCTTGACGTGTTATTTCGTAGAATAAGTTTAACAATAGGTCGAGATTGTGTAGAGTTGAGGTCTATCTGTGATGTTGTAGATGTTATGATATGAAGCAAAAGGTTGCCTAAACATAATTGCAACTAAAAAGGTTCAACCTCGCTTCCATTTTAAATGGTTTTGATGTTGTAGATATTATGATATAAAATAAAAAGTGGCCTAAACATAAATGTAACTAAAAGAGTTCAACAATGTCGGAAACCATCATGTAACTCATGAGAATGATCTTACGCCAATGCAAGAATCAACTTACATGGCACCATTACCGGTTGTAATATTGTATACTAAGAAAACATATATACAATAAGTAGCATAGAAATAACATGTAAGAGCAAAAAAGGTCATGGAGGCAATTTATGTCGCGCTACTTAATTGAAAATTTATCATCATTTTCTTATCTAGAAGCAGAGGTGTTCATGGGTTGGGTAATACCCGAATAAACCGAAAACCGAAATCCAACTGAACCGAATATAACTAAACTAAACTTGTAACTGAACCGAATTTGGCAAAATTGAACCGAACTGAATTAAATATTCGGTTTTCGGTTCAGTTATGGTTTTAGCTATCTAAACCGAAAACCGTATCAAAAACCGAATTCAAATAAATATATATAAACTTTTTTAAATTTTTTTATAAAAAAATATTAAAACTATTTCATACTATAAATATAACATTTATTATGCTTGATTTTCTTTTTTTTGGCTGAAAATCTATATAAATTAATGAATAAATAATTAAAATTATGTAATTCGAGTTATTCGGTTCGTATTTCGGTTATGAGGATTTGGTTTTAGGTTATTCGGTTCGGTTTTCAGTTCGGTTTAATCAATTTGAATTCGGTTCGGTTCGGTTTTCGGTTATACCCATTAAAAAATTTTAACCGAACAAACCGAACCAAAGAAACCAAATAACCTGACTGAACCGATGAACACCCCTATCTAGAAGAACTCCATAAGAAGTTAAGGATGCAAAAAATAAGTTTTATTATAAAAAGATTAAAAAAAGAGAGAATATTGCACCAAAACTCACTATGTAAACTAAATTGTCTATAGAAGATATTTCAGCATGTATTTTCTAGTTTTATGTAAACTAAATTCTTCTCATATATAATAGGGGTTTCTCTTGCTTACGCTTAAACTTACTGTAATTGATAAGAGTACATCACAAACCAAGTTCATCATATCAATGTAACACTTCAAATAGAATACACAGAATTTGAATACTAAAGTAAAAAGGTCCAAATAGAAAAATTCATCTAGTAACTGCATTTAACAAAATTGATGTATGTTTAGTAGCTCTAGTAAGTTGGGTGGTTTTGTCTTGGAGAGAGATAATCCACCAACTTGTGTCATTCTCTGTCCTTAATACACTTAGACCGGTGTCCTTGGAACACTTTGACTCGTTTCCTGCAAAATTCAATGGCTATGCCATATAGGACATTTAGCACCCACATACACACAGTCGCCACACTTGATGGCTAAATGTCAAACTTGCACTAAAATCACATTTCATAATTAGGTTATATTATTATTTTTATAACTTTATTATGTATAATTCTACCAGTTTATTTTGAAATGGGTCGGTTTCGTTGATCTTAAATCTCTAATGGATCAAAAGTAAAAAAGCTTAAAAGTAATGGTCCGAAGCATTGTCCAAAGTGCATTGTTACACGAGACTAAATGAGTTTACTACAAACTTATATTTTATTATTGTCAATCCAACTTTACATGTAGAAATAAAAATTGTTGTGTCGTTTAGTTCTGAAAGGTTTAGTTCGGTGAATTTCTCGTCTCTAACGGGGCAAACCGGTAAGAAGTAAAAAACCAAAGCAAAAAGCAAGCTTAAAAATAAAACATTAAAGTATATTTTCCCTCAAATATCCGTAGAACTTATATTTTGTAGCGAGAATAGATAAAATCCTTTTGTGAAACTTTCCTCTAAATCTCGTGTACATTCTTCCAGATTGCAACCTTATCTTAATGTATCTCCAAAAACATTTTTATTGTGCCCCCAGATTGTGTAACCTTAGTTTAAAAAAGCCTTAGGACTTGTAAACACACAGGATTATAGGAAAACTTATGAAAACAAAACTTACACGCATAAACAGTATTGGGAAAAAAAAAAACCTCACACATTGGAATATTGGCAGCAACTAACGTATTCTCCCTCAAGCATATATGTTCATAATCTGCATAAGACAACCAATATATTCAAAATTGCACCTATAATTGTGTTTTTAACGATCTTCCATGATGGAAAACACCCTTGTATAGTATGAGCCATTAGCTCACAAGCAAAATATAAAGGACATTGATATCAAAACCCATGAAATGGAATAGAATAAAAACTTACTCAAGTTGTCTATGTAATGTTGTTCCACACACCCCCTTGGGGAAAAGACAAAATCCATTGGAAGATACATAGAGAAATTTTGAACCTTTATCGAGATAGGTGGGTGTCTAGAAGCCTAATGATCTTCTCCCACAACTTCGGTTTCAACATTCATTTATTTTCGGTTAATACCATACAGTTCGGTGATTAACAAAGCAAAGTTTTAATAAGGTCTAAATTCTTGATAAATGTAAGGAAACAAATGATGTTTACTAATACCAATAACAAAAATAAATACTGTAGAAGTTAAGCCTGGATTTATTTAGTATCATATTATGGGTTAACCCAACCCGACCCATCTGAATACTGACATGTACCTATATTGACCCATTACCTCTGTCCATCTTGCCACCAAGGTTTCAATTTAATGGTCACGTTTGGTATGGCATTACCTTTGTATTAGCAGAAAATACTGATCATGGTATCAAAAGTTAACCAACCTACGGATAGGATGATTGCAAAAAATAAGACCAAACAAAATGCAAAAACTGGTCTCTTTAGGTATAGGCTTGCAGTTGAGAGTTAGCGTGAACGCTCCAGTATAAAAGCTTGAAGCAGGAACATGAAATGATATTTTATCTTTTTATTAGCGATTCAATAGTAAGAGCTTAATGAAAATAAGAACATTATTAAAAGTTTCATATGTTCCATTCTCTCTTTATCCCATTTGTGTAAGATGGATGTACTTAACAAATTTTATCTTCTAATACAACAAATTTCATCTTCTTATACAGATATCAGCATTATTAGTTGTACAATAATATACTGTGAGCATGTATTAAATGTATATCCTAATTGTGCTAAATCACCCATTCTGGTAAATGAACACCCTGGTTGTCTAGCTCTCTATGAAGATCAAGCAGCCAATCCGTTGATGACTGATAACGGGTCACTTTTGTAGTATTGGTTGAAACTGCTCATTTGTGTGCTACGGGTTGAACGGGGTCTTTTTTATGCAAAGGGTTGAAAATGATCATTTTTCTAGCACAGGATATTTATATAGAATGAGCTGTAACGGGTCATCTTTATAATAATTTACTGTCAAAGTAAATAAGCATCATTTCACAGTTAACAACGGTTGATGAATTTTCAAGCATGGTTTATGGCAGATCTAAATGTATTAAACAAATGGATGGGTCCGCGAAGGTACTGTATGGCAGACCTGGTCATTTATTGTGGTATGGGTTGAAACGGGTAAAGGCATTTCCAGCAATGGTTGAACTGATGCAGTAACTTTTTTTATAAAGACACAATATGCCTTTAATAATAACATAAAAGTACTATTTAATTAATAAGCTACGTATTTAAATAAATGAATTTAGAAGGTTATACGCATCATAAATGGTGGCCTGTTAACAGAAGGCAACACAAAGTAGTGCCCTGTTGTTTACAAAAGGTTCATTTTTCTAGCATGGGTTATAACACGTCTTATCCTTCTTGCAATCAATTTTTTTTAGATGCTAAGATCAATACTTACGTCATTTTGTTTTGAAACCAATCATCCCATACATTATCAGAGCATGTACCATCATTTTGCAGACCAAGTGCGAAATTTAATACAAAGTGTGAAAAACATATTCATGGACTTACTCAAGGTCGATCAACTTCAGTAGTTTCTTTTTCCCCGGTTTACCGTTGGCACCGTAGTTGTCTAATTCAGGAGATTCAATCACTTGGCCAATGACATCTAGTAAAAAATATATAGTGTTAAACATATCTATAAAAAAATGCGAAGACTCATTCAATAGAAGTTGAAAGTTTAAAATTTACCAAATTGGCCTAATTCTTCAGTTTGACATTTCAAAATGTCTTTGAAGGGCTTGAAGTCAAAGCCATGAACGGATCCTTTGAAATCAACACACTGACTAACATGGGTCTTTGCTAACAAAGTTTAGTCTTAAAGGATTAGCCACAATTCGATAGTTAGGTTGGATTTGACCCAAGCTATACATCCGCAACACAACCACATCACCTTCATTCAACTATTGCAGGGACGAGAGGCATCCTAGCTGAAGCTTGCATTTCGGCGCCCTAACAGGATTAAAAGAATACACGTACTCAATTAAAAAAAGGTGTTAAAATAGAAAAAATGATATACTATGCAACAGAAATTGACATTGAAATTGAATTATTTACGTGATACCTTCTCGTCCGTTATGATGAGTTCCATGTTGATTATACTGGGTTTACCGTGCAACGGTTGCATCCAAGCCACGAACATGTAAGATAATGTTGTCTCTTACAGCAGTGAGGTCCGAGATGAAACCATTATCAAACCTAATAGCCATTTGGTTATTGGTAAGAAGGAAGATGAGTAAGAATAGAGATGTGATACGCAGATGTTTTTATAGACTCTTAAAGACACAATTACCATAATGTATTCATACAACTGATTCTAAATTGTCAATCAAGAAAACAATTTACCTAAAATAATTCTACTATCCATATATAAATGTTTGATAATATTTTCATGGTGACAACCAATTTACCTAAAATAATTCTACAAATATATTTCAAACAATGACAACCAATTACAATCGAGCCAAAAAAAATATATACATATCAGCCGCCACAATCAAAAGAATCAGATTAAAACACCCAAGAATATTAGCTGATGCAATTATAAAGAAGAAAAATTAATTAGTTAATAGAAAAAATTAATTAGGATGCTTAAAAAAACTCTGTTTTATTAGTTAAGATAGATAGATGTATGTGAAAGAGTTTTCAAATAGTAGCTTACTAGTGGGGTTGATGCCCGATTTTTAATCCCAAATGTGAACCAAACTATGTTTTAACGTCACATCACATGAAAACCTATGCCAAAGTAGTGAACCAAACTGGCCCTTAACTTAGCCTAAACCTTTTGGCCCACTTTTGTATACCAAACATAGTATTTTAACTGCCAAAGCTAAAACTCCATGCCAAACACAAATGGAACCTAAGATCCATACTAAAATCTTGATTGACTTCACTAATCTTCAAACCCTCAACATGTTCTTCACCTTCAAAACCAAAAACTTTATCTTGACAATTCTAAAGAAAGTTGATTTAAACTAGTTTTAAAATATAGAAAAACAAAAATACTCAAGCAAGTATGCTTGAGACCGGCGTGTTGGATTTTACAAAAATCTGAATTGAGTAATACAGATAAGCAATATAGATGATTGCAAGTTGAATAGATAAAACTGTCAAACTAAATGATTTTAATGGTGGCAATCTTAACACACTTTGGATGATTTTGATATAGTTGTATAGTTTCATGATGCCGGTTTAAGCATTTTAGTCTGACCAATCTAACACAAGCCTAATGACTATTTACAAAGCCTATGTAATGTCAAAAATATAAGTTCATGACTAATGAAATCCATGTGTTACATTAGTTGTCACTACTTTAAACTAGTTCATCCATGTTACATATTAAGTTTCATGTCCACATAAATAATCATTTCATATCCACATAAATGAAAAAATGGAAATAAACTTTGTTATATTGTATAATAACATATAATCAAGTGGCATAGACAACAAACATGTTAAAAAAAACACATTTCAAAGGAATGAAAAATAACGGAAAATACATCTATTTTTATGAATACATTTAAAATTTACGGTTGTGATTTTCTCATTTTCTCATCTTAATTATATTTCTTATTTGATGATAATTCATCATACAATAACATAAGTGACATTTTACATAAGATAATAGTTTTGGGGGAAATAATCACATGAAACTTTTACTTTCTTCCGGCCATTGTCGAGTACCGCCTCATGTTTTACTAGCTTGAAATGAATTTAGGGTTTTGAATGTTCACTCTTAATTTATTATTATTATTTTTTCCTTAAAGCCCAATATGATTTTGTGTTAATGATCTCAAAAAGATAATTTATGCCCATAACTTTGACCCAACTTCAATTCAAACTTTAACTTAAACCATAAACAAATAGACTCTTATAGTTTATTTTGTAACAATTTTTACCTCAAACTATAAAACTTATTTATTTACTCTTCTAATAGTGTTTGGTTAAGTTCGTGGGTTTGGGTATGGTTTGAGGGAATGACTTTGATACCCATAATAGACTTGATACATACATACGAAAAGGGTTTGGTTAGAAATCCATGCTTATTCTCATTATTTCCTTCTTTCAAGCATAAATACATAATCCATAATGATTCCTTAGTTGTAGCCATACCTCATTAATTTACGAGACTTTTGTTTAGCGATTTGTACATGCTAGCATAACTAGTTTGAAATGGTGGAAATCCAATATAGCTAAAACAAAAACATGATTATCTCTTAGTAGTACAATGGTCGTGTATAAGAAATCATGCATCGAAAGTTGAAAGGCTAGAAACAAACTCTAAAATCTAAATACTATAATCTGCAAAGGTATCAATTGGCAAAGATCTGTAAAATCATCACAATAGTGATTGATGCTACCAAAATCTTTATGATCGTCAAGGTGATGACTTGGCCATCTGACTTGCTTTGACCTTGACTTCGGGTCTTCGGTAGCAGTGTTGAAAGACAAAGAAAGACCGTTAGAGAGGACCTCGGGCTGAGCCCGAGGGAACCCTCTCCAACGATCAAGTCAGTATTGGTCATATTGCTATGTATGCATAAGAATGCTTAGATAATATTGATGATAAGAATGCTTAGACACTCTATTGAGAGTGTTAAGCTATAAGAAAAGTATAGAGGAATTGGTGTGTGCTAATTTTTATAGTCATCTCCTATTTATAGAACATAACTTAGTGTATGGATAGATTTATAGGAATCGAATATATTCCATTACTTGCAGAGCTTACTTGGATTTGAGTCACATATGCAAGCTGCTCATTTCTCATAGAAAAGAAAGCTTAGATTCATGCATCTTACATATGCATGCTCTTACATGTGCATGCATTGTACAACTGATTGTTGATATGAAAGAATATATTAAATGATTTCATATCTTTATATATGGAAAGATCTCGTATCTTATAAGAATATGTCCTTATCTATAGTATATAAAATGGAAAAATGGTCAAAGTGGAAAAAGTGAAAAATGTTGAAAGTTGAATGTTGAAAACATGGTCAATGGAGAGAGAAATAAATAATATAATTAATACTCTTATTAAAACACCTCATTACTTAAAAGTACAATAATTTATTCACATTGTACACCCAATTAAAAGCACGTCTACCAAATTAAAAACAACAAATTGAAACCGATACCGGGTTGACCATTTGAAAACCGATATCGGGTTGACAGGACGCTTCAAACCCGCGGGTGACGGTTTAATTTGACATTTTTTCGACCCAACCTATCGGTTTGACTCGGTTTAAATCGACCTATTTTTTTATCGGAACGGTTCAAAGTTGAACCACGGTGAATCGGGTTTCAAATTTGACAAAATTATATGAGAAATGATGAAGTAGTTGTGGAACCGTGACAATTTTTTTGAAATGAGAGACCAAGTAATTGTAGTTTTTGGTTTATTTTGCTTTGACACATGTAATTTGTCATTTGTATAATGTTATTTTAAAAAATGTTGCTCTTGCACCATTTAAGGGACTAGCATATATGAATCGTCGTTTAAAAGTTAATATATATTGTATAGCCCTTTGTCCAGTGTATCAATAATGTTATGTAAGTTTATTAAAATCACATAAAATAAATAGTATTGTTATCTTTAGCGATAATTATTTGTACCTCAAACAAATAGCTTTGAACAATGCATAAATATCTATACAAATTGATAGTACAAAATAATCTTATATGGTGATATCCAATTTGCAAAGTTACAATTTTAAAAGCCACACACCAAATGATAAACGTTACACATGTATAAAAAATAGTTATCACTTTAAATTATGGACAAAACAAGAAAAAGCGGTCACACATGTTGGCTTATACCTCTAAACTACAATATAATATTGCCAACTACATAATACCGTTGCTTTTTGTAATGCTTGGATTTATTATTACTAAAAAATCTTAATACCACGAAGCAATCCTATTAGAAAATATACTCACACACTTAGATCGACTCCACATAATTTTTTTTAAAACTATATATTTATGCTTCTATGCAACCACGCATCAGAATTGTAGTTATTCGAAAACGATTCTCTAATGCTACAAATACAGTTTGTTGAAAGAAACTTATGGGTCATCGGAACTTTGCAGAAAACTAGACATCGCTGCCGCTAGGCGCGGGTACTCTTCTAGTGAGAATATATGGAAGAGTTCATATCTTAATTCTTATTTGACAGTACGCATATGTATTATCTTGTTATGTATTGTGTTGAATCTTACCTATCAATACAAGTGTGTGTTAAGTAATCCACATTTTAACCTCAGTTGAGGTGATGTAAGCAAGGTTGTCAAGATCGCGTGTAAACTCGTAGGATCGTACGAGTTTACGTGTTTACTAGCTAAAATCGTAAGTAAGATCGTAGGATCGCCCGTAAGATCGTAGGATCGTCACGCGATCCGAGTTCATTTTTTTTTTTTTTTTTTTTTTTATTAAAAAAAAAAAAATTCTATTTTTTAAGTCCATCTCACTTGCTTAGGCCAAAAAACAAACATGTGTTTTACTAATATCTAATAAGTAAACAACTGTTTCATTTTCTAAATAGATTATAGTTTATACCTAGTTTTCTACTTTTCTAAATAGATTATAGTCTACAAGTGTTCAATAATTCAATTTACTTTACTTCATTGTGATTAAACTAATCAAAGGGTATGTTTTGGAATGCCACTAATGAAATGTTTGTTTCATTGAAATCATGTAGATGGCTCGTATGTTTTGAGACATTTAGGACTCGTATTATGTAATACTTTTCTGCTAAATCGTTAATTTAACGATTGAAACTTGATTTTTTTGTGTTTTATTATTACTTTGGTGTTTGAAATTTGAACTTTGTCATTTTCAAGAGGATATTATATGAATCTATCTTTGACGTTGAGTAGAAATGTAAAACAATTTGACTTGTTTATCATTTGTTTACAAACTATGACAAATTGGTAGGATCGTAGGATCGCGATCCGATCCTACGATCTCGATCTTGCAAAGACAAAAACGATCTTACCAGCCTTGTATGTAAGTACTCATATTTTTGCATCGTATTAACTTCATAATTTTCTTCCATTTGAATTCTAAACTAGGGGTAACCTCATCAAGCCCCCTACTTCATATATGTTGAACATATGAATGCAACATGTATGGACTAATCATGCTTTCTGTGAGTTTCTAAGCGTGACATGAGATGAGGCAAGAAAAAACGCGATAAGGCGCGCCAAAGCGCGAGGCGTGACGAGTTTTTTTTTATCAAGTCCGATAATTTTTTCTTTTTTCTAGAAAAATAAAGAATATACATATGTGGATAGCTTATTAACCTTATTCTTTAAGTACAACGCTTTTTGTAAACTCGATATATATGAAATATGATATAAATATATAAATATTTTCATATTTTGTGCCGTCTTATGTCACTTGCCTAAAACAGCAAAGTTTTGCCTTAACCGCAAAGCGCTGACTGATATACGCCTTACGCCACGCCACGCCCCTCACGCTATTTATAACCTTAGCATTTATTATTTAAAATTTACACTTTAACCCTAGAAGTATGAAAAAGTTGCCCCTAAGCCCATGTGTAATTTCGGGTTTTCTATGCATGTGAGCATCAAAGCGAATCTTTATAAAATTTTGACCAAATACTTAGTTTTAATTATTTTTCACATGGTTTTAAAATATACTCGCAAAGGCTTCGCAAAGGCCTCGCAAAGGCGTGAGGCTTGGTCATGCCGCCACGTTATGCCTCCACGCCGCTTTATGGCACATCTTTTTGTAAACTCGATATATATGAAATATGATATAACTATATAAATATTTAAATAGTTTGTGCCGCCTTATGTCACACATTATAAACGCAAAAGTTTCGGCTTAACAGCAAATACGTGAGACTTGGTCATGCCGGCACGTCACGCCTCTCGCTATTTATAACCTTGATTTTTCAACATAAAAAAAAAAATCTAATTACAATGATTTGATTTTTTTAGAAAAAGCAAGTTCAAATAAGCACTCCGACTAAGCAATCAGCTCCATCTTCATTTTGTTTCCCAAAAATCATTAATCAATGGCAATTAATCTAAAACGATTAGCCACCATCATTAGCACCTCCAGGAAATCATACATTTGTAATTCTTACTCTTTGTTACCGGAAACTTTAATCCCAAGTTTTACCAGCTTCCGTGAATTTTCTGCTTGTTCAGCTGGTGTAACCGGACACGTGGCATCCGGTGGGCAAAACCCATTTTTTATTTAACCAATTTAAGATTGTTTGCCTGGTTTTTATTGTTGTTTTTTATCTTTGCATATCACCTGTTTGATGAAATGCCTATCGTCTATAAGTCACATGTAGTTATACCAAAACTTTATTGTTGCGTCTCGCGTAGTTTTTATGTGTTTTATTGTTGCATATTCATAGTATATATGGCGATCTCTGGTATAAACGAAATGTTGCTAGAAACCGTTTACTATTATTTAAATTTATAGGTTATGACCAAATAGACTGCATTAGAAAATTGTGACGTGTGTCGTGATGTGTTCATCGTTTTCTATCTTATATATGAAAACTTATTTGAACTCTAGTCTATATAATCATAAGGTTGATAGAGTACTAACTCACAATTGCAATATCAAATATGTGTAAATGCAAGATTAGAAGATGTTGATGATGAAAAGGAAGAACATGAATTTTTGAAGTGGCACAAAGGAGGAGGGATGTTTCATAAGTCAGCAAGGATAGATCCCACGGCTTCAATAGATTTTGGTGCCGTAGTCCACTCGGGGTCTCTTGTGGGTGGAAATGTTCATGTAGGATCAGGAGCTGTTGTGGGCCCAAACGTGACAATTGGTCAATCGACAAAGATAGGGTATGCTCATTCCCCCATCTTGATACAGTTATATCCTGGTCATATGACATACCAATATATTGGTCAATGGAGTTTGCCTATGATTAAAATAAAAGGCCATGAATACTGAACTATGTTATCTGCTTTTTAATGTTTCTTACTATTCAAATTATACTTCTGGACATATGGTACTAAGATTGACCATCTGTGTTATACTTTGGAAAATTATGTTTTGACTCCGACATTTCATCAGGTATAATGTTGCACTTGCTAATTGCACGATTGGTGATTCATGCGTCATCCATCATGGAGTCTGCGTCGGTCAAGATGGTAATATCAGTTGGACTTAACCTAGATAAACTTATACAGAAAGAAGTATCCATATAATACTTTGTTAATGATCTTCAATAAAATTTCACCAGCTCCTGGTGATAATATATACCTAAATTTCGGAACTCTAAGAAAGTAGTTCTTTTCAGGTTTTGGTTTTTACCTTGATGACCTGGGCGCCATGGTGAAGAAGCCTCAGGTTAGTAATCTCATTTCATATGACACTGTATATCAGTTTTCACATTTCCTTCATTGCCTCTCTATTTGCAACTTTGATACGTTACATAAAATCAACTAACCTTGACATAGTTCTAGTTTTCAAAACGTCAAAATAGCTTTTTCTATAGCTGTTTGTAGCACATCGACATTTATTGCAATTTGCATCCACTTGCTTGTATTTGTTAATCTTCAGGACCTGAAAGCTCATATAGGGGATAATGTCGAGATTGGTGCAAATTCATGCATCGATAGGGGCAGGTAAGCTTTTTAGTAGACTGTAGATAGTTGGATACACTTGCAAGTTTCAATATATATATATATGATAGTTACCTATTCTTTTTGCAGTTGGCGGGACACTACCATAGGTGATCATTCAAAGATAGATAATTTAGTCCAGGTATGTATTGTGTTTCGTTGAATTGTTATTTGTTAGATTCCACTATGAGTTTATAAATTTTACTTTCCAGATAGGTCACAATGTAGTGATCGGCAAGTGTTGCATGTTGTGTGGGCAAGTTGGCATCGCAGGTTCCGTAACGTATGTTTTGTTTTTTCTAACATCTATCTAGTATGTTTACTATTCTATGGACTCAGTTGATTTTAAAATTAGATACTCCATATGTTTTATGACTTTTCTGTCTCTTTAGGATGGGCGATTATGTAACTTTAGGTGGAAGGGTCGGAGTCCGTGATCATGTCACCATTGTATCAAAGGTACATGTTCAATTGCTTGAAGAATAGCTAATTTGGAATTAAATGATGTTTACAAATGAAGAAACCCAAAAGAATTGTGTTCGAAATGCATATCTTGTGATCGATATCTCTTGGATGCAGGTGCGTCTAGCAGCTGCCAGTTGTGTGACCAAGGATATTACTAAACCCGGTGATTATGGAGGTTTTCCAGCTGTAAGGACATTTATGATGTTTAGTTTTATTGATTTCATACATATAAGTGGACTTTAGGCAGATCATTAGCCCTTAAACTGTAACTTCCATATGCTACAGGTTCCAATTCGTGAATGGCGAAGACAGGTTGCTGGTCGTTGCCAAACCGTGAAGTAAAAGATTCCTTGCTTAAATACTGCAACATCAGAGCCTCTTTGTAATTGCTTTTTGTTTCATATAATGAAAAGTATGTGAACTGTTTACATTTGTCATTAATTGTTTCTATCATAATTTTGATTGTATAGTTGTGAATTGTGATGGACTTTTTGTTGACTGACTTGACTCCAGCCTTATCTATTGACGGGCTGGGCCAGCCCAACAAAAATACAGAACACTAGTTATTTAACATGCAAATTACTATATAGGGTTTGTTTTGCATAATGGGCTGGGGCTTGGGCCGGGGATGAGGCTTATATTATAAGCCGAAAGCTGAAGTTTATATTTTTATAAAGCTGTTTGGCGAATTAGTTGTACTTGTACCCCGAAGTTTATTAATTTAAAATCATATAAAATTACATCAAATTAAATTCATATATATTTTTAGCTTTTATCTAATAATTTATTATATTTTTAAAGGTATTTAAATAATTTAACTAACCATAAGCCCTATAAGCCCCTTTCTATTGGCTTGGGCTTATGAAGACTTATGACTTATTTTTTAAGCCATAAGCTTCCAGAAGCTTGTGTGACAAACGAAACTTATTTTATAAGCTGATTTTTTTTTAAAAGTACAAGCCCCGATAAGCCTCTGTAAGCCCCTGTGCCAAACATAGCCTCAGTTCAGTTCAGGGTGTTATGTGTTATAAATTTATTTGCAAGGACCTAAAATGGTAGGCTAAATGTTAAATTAGCAAGTTACCTATTTTAAGCAAATCATCTTATAAATACCAATTTTCATCAACCATTATTCAGTCGAGAAACTAATTAACATCGAGAGATTAGCAGCGGTTTTTTTTGCCAGAGAATTAAGGTAACAAGCAAACCTGTGGGTTTTTAATTTAATTTTGAATTTTTATTCAATGGATGTTAAGTTTCTGAGGCAATATGTGGAGGATAACCCAAATTGGTTGGAAATCGAGGGGATTTTTTTTGTGAAGTGAGTTCGTAATTATTTATTTGTTAAGTTTTCCTATTGATTCATTGGTGTTTTAAGCTAATACCAGTGAAGTAATATTGATAATCCATTGTTGTTGAGTTAAGAGATAGTTACTTTATGATAAATATATCGATAAATCTGAGTTAGTAATTGCCTATGCTATGCTGCTGAATCATTGTGGTGTATCGCTACTTATACGATGGTCTGTTATACGCTTGTCGATCATATGCTTCATTTATTTTGTAAAATTTTTTTTATCAACTTCGGGTGACTTTCGTGTGAATAGATACTCTAAGATGCGATTAAATCATAATCAAGATGTTAATAAATCCCTTTTTCCTTAAAATATCTTTTTTTGTGACTAATAATACCTTGTACATATTTATATGCTTGCAGACTAACTATCAATAACCGTCATGGATAATTACCATGATGAAAACGACATCTTTGATGGGAAGTCGGGCCGTAATAGACCCACTCTCTTTCTTGGAGGCGTTGGACCGATGCAGATATGGATTGAGACCCTCATCGGTGTGACCATGACTCTTAAAGTTGAGAGCTCCAGCACCATTGGCGACATTGTAACCATGATCAGAGACAAGTTAGGGATTCCCCAATATCTCCCGCATACGATCTTGGTTCACGGAGAGGAGGTCATCAATGGAAAATCTTCTGTTGATGATTGCCACATCGAGATGGGATCCACTCTGTTGTTCTTTGTGGCACGGATGCAGGAGATATTGGCTGAAAGGCGGCAGGAGGGAGTTGTTCTTGTTCAAGACCATCACCAGAGACGGCGTTTATTTACTCAAAAGCAGTTCGTTCTGCAAAAGTTATTTATAATAAAATGGGATGATGGAAAGACCTTGGCTCTAGAAGTCAAAACCTCCGACACCATCATCGATGTGAGAATTCAGATCCAACGTGAGCTACATATTCCTCTATGCATGCAGAAGCTCTTCTTTGCTGAAGAAGAGGAACTTGAGGACGATTTTACCCTTGCTGACTACTACATCCATAACGAATCCACGCTCCGTCTTAAGCGTAGACCACAGAAATATATCCTGGTATTAGTCAAGAGCACCGGATCAAAGACCACGAGACTTGAGGTAGAATACTCCGACACCATCCACAATATGAAAGCCAAAATCTATGATAATATTCCCTTGGACCAGCTGACCTTGTTATTGGATGGGAAGCAGCTCGATGACAGCCGTACACTTGCTGACTACGGCGTCAATAGACGATTCACTCTCTATCTTGTGCTCGATGGTACCATTGCTGATTGCTACATTCATGAGGAACCTACTACCTTCTCTCTTCTCTTTGGCTCAGTGGGACCTATGAAGATATTAGTCAAGATTCTCACTGAAAAGAAGATCAAGTTGGAAGTCAATCGCTGTGACACCATCGCAAAAATAAAAGCTAAGATAGAAGATAAGGAAGGTGTGCCTTCATGTGAGCAGAGGCTGCTCTTTTTAGGAAAGCAGCTCGAGGATAGCCTTACCATCGCCGATTGCTGCATTTATTGGTACTCGGTCATCCATCTTATTCATGAATACAAGGGGATGAAGATAAACATTACGACCCTTAGCGGAAATAATACAATCTCTTTACAAGTTGAAAGCTCTGACACTGTT